>JAJOZX010006149.1:152500-270152 GCA_023014485.1 Bathynomus jamesi
AATTTCTGATTAAACTTTTCCTTTCTCATGATATTCGTTTTTTTGACCCATGTTGTTACTTTTGTTAATTGCGAGAAAACTATAAAAGATATCAGAATTCCGTTTCTTGCATTCAAAAAAGAAGTTTGAAAGTATCTTGCATATAAAAATTGTCATGATAAGAAAGGGGGTTACTGAGATATTAATTTTTAAAAAATGCGTCATTTTTTTCGGACCACCCGATATATATATATATATATATATATATATATATATACATATATACATACAGTCTGTGTGTGTGGTGTGTATATATATACACACATACTCAGGTTACATACAAAGTAAAATAAAATCAAATACAGTAATATCTAAGCTTAAATCTAACCTTAACACCTTATAACTTTTATTGCCAAACTTAAAGTGACGCAAAAGGAGAAACAAACTTTTTCTGAAGCTTCGATATCCTGGAATCGGTGCCTGTAAAACAAGGAAAAATAGACCTTAAGTGCACCGTAAACTATATAGTATAAGTAAACTAATGCCAACATTTAATACAAGGTAGTATGAACAAGTAATATGCAATAAAAATTATAGTGAATGAACAGTAGCAGTACAGTAATTTACAATGCAGAAGTTAAATGAATAAACTTTTTAACCTACTTCAAAAATGAGGCAACGATCACTTCCTTGCTTAACATTTTACTATAGTTTGCAATTCTGTAATTTAAATAATAACCACAAATTACAAAAGAAACTCAAAATAAACATTTCACTATCACAAATTAACGTCAATCTACCGGAAATATGCTTCAAGGTATTCCATAAATGAAATCATTACAAAAATCCATTAAAAATTGAGTCAAACCCTTACCTCAGATTACAAAATGCCGACAAAAGTTTGCCAGAACATATAAAACACAGATACTCCAAACGCTAAATGTAGCAGGAACAAACCCAACTTCTCGATGTGAAATGCAGTTTTTAACAGAATTTTTTTTTTAACGGATCAACCCTTTTTGTATTCACAATTCACTCAGAAATGACAATACGAAAAAGGATTGAAGGTTTACCGAATGCCAAAAAAGCAGACACGTTACTCGGTATTGTGAATTTAATCATTTTTTTCTTTCACCAAATATAAAGCCTATTTTGGTCTAACCCTTGACAATATATACATACAGAAATTATTTTCCAGAAATAAATAGAACATAATATAAACACGACGAGATACCAGCCGAGGCATGGAAGGCACTGTGAGATGAGGGGGTGGATCTGGTGTGGGATCTAATTCAGAAGTTGTTTGACCAGGAGGTGATTCCGGATGAGTGGCGGACCAGCATCATAGTGCCTATATTCAAAGAGAAGGGAGATGTACAAGATTGCACGAATTATAGAGGGATCAAGCTAATATCACATACAATGAAGATATGGGAGCGAATAGTGGAGAGTAGGTTGAGAGACGAAGCGGAAGTGTCAGTGGAACAGTTTGGATTTATGCCGGGAAGGAGAACGACAGATGCAGTTTTTGCATTGAAACAGTTGGCAGAGAGGTACAGAGAGGGGCAGAAGGCGTTGCACATGGTTTTTATTGACTTGGAGAAGGCATATGATAGGATACCACGGCAGGAAGTTTGGAGATGCTTAAGGGAAAAGATGGTACCGGAGAAGTATGTTAAACTGATCAAGGGGATGTATAGGGGAGTAACAACTAAGGTGAGGAGTAATGTGGGTGGGTCAGAGAGCTTTGGGGTGGAAGTTGGTCTGCACCAAGGATCAGCTTTGAGCCCCTTCCTTTTCAATGTGGTATTCGATGTGTTGACGGACAGGATTAGAGGGGAGGCGCCGTGGTGCATGATGTATGCAGACGATGTTGTGTTGAGTGGGGAGATGAAGAGGAGGTGGAGCAGCAGTTGGAAAATTGGAGAGAGGCGTTGGAAAGTAGGGGGATGAGAATTAGCCGAAAGAAGACCGAATATATGAGATGTGATGTGCAGCAGGACCGAGGATGGGAAGTGACATTGAGTGGAGAGCGTGTTAAGACGGTGGAGTATTTTAAATACTTGGGGTCAACAGTGGATGCAGAGGGGGGAGCAGAGAGAGAGATAAACTGTAGAATACAGTCGGGGTGAAAGAATGGAGAGACGTATCAGGGTGCTCTGTGATAAGAGGGTCCCAGTGAAACTGAAGGGAAAGGTATTCAAAACAGTGGTGAGGCCGGCAATGTTGTATGGAATGGAGACTGTGCCAATGAAGAAGAGCAATGAAAGAAAAATCGATGTGGCTGAAATGAAGATGTTGAGATGGATGTGTGGAGTGACGAGGAGGGATAGGGTCAGAAATGAGCATATAAGAGGAACAGTGAAGGTGGCGGGAGCATCTAAGAAGGTGCAGGAGGCCAGGCTGAGGTGGTATGGACACGTCAGGAGAAGAGAGGAGGAGTATGTGGGGCGCAGAGTGCTGGAGATGGAGTTGCCGGGACGGAGAAGAAGAGGAAGACGAAGACGAGATGGAGGGACTGTGTGGTGGCGGACATCAGGGAGAAGGACTTGGAGGAGGACGCGGTATACGACAGAGGAGAGTGGAGAAGACGAACCAAAAACAGCGACCCCATGTAAAGATGGGATAATAAGCTGCGGAAGAAGAATATAAACACGAAGTTGAGTAAACAACATTTAGAGTTAATCTTGAGTTTTTGATTCTTGACAAATCGGAAGTTTGTTTGTGTTTCTGTATGAATATTTTATTTTTTAAAAAAAATTTTCAGTTATATTTTTTATAACTTTAAACTTTTGGATTGTGATCTATTGCAAAATGTCGGAATTTATCTGTGATTTAAAAAGTGTATATCGTTTCGATAATATAAAGATCGACTTTATTGGATATTTCAGATATTTTCGAATATCCAAATTTGTCGACTCTTTAATCTCAATGAGTTCTATTGGGAATAAAGCTTTATAAATAAGTAAAGGGGTCAGAAACTGCTCAGCGCCCAGGACAGATTAATGGGGCCCATTTTGCCAACCCTCCTTTATGTTACCAACACCTATGGGAGTCGACCTCCCGAACCTCAGTGTCTTCACTTTGGATTCAGGTTATCTGGTAAAGGCCAAAATCACTATCAATGAACATGTACAGATGCGCAAAATATGTGAATTCCCAATTTATAAACCAGAAACTAGCTACAATACGAATCTGACTCAAATTATCTTCATTATTATATACATATAATTATGTAGTTATTCTTCCGTCAGGTGAGTAACATCATGCAGGCGGACAGACCCATGACATCCAATCCAAGGTCCTAAATTTACATATCTCGTGCACTTGGAGAAAATAGGTTGAGAGAGGATCTCTGCAGCTCGATGACTCATGCAAACTAAAAAGAATTCAACAAAAATGAACTATACACTAATTTTGTGTATGTAATCAATTTAATTACTGGAACTATGAATTAAAAAAATACGTACCCTAAAATAATAATTACAAACCCCCCTAGAATGAAAGGTCCGCATCACGTAACCTTTCTGCCTGTGTCGCATTCTATCATTTATCGAACACGAAAAGTTCGTGCAGCGAGTCATCAAAAAATTCTTTTATAAGAGAGAAAATATTTCGATACAGTTACCTTTAATTATGATGTCAGAATAAAATCCCGATTATATTTTTGGAAGTATAGATATACAGGGTGCGGCATAAGTCGCTTTACCGAGAATAATGAAATCACCTTGTGAAGAATAATATTTATTATTTATTACAGAAATTGTTCAAAATGTCCTCCATCAATAGACACGTTACATCTTTGAACCACTGAACAACAAATAGTGCGACACAGTTCTTTGTTATTATTCAACGTCTCGAACTCTTGGCGTATCGAAGTCTTCACGTGATCGAAGTCCCGAGGTTTCTGCCTTAGACTCTATCTTTGATTATACCCACATTTAATAATCATATGGGGTTATGTCCGATGACCGAGGAGGCTATTCGACTATCCCACGACGTCCTATCCATTCTGAAAAATTATCGTTTAAGAATACACGAACATTTCTTCCGAAATGTGGTGGAGCACCATCTTGTTGCCATATTATACTTTCAAAATTATGATGGTTTCTAAGTGTAGGCAACAACGTGTTCTGTAACATTTCCAGATAATTGACGGTATTAACAGTGCCGTCAAAGAAATAAAGACCCACGACATCATCCGGTCAAATTCCAGCCCAGACTGTAACATCTGGTACATTCAATTCATGCTGTAACACCTGATGAGGGTTCTCACTGTATCAATGTTGCCGAATCAGTGCAGCCAAATATAAAAATAATTTTTCTCTGTATATTATTTTTCACAAAGTGATTTCATTATTCTCGGTAAAGCGACTTATGCCGCACCCTGTATATAAGAATGACAAAAGTAAATAGACACTGCGATGACTGTCTTCAATAACAAAAAGCAAAACTCATCAATGGAATTCCAGAACGTCTGTCTAAAGGGGAAAAAGCTACACGATTATATAGTAATTCAATAAATCTGGTATTATTTATTAATATTTATTATCAAATCAAAACCTAGGATAAGACCGAAAATGTTTATTTATTTTTGTTAACCCTTTGTGTGGGTATATATATATATATATATATATATATATATATATATATATATATGTAGAGAGAGAGAGAGAGAGAGAGAGAAAAGGAGGGAGGGGAGTTCGCGTCTCGCCTCGGATTTCACATTTGAGCGATTAAAATTCCTGACTGTATGGGTCTTCCTTGGTGAGGAAGTGCCTCGGATCCTTTAAAAAGCTATAGGTTTCCTACGTCATTATGATCTTTTAGATATTCCCAAGAAATTTAACAATTTATTTATTATTACCATTAAAATTTACTAATTTTTATACTCGCTTATACCTAATTACTCTTGTAAAAATCACATTCACTGTATATCCCCACATAATTTACATATAATAATACAAATATAAAATAATATATAATAATTTATATAATTTACATATAATTTACATATAATTTACGTATAATTTACGCTTATATATAGTATTTACATATAAAAACGGTTATACAGATCGCATA
This sequence comes from Bathynomus jamesi, assembly GCA_023014485.1. NCBI lineage: Eukaryota > Metazoa > Arthropoda > Malacostraca > Isopoda > Cirolanidae > Bathynomus > Bathynomus jamesi. The sequence goes on from JAJOZX010006149.1 coordinate 157,562, forward strand.
CAAAAGAAAGATGTCTTTGCTTTATAATCGCATGATACAAGGCAGTGAAATTTGAAAAGACATCTTTATCAGGAAGCACTGAAAGAAATGAAGAAAAATAAGAGATTTTCTTTCAAAATAAATGAATAAATAAAATAAAATTATTCGTATTTTAAATAGTCTTTTATTTTCTGCGAAAATATGTGTTTCATTTTGATGTAAGAATTTTTACTTTTAAAAATGAATTCCTTTTAAAATATTTTGAAAAAGAATTTCCCTCAAATGAAAGACTCCTTTGTTCAATGCATATATAGGAATGAGAAATATATATATATATATATATATATATATATATAATATATATATATATATATATAATATATATTATATATATATATATATATATATATATATGATGATGAATATATATATATATATATATATATATTAGGGATGCAACGGGTAATGCTTTTACCGGGTAATCTGGTACGGGTACCCGAAATGTAATACCCGATCGAGTACGGGTACCCGATCGGGTATTGAAGACGTTCCAAAATTTGTTGGTTTACTACCGCGACTTATTAACTGTATGCAGTTCAAGCACTTGGCTTTACTATTATCTAATTTATCAATGACAAAATAGTCCCAAACCATACTACGATTTGCCATTTTGAATGTTTTGTTAAAAAATATTATATAAAAAGTATATCAAGAAAACCTGCAAAACAATAAAACTAAAATTAAATTAGAATTTGGTTTTTACTACCCGTACCCGATTTTTTAGCAATTACCCGATCGGGTCGGGTATCATCGAGGTGTACATTACCCGATCGGGTCGGTACTCGTGACATCCCTAATATACACACACGCACACACACACACGCGCACACACACACACACACACACACACACACACTGTATATACAGTATATATATATATATATATATATATATAGGTTAGACAGAATAATGGAAACACTTGCATTTTCGATGCTATATTTTCTGGTATCATTAATAGCATTATGTACTTTATTAAATTAATATATAACTGCATATAATATTGAGAACACCTATTTTAATATGTTCATATTGGTTTTCCATGTTCTTGTAGAATAAATAAAAATATGACGCTTGGAAAAAATGTTACTGACTGTGAAAGGGACATGATAGTAGGAGCCTGTTTGGTTGGTGTCTCAATATTAAAAGTTGAGTGATTGCCCCTGCACCTTGAAGAACAGTCCCCTAGTATGAATATCAGTTAGATAGAGTGAAAGATATACTTTCCAACAAGATGGAGCCCCTGCTCACAGAGCACGCCAAACTGTCACATTCTTTGAGAACGAAACACCGGATTTTATCGAACCCAATATGTGGCCGGCTAGTAGCCCCGATCTTTTACCACATCCCTGTGCCAATATAAGAACATAGATGAACTACGCGAAAGAATTCTGCTCGGCTGAGAGAAGGTGTCTCAACGATATGTAAACAGGTGTATTGATCAGTGGCGTCCACGTTTGTCGGCCTGCGTTGAACAGGAAGGGGGACACATCGAGCAACTTCTCAATTAAGACGAACAACATGTTAAGGTAAGCATCTATGAAGTTTGGGAGCTCTAGTCCCCTTACTTTTTTTAATATGACAGTTTACCTCTAAGGGGTAACTTTTTTTACCCACCATATATATATATATTATAATATATATATATATATATACACATACGTGTGTTAAGATATTTGCTTGCTTAGTACTATACAATAATGTAAATTCAATACATTTAAATTTTCATTAACTTCCATTTCGAGATTTAAAAAAAAAGAAAAATGTCTGACGGTCGTGATTGAGCTCTTTAGTCTTTTAAAATAAAAAGTTTCAAATTTTTAAATCGATTCATTTCAGGGAGAAAATTCATTTGCATTTCATTTCCTTTCTGTTTGAAAGCCTTCATCAAGTTTTTAAGCTTTTTCATTAACACTTCCGTTCGTTCGTTCGTTCATTTTTAGGTTTAGTTTAGGTTCTAGTTACGTCCTCATTTATTTACGGATTCGGAGCTTTGTAACAACTAATTCATTTACAGCAGCAAGCAAGCAGAAGCTTGCAAAGGGCCAACAGTCCATATATATACACCGTATATACAGACGCTCCCTGGGTTACTTAAGCCTCGACTTATGCAAATTCGACTTTACGTAAATGCTCCCAGAAATCCCCTCCGCATCATCTCCAAACTTTTTTTCGTAAAATTGCCCTTAATTGTGTTGCAATAATGACTAGAAAGCGCCCAAGTGATCGTGAGAGTGCAGGACAGTACAGTATTTTGGACTACTTAATTATCTTTTTTTCCTGTGCTTTTATTGCTACTATACAATATTTAGTTTTTTTAATTTATAAAAAAGTATTGTATCTTGTGTTCAATGATTACACAGGCCTGGGTTGGTTTTATTGTCCTAAATATTTTATCACCTATATAGTAATTTTTGCACGGTGATTCCGAAAATAATATTCATTTTTCGCCATCACGTACAGATTTTTCACAAAATGTTAGATTTCATATTACATATGTAAGTAATATTCATTAAAATTGACTCAATTAAATTTTGATTAAAAACTACTGCCGATAAATGCTTCCAGATCAGCAGTGATGTCATAGCGTCTTCTAGAACATTCGAGAAACGCACCGCTAGAATATAAGTGATTGACAAGCCACGAGATGAGTCAGTCTGTCTACAGTAGTGCGTGCGAGGTTATAGTTCTTTATTATTCAAAGGTGCGCGGTGACTATATTTCTCTTTTGAAATTTGTTTATTTGTCGCTATGGCAACCAGAGGGTGTGTAAATAGCCCAAACATTTTCTGTTATATTTGTGGAAAATTTACTATGAACAAAACAAAAGCGAGATATTACAGACTTCGTCAAGAAAGCATACTATGCGTACTTCGGAATGAAACTTGGGGATCAAGACAAATCATGGGCTCCACATAAAGTTTGCAGTGTTTGTGTTGAACAACTTAGACTGTGGAGTAAAGATAAAAAGGATTCTTTACCTTTTGGGATTCCAATGGTCTGGCGTGAACCTAGAAATCACAGCAATGACTGCTATTTTTGTTCATGTAACGTTCAAGGCTACAATACTAAAAATAAAAAGGAAATTTCCTATCCAAACTTTCAGTCTGCTATAAGACCTGTTGCTCATGGACCTGGTATACCTGTACCTACTAAACCAAATACTCTTGATATAACTTCATCTGATTCGGTGTCTGATGACGATGGAAACGATGATATTGATTGTTTTCAAACCGAAACATCTGGTGAACCCCAATTGTTTACACAAAGTGAACTTAATGATTTGGTAAGAGATTTGTGTCTCCCGAAGGATTCTTCAGAGATTTTTGGATCCAGATTTCATGTAAAGAACTTGCTTTCTCCCGGGACGTCATTTTACTGGTACAGAAATCGAGAAAAAGAATTCATCCAACATTTTTCTCAAAAAAATTCACTGGTACATTGCAACAATGTTTCGGAACTAATACTTAAGCTAGGCGCTGCAGTCTATGACCCAAGTGAGTGGAGACTTTTCATTGATTCCTCCAAAAGAAGTCTAAAAGGCGTCCTCCTTCACAACGGTAACTTGTATGCATCCGTTCCTGTGGCTCATTCGGTTCACTTGAAGGAAACGTACGAAAATCTTGAGCTTCTTCTAGCTAAGGTTAAAGACAAAGAACACGATTGGCTACTTTGTGGAGACTTAAAAGTGATTTGTATGTTGTTAGGTCAACAACCAGGTTATACGAAGTTTCCATGGTTTTTGTGTGAATGGGATAGCCGAGCAAGAACTCAGGACTGGATAAAAAAGGAATGGCCACGCAGAGTCAACCTGACACCTGGTTCTAAAAACATTCAACGTGAGAGTTTGGTTGACATGAAGAAAGTCCTTTTACCTCCGTTTCACATAAAATTGAGTTTGATGAAGCAATTTGTTAAGGCCTTGGACGAAAATGGAGGTTGTTTTAAGTATCTGTGTGGTAAATTCCCAATTCTTTCGGAAGCAAAATTGAAAGAAGGAATTTTCGTTGGTCCCCAGATTAGAAAACTGACACTTTGGATGAACACTTTGAAAGAACAATGAACAATCTTGAAAAAGAAGCGTGGATTGCTTTTAAGGATGTCATCAGCAAATATTTGGGGAACAACAAGGACCCAAATTACCAAAACATTGTGAACAACATGTTAAATAAGTTCAAAGAGTTGGGTTGTAATATGAGTTTGAAATTACATTTCTTACATTCACACTTGGATTACTTCCTTGAGAATCTCGGAGCACTTAGCGAAGAACAAGGAGAACGGTTTCACCAAGACATCAAAGAAATGGAGAAGAGATATCAGGGAAGGTGGGACATCAGCATAGCATGATGGCTGATTACTGCTGGATGTTGAAAGGGGATACTCCAGAATTATTACATAAAAGAAAAGGAACAGCGCGTACATTCGAGACTAAAAGGCATAGATCTCACAAGAAAACTCAGGACAAATAAAGATGAATATGTAATTGACGTTAATAGTGTTCTTTCTTTTTGAAGTTGTTTGCATTTGTAATTAGTATAACAAAGCGAAATAGGTACCTAATATAAATTGAAATAAATATTTATTTATGTTGTTGTTTTCTCTCTTCCAGTTTGCAGAAAATCCTTACGTGATAGAAAAAAATGAACATCTTATTCGAAATGAGCGTAGTTGAATTATATAAAATCAGTTATTAGTAAGAAAACAACTTTTATAAAGTTCTCATTCGCAGGCCTGTGTTACCTATGGAAGGGTCAATTCCGACTTACGGAAAAATCGACTTACATAAAGCTTCCGGAACGGAACACTTACGTAAGTAGGGGAATATATATATATATATATATATATATATATACACACACACACACATACATATATATACACACACACACACACATACATATATATATATATATATATATATACACTGTATATATGTGTGTGTGTGTGTGTGATATGCAACGTTTCGAAAGCCATTGTTTTAATTTTCAGGGAATGCTGATATAAATAAAATATATTAAATTAAATATTCTTCATAATTAAAATCTTTGGAGCAATCCAAGAAAAAGCACCCCCAAATCAATTTAGGTTGCTTTTTCTTGGATTGGGGTCGAACGAGGGTGCTTACTCTTGGATTGCTCTAAAATGGAGTTACAATGGAGTTAAAATTGAGTTAATTGCTCTAAAATGGTTAATTGAATGCCCGATTAGGTTAATTGTACGCCCTTGACGATTGGTTAGGTTAAGTCGTGATATTTCGTTATTTTTAACGAAAATATCACGACTTAACCTAACCAATCGTCAGGGTGTACAGTTGACCTAACCTAGCATTCAGTTAACCTAACCGGGCATTCATAATTGTACCGTAAGTTTCGATATATATATATATATATATATATATATATGATCAATCCAAGAATAAGCACCCCATAATAATGGTAGCACTTCAAACTGAATTGTTACCATTATTGGTTGAAGATCCATTGCCAGTAATAAATTGGTGTAAGGGAAAAAAATCTTATTAAAAAAGTGATGCTGTGTGCTAAGTGCGATCAAGCAATGACCTGGACAAAGTTTTTGAAGAATATTGATGTTAAAATCCTTTAATTTGGATTGAGGTCTAACTGGGGTGCTTATTCTTGGATTGCTCCAAATCTTTAAAATCATAAAAGTTACTAAAATAATTAAAATTTTTATAACTTTTGAAATTAATAAATTATTAAAATTTGTGTACAGAAATTTTGAAAGAGGAATGATGGAACAATTTCTTCTTAAATTATCAGCGAACGGTAACTAATCCCGAGAAAGAGAATAAAACATTTGTGACTACGTTGTGGCCATGTCGCATCACCGCTTCCCGTTGGATCGGCGAGGTTAAGCGAAGTTTATTTTATTCAGCAGTTGGATGGATTATCGTCCTCCGCGTTCAGATGATGTAGAGACCCGTAGGTAGTTCAGATACCATGTACAAAGCTGTAGGTCCCCTCCGTCACATGAACTTTGCGGTTACAAAGGTGGTTAAAAAAGTCCTAAACACTTGTTTAAAAAGGAGGTTTGGAAAACTTTATTTTAGAATATACAGAGTGTAGACAAAAGTAAATAGACACCACGATGATTATCCTCAAAAACAAATGGCAAAGTTCATCAACGGAATGCCAGAACGTGTATCAGCTTTGCATAATATAGGGTGGGGCACGGGAACCAAGTGTTTTTGGAATAATCAAGAAAATGATATTTATTTTTGTAAAGAAAATATATTGGTAGAACAACATTCGTAAGAACATAGCATTTCATGTCATAATAATCATGTACCGAAAATTATATCTGGCATATGATGTCCTTGGCCGTCGACGCATTGTTGAAGGCGTTTACGAAAATTGGCCTCCACTCTTCCCAGCAGGTCTCTGTTGATTTGGATGATTTGTTGACGGATCGCTTCCTTCAATGCATCTAATGTACGGGGCTTGTCCTCGTAGACACGTGACTTGAGGTACCCCCATAGAAAGAAGTCACATGTGGACAAGTCAGGGGACCGAGGGGGCCATGCAATGTCACCAAATCTCGAAATGAGATGGTTGGGAAACAGGGGGCGAAGAACAGCCATTGACGCTCTGGCGGTGTGTGGCGTGGCCCCATCTTGCTGAAACCACAAATGTCGACGAGCAATACGCCTTCTTCGTAACTCAGGGATGAAAAAGGTGTTCACCATCTCAATGTAACGCCCAGATGTTATGGTAACGGTAACCCCATTTTGTTCGAAGAAATAGGGACCGATGACGCCAAACTTTCCCACCGCGCACCAAACTGTAACCTTAGGGCTATGCAGCGGTTTTTCATGGAGTTGTCGCGGATTTTCAGCAGCCCAATACCGACAGTTTTGATTGTTGACGGCCCCATTAAGGTGGAAATGGGCTTCATCACTCATTACCACCATCATGTTTTCATTCTGCTCATAAAGTGCAAGCATTTCCTGTGCAAAATTCAGTCGTTGGGGCAATCGTTTACATTCAATTCCTGCACCATCGCTAACTTGTATGGTGAAAATGTAATTCTTCATGCAAAATCCGTCTAACAGTACGATTGCTGATTCCGAGTGCAGCTGAATGTCTCCGAGCAGAGCGGCCTGGGCTTTGCAACATCGCTTGTCTGACCCTTTCAACGTTCTCTGGAGTACGCACAGTGCGTTGCGGCCCCTTCGGTTTTGTTTTCATTATTGAGCCTCCTGTTCGAAGATTGTTAACCCAACGTAAGATTGTGTCACGAGCGGGAACAGAGTCATTTCGATGAATGTTGAATCTGCGGCGAAACGCACGCTGAACTGCTGTCACTGACTCGCCACTCCTAACAAAATGATCATACGCGAACATGCGGTGTTCTAACGTCCACTGCTCCATGATGGCACCTGAAAGATAAAGGTGAGTGTTAGTTAAAGTTAAATGCTATGAACCCAGGAATGGAATGCTACCTACCGCACGCCCCTCCCATTCCTAATGGCCGATTACTAGCTATTCAAAAAACACTTGATTCCCGTGCCCCACCCTTTACAAAGGGGAAAACAACACGATTCTAAATATATTGATTCACTGAATCTGTTATTGTTTATTGACTCTTATTATCAAATCAAAAACTTTGGAAAACAGAAGATGTCTATTTACTTTTGTCAACACTCTGTACTTTACTATACATTACAAATAAAATGGAATACATCACCCTTACTTCGTTTTTTTTATCTTTCCTTTCCTTTCATAAAGGGTAACACATTTTTCCTTATGTATTCCCTTTCTGACGTTTCTTTCAATTACATCAAAACATTTTTTGTAATTGTTGGAAATTATTTAGTTGAGAAACCTTGTGGACAAAACAGTGATCTATTTAATTTACATCCAGTGTCCACGTCTCATTGGGTAACACCGTCTTAATGGGTAACATAAACGAAGAGAAAACATTAAGGTCGGGAGTTCGAGGAATGGGCCACGTTTTTCTGGCATGACCGGTATGCCAGGCTCTGTGCCTCCTTACTCATTATTATTATTAACCATCATACGAGATGGATTTTTTTAAGAATGTATTTTGCAAATAACAATTCATTCCCATTACATTTATTTAATTGTGAAGTACATAAGTGCTTGGATAAAATTTATAAAGGAAAACTTTAATTCAGGACAAAAATATTACGTATATTAAATTAAAAAAATTAAAAAAGTGCAAAAACTTTGTTAAAAAAATAGAAGTGACAGATTTTCACAATTTTTGGATATTTGATATGACAATATCTTCACAGTACTCTCATCTCGATATAACCTTAGAAGCATGAGGGCTTTTAAGGCAAAATTAATAGCATTTAGCTTATTTATTACGTAAAAATAGTGAAAGTATCAAATAATAACACTGGCCAACAAAATGAAACTTTTTTTTCTCATCACAAACATGATCACACTTTTCTTAATGCATATTTCGCGCTGATTCCGAATCTGGTTTTATTTGTTTTCTAGCACGTATAGTTATATAGATTCACTGGTTTTGATATTTTTAAGTTTTTGATATTGCTAAACAACAAATACATCATATACCTTATTCAATGTACTTATAAATAAAGAATATATACATTATTTTATTAAAAGCGCTGTGAGTGTGATTTCCTTTTGTAAATTTGGCCTGGATTGTCACGATACAGCATCCAACAATGGTCCGCCATCATGCTTTCATTCCAATATCCTTGGTAGCGCTTCTCCATTATCTGAATATCTTGATGGAAGCGCTCTCCTTGCTCGTCACTCACTGCACCAAGGTTTTCAGGAAAGAAATCTAAGTGGGAATGCAGGAAGTGAATTTTTAACGACATTCGACACTCCATTTCTTTGAAGGCATCAAGGAGGTTCTTGACTCCATCCTTATACGCAGGTGACTTGTTGCTTCCAAGAAAGTTTTCACATATCCATTTGAACGCCAGCCAAGCCTTCAATTCCAGCGGACTTAGGACTTTTTCAAATTCAGTGTCATTCAAAACCTCCCTTATTTGTGGCCCCAAAAATTCCTTCCTCCAATTTTGCTGCAGTAACCTTCGGAAATTTCCTTGAAAGGTATTGGAACCCTTCAGAATTGACTTTACCCATTGCTTTAACAAAATTCTTTATTAAACCAAGTTTAATGTGAAGAGGTGGCAGATAGATCTTTTGGGGATCCACTAAAGGGACAGACTGGACATTGCTTATCCCTGGGACATATGTATACCTAAGTGGCCAGTTACGTTTGGTGTAATGTTCTATAGTGGCGCGACTGTCCCACAGGCAAAGGAAACAACAAAATTTTGTGAATCCTGACTGCATACCCATAAGCATTCCTATAACTTTTAGATCTCCACAAACATTCCATTGATGACTGTCGTATTTGATTGCCTTAAGTAGTATATCCATATTGTCATATGTCTCTTTTAGATGGACGGAATGGGCAATGGGGATGGATGGCATTATATTACCATTATGCAAAAGAACTGCTTTCAGGCTTCTCTGCGACGAATCAATAAAGAGGCGCCACTCAGATGCCACATACGTCTGAGATATGGCTGTAAATAGTCCATTGATGTCATGGCAATAACAGAGAGGACCCTCTACTGAAAAGAATGCTGTTAATTCAAAATTCCGCTTTCGGTAGTAACTAATACGAACATTGTTCTCAAGTAAATTGTTCTCCTTTAGTCTTGAGGCGAGAAGCTCTGATTTCTCTTTAGACAGCGATAAGTCTCTAACAAGATCATTCAACTGTCCCTTGGTTAACTTTTTAGGCTCTAAATGTCTACCTTCGAAAGTGTACTCTGGTTCTGTAGATGGTCCGGAAACGCCAGTTGCACCTTCATCACTTTCCATGTCATCTATGATAGAATCTAGCCTATCACTTGGGGGAATTGGAATGGGCAATGTTTCATCATGTTTTACTGGTCTACGTGCTGAATCCAAGTTTGGATATACAATCTGGTGTTTGTTCTTGGCAGAAAACCCCATTAAGTTCACACTACAAAATAACAGTCTTCATGATGATCTCTCGGCTCCCTCAATATCATGGTATGGCAAATGGCATTGAAGCTTTCTTTTTGTTAAGCCAATCACGTAATCCATTTGAACAGCCAGAACAGATTTGATGTGGCGCCCATGGTTTATCTTGGTCACCTAGATGGCAACCAAAGTATAGCTTGTATATTTTCTTAATGTCGGTTGTAATACTTCGTCGCTGTGTTTTAGTTGTCAACTGGCCGCATACGAAACAGAACTTGTCGGGTCATTCTTACATTGTCGAGGCATGTTGACTGACCTGAGCAAACTATAAATTCAAAAAAAGTACACCAACTTGACACAACAAGTTCTTGGACTGGACTGATCTTTTGACACACAGAGCACGGCGTTGTTGCCTGAATCACAATGCTGCTAGACGTAAAAGCTCACACCTGAAATACATAAGATGTATAATTAAGATAATTGAAATAAATAAGATGAATAAACTAAAAAACACAATAAAATAACACAATCAAATGTTGAAATATTAGTATTTTGCCTATTTAAAATGGTTAAATCTGTGTAGTTATATATATGCCTTCATCTTGAAAACTATACAAAAAATCTGAATGCAGTTTTGGAATCAGCGTGAAAAATGCTATCCAGCCTCCACAAATTTTACTCTGATGAAAAATCTTTGTTGACCAATGTAATGAGACAACAAAAAATAATAATAATAAATACAATATAAAGTTTAAAAAATGTTACATGATTTTTGAATTAAATGATTTATTGTACGTATATTGAGTAGAAAATAAATGCTGCTTAATAATAATAATAATAATAATAATAATAATAATAATAATAATAAGAATAATAATAATAATGATAATAATGATAATAATAATAATAATAATAATAATAATAATATAATAAAAGAATAGATTATGAAATTAAAGGTGATTAATGAAATTAGCATATTTTAAATAGTTGATTATAAAATTGATTACTATGATAAAAATGGCAGTAGTGAACTTATACATCAGTAGGAGCTAATGAAGTGCTTTTTTTAGTGATTTACGAAATATATTTAGTAATGAAGCTTGTCTGATATTTATGGGAATTGCATTCCATACATCTGCTCCTTTGAAAGAGAGCACATTTCCTGCAGTTTATATTGTATATTTAGATTTGTGTATGAACTCCCTGGCCAGTCTGGTGTTCTAACGATGGTGTATTTGATGGGGGTGGGTGATTGCTCTTTGAATGGGTGATGTATGTCGATTTTTGTTGATAACTGTGGAAAAGGTTCTCCACAGGAAATAAATTTTTGTTAAAATTTAAGGATATTATTCTGTTTGCATAAATTAAAGTATTAATCTTTGAATTTTTTAATAGTTTATAACTCGCCTCGATGCCCCAGTGGATCATCTGCTCTTTCTTAACCCTAACGACTCTAGTGTTGCCACCACGCCCATCGCCCAAATTGAGTTGGTGCCCCCCAAGAAAAAATAGTAGGTACTGTGATAATATGACGTTATTTTATTTGAAATGTTTGTACTGAACGATGTCGCTTAAGAAGTGGCTTATACCAAGTACCTCCAATGACTGGCAATTCAGCCACTTCCTGTAATTTACTTTTGTATTTGTATACCCGTTCTAAAAGCTATGATCACACTAAACAGCTAAATATGAATGAACTGCTCCGTCTATTTTCCGAAGCCAAAAACAGGCGTCTTGAACTGTGATACTCGTGTTTTCTCGTGTTTCTCGTGTATTCCACTGCCTACCTATAAGTACCTAGTAGTACTGAATAAAAATTATTCGATTATGATCGTTTTTGTGTTTATGGTTATAAAGGAGGTGCCCCTCTAATAAACACAGGTGCCTCTCCAAATATTTTCGGCTGGCGACGAGCCTGGTTCCCACATCTATAATCTTAAACAGAGATTCCTAAATTCTAATTGTTCTTTGCGGCTAATATAAATCACAGAAAGGAGTCAAGTGTAGAACCAAAATTATATAAATTCTTTTGCTAATATCATTGTTAGACAACCTTTGCAACCTTAAGAATCTTTTGTGAACGTGGCACCATAGGAGTTTCTCCAGGGCAAAGTGCAAACACTTTGAGAGGGCAGTCGAAGCCTCCCCCTTCGAGCATCCGGTTCCTTAACCAGTTCGGCTCGGGTCTTTTTGTTCGTTAATAACTCTCTAAGCAAGTGTAGTGTTAAGGATTTGATTTTCTAATTACTCTGCATTGTAAAAGAAATCTAATATCTTAAAAGTGATCTATCCTTGTGAGATAAAGACTGAAAAAGGTAACTCGTCATTTATATCCTTCCACGGGAGAAGCATTCCACTCCCACAACGGATTGAGGGAGGGGACGCCATTGAGGGAAGGTATAAATCAGTAATGGGCAACCTAGGCTAGTGAGTGGACTGCATAAGTGGCCTTCCTTCATCTCAGTGGACCGCAAGATTGAAAATGTGCATGTGCGCTAAACATGGCCTCACGAATATGCTTAAATAAATTTAATACAGCCCGAAAATTTCATAAAGAGTTAAAGAAAATTATTATTTATACAGGGTGTCTCAAAAGTCACTATCTATTTTGAAAAATAATGGGAATTACGAAAAACTGGTTTAAGACATGAAAAATATATTTATTTCAAAGTAAGTGCCACAAAGAATTAGTGCTATTTACTTATCTGTCTCCACATGGCGACCATCAGTGTCTCTACAGAGCTCAAAGCGATAAGTTGTTTCCCGGAACACACTTTCCAGCATTTGAGGTGTTATTTTCTGAACTGCATCGGTAATACGATTTCGAAGTTCGGCTACATCACTAATTCTTCTACCAGTGTACACCTTAGACTTAATGAAACCCCAGACGAAAAATCTAATGGTGTTAAATCGGGTGAACGTGCTGCCCATGGTTGTGTTCCTCCACGACCAATCCAGCGACCGGGGAAGCGTCTGTCAAGATAATCACGTACAATTATTGCACAATGGCACGATGCTCCATCCTGCTGAAAAACTACTGTGTCAAGAATGCCATCTGTAAGAAGTTGAGGTTCGAGGAATTGTTCAAGCATGTCAAGATGGGTCTGAAATGGAAAATTTATAAATTACACAAAATTCGAAATAAACCAATTAACTTTTTTTAAATACACAAATTTGCACCAGAAGTACATATCTTTATGCCAGCACAGCATTTTTTTAAAAAACATCTAATGTCACCGAAATAGATAGTGACTTTTGAGACACCCTGTATATTAATTGAATTGTGATCAACTTCAAATAGTAAAGCAAAAGAAACATTTTTTATGCTTACCTTTTATGCTTTATGGTCATGCTTTATGCTTATGCTTTTATGCTTTAATGCTTATTAATATAAAGAAATTTTGTTAAACAAAATTATCAATAGTTTATGGAAATATTGATATAAATTCCAAAATTTTCATTCATATGGATAATGGTTTGTAAAATGTCTTTTGGGCCGCACTCAGAAACCTGATTGGCCGCAGGTTACCCACCACTGGACTATAAATTGTTTTCCATAACTCGCAGTCAGATTAAGTAAGTTTGAAAAGAAGAACCGTGGACAGTGATAAGGTGATATAAATTGGTGACCACCCGTACCCGGAGTGACAAACGAATACCCAGCCAAATCAAAAGTGAAATCGGTGCAAACATTTTTTTAAAGTGACATTTTAACAAACAGTGCATCTAACATTCAATTTTCTTCTGCAAAGGAAAGGAACCACATTTGAAAAATTTTGCCATATGGGTCGGCATCATCCACTGTTTTTCATCCAACGGTCCAAACTGCAGCCAGCGACTTCCTCCGCCTTTCAAGGAGGCAACCCTCCCCCCTCACATTCTACCCGGCTAGCTGTTGACCCACCCCCACTTCCAAGTTTCCTGCGTTCTAAGGAAAGTGTCCTGCACATTTTCTTGTCAACGTTTTTTTTTTTTTTTGCCAAATACATCAACGGTTCTCTTCAGCCGCTGTACGAGAAATCATTTGGCAAGAACCCCTTTGACGACCCCCCTACTTCACCGGCGAGCCCATCCCTAAAAAACATTCTTCAAGCAAACAAGCACGCACGTACTCACGCACTCATCCACGCAACGGGCGCACTGCAAGCACAGACACTCATCAAACTTGGTACAGGGTAGCGGTCCCCTGTCTCCTTCAATTGTCTGTTTGCATCATTCCGTGGAATTACTACTCCTGCTTGTTTCCATGAACGACGCCTTTTTCTTTCCTTTCGGCAGGAGCGCATTCATCGAGGAGAACTTCCATGCGGCGAGTTTTAGGCACCGCGTGCGAACTCAATACAGTTCCCCGTGCCCCTTTTCGTCGCCGCCTTTTCTCCTCCACTCGCTCCGCGTTCCTACCGTACCCCAACACCATTCCCTGTGGACCTAGCCGAGTACCTTCCACAAGCTCCAACTGACTCCCCCATTTCCCCCATCTCAGCACCCTCCCTCATGCTACGTCTCTCCGAGCGAGCGTCTGCAAGACCTTCACTCCTTTTCAGAACGAAACCATTTTATCGCTTGCCTCAAGCGACATCTTTTTTCGCTCACTTCGATCTCTGGGGGAAGACTACTGTAATGGCAAAGACGTTTGCAAATACTTTCACGATGTTCCATCGACACGACCACGACTAAGATGAGCGAGGATTCACTCAAGGCATGTCCTTATGCCTTGCCTCACACCTCAACCTCTTTACAAGGACTTCTCGACGCACCTCGACCTCTCTCTTCGAAGAACCAGTGACACGAGAACTACCATCATGTAAACATCATTATGCAGGCCCCAATTTGGCCTTGTGTCATTCACCTAACTTTATATAAAGACTAATCATTACATCGCACGTTATTACTATTGAAGTCATTATTCAAGTGTACATTTAACTTCAACTGTAAACAATCAACTTTTATTTCGTCTCATTCATAAATAATTTATTTTGTTTAATAAAAGAAGAAAACTCATTCAATCAATCAACCTAATTAATGACATTATTTGATCTGAAAAGATCATAGTGACCCCAGCCTTATTAATCATCAGCAATAATCATTAAAAATCAATTGTAACCATTATCATTATTACTATAGTGCCAACGAGGCACTATATATATAGATGCACACACACTCGTATATACTCAACAATAAGATTAGAAAACCAGGCACAACCAACTAATCATATTTTCAGATTTTAAAACTAACCGATATAAAGATATTGATTTGTTTATTGAGAATACAGGAAACGCTCTGGACCATAAAACATTGACGAGGATGATACCACGATCACATTAGATTTTTCTTTCCAATTCTAACCAGTTCCGTCGAATATCTCTCAGTGATAATCAACCATATAAAACTGTGTTCTTTTTAATGTTCTCACTTAAGTTTCCATATTTACTCTGAGAATGAAAAAATAGTTTTCTACACGTTGGTAATTATTAATTACATGTGCGAATTGAATAGAATACAATATATATACTATATATATATGTAAAAAATGAACAATGAATAATCAATATTCATTTTTACATAAGAACCAAAATCGCTTAACGCGAGTTTGGATAATAATTTTACTTGTAGCTTCCTATTTTTGTTCGTGTCACAACCCTACGATCTACCATATCTATGGTTTAGTCGTATCCATTTTCCATTTGTTATAGAAGTTATTATAATTAATTATGATTGTCTTGCATCTCACCCTCGACCCTAGATTATGCATACACATTGCATATAACAGGATTGGAACCAGTAGTTGTACTTCTTAGTCATTAATACCCACTCTGTCTCTAATTCGTTCTTGTAAATCTTCCTAATAATGATTTGTACTATACGTACAAATTCAATAACTATGACGTCACATTTTCCCGTCATTAATTTCCCTTGATCATTATCCTATATAAATTTTATTAAATATTCATTTTACTCGTGTCAATCTATGAAACGCAAAACTTCATGCATTCGTTCGAAAACGCAGAAATACGTTCTCGTATTTTTTTCATTTTTTATTTTTAATTATATCACCTCTCAATGAACTCGAAAATGCTGAGGTAGGGATCAAATTTCGCTAACTGGCAAAATCGAACGCTTCAAAGATAAAAAAAAATCTCCTTTCGCTCTGATTCGAATTTATAACATTATCATGCGTTATGTTATATCATGTGTGTCATGTCTCATGTACTTGTGTTGTACTAATAACCATACATAATAACCATATATTATAACCATATATTATAACCATATATAAATATAAAAAACACTGTAAGAATGGTAAACGACGTAATGTACTTTAATGAAACTGTACTTAATGATGTAATGTACTAAATGACGTAGTCAATGTACTTTAATGGAATTGTAGTTAACGATAATAAATGAATTAATTGGTAATTATAATCATAGTTACAGTAGACCAAAATTACAATGTACTCAATGTCCGACCCGACATTATGTCGCCATAAGGAATGTAGAATCGGCGATACTGTTGTTATTTTTTTTATTATTATTTTTCCGTTGGAATAAATTTTGATGTGCTTTCTACTTTGCCAAATAATTGATGACCTGTTGTTTTTTAAAATCTCATAATCATTTTTTTAGATTTAGCTTAATAATGAATCCTGAGTAACTTTTGCCATGTCATGTTTTGTATACATTCTTTCTTCGTTATAAAAGATGAAGTCATGTCTTGCCTAAGCATTTAATTGTAAATCTTAAACCTTTAATTTTTACTCATATGCATATTTTAGTGTAAAGATGCATAGTTCAATTTCCACTTTTAGTTAACTTGGCAGATCATGATAACAACAGATCTGAAAATACGCAATTTAAGATAAAAATATGGCTTCATCTTCAAATATCTTGTTTATTCGTTTAAACCTTACCACAGCTAAAAGATTTACTTTATTTTCAAATATTGTGCAAAAATAATGCAGCCTCTTCAACATTTAATAATGATGATGTTAGTAGAATCGGGGTATATAAACCCCACCAATTTCTTCCATGTTCGTTCTGATTCCAACTACGATGCTGAGCATTACCTGTAACAGTTTTAGGAGTAAAACACAGTAAGAAAAAGTCTTTATCTTCTCCTTCGAGCCGTGCTCTCTTCAGAAAACTTAGTCATTAGAATCTCCCGATAAGTTACAAGAAGAATCGGGGAGAAACCTCAAAAAATTTAATAAGCCTCTCAGAATCCTCCGAGCCACTAAAGAAGAACTCGGAGAGTAGTATAGAAGAAACTACTGCAAGTAACAGATCCGTTGCTGCCTCCTAACCAGAACCCCCGCCGACTCCGAACCACCCCAGGGCCATAGACGGAGTGGTTAACATATATATATATACAGGGCCGCCGAAAGGGCGGGGAAGCCGGGTTAAATCCCCGGGGCCCGGACCTCTAGGGGGCCCGGAAAGAGAGGGGTAAAATCTAAAAATCTAAAAATATTAATAAAGCAATTGATTAAATAACAGAGATGAAATATAATTAATGAACATACATTTTATAGCGATTATCATAGTTAAACTGAAACAGATAAAATATTATCTGCGGTCCACCAATGCCCAAGACCGACTGACAGATCTGGGAACCATTGTAATTGAAAGCCAGTTAGCCCGTACTTTAAATTTCATCAGAATCATTTACCACTTTGCTAGAGAGAATGCAAAGAAAGTACACTTCTAATTATGAAAGTCTTGCAGTAAACAATTGTCTTGCCCGCATGGACTGGTACTGCATTTGTAAATTGTATGGTGATAGAATTAATATAATTGATTCAAAAAATAAAATGGTCATTTTCTTCTGAGTTGTTTATTCATACTGTATGTTTCGAATAGTGACTTGGACATATAATCAGTTTGCTTGTTTTGTACACAAAAAACATTCATAATAAAATACTGAGTAAATAGGGGGGGCCCATACCCATATACCGATCCTTCCCGGGGGCCCGTGGCAGCTCTCGGCGGCCCTATATATATATATACATATAGTTCCCTTGGATTTTCACTTCCCTTATGTAATAAATAAACTGAATTCCATTAACTTTGCCTAACAATCTTCCATGTTCCCAACGACATATTCAATTTAGAATATTGTAAATATATTAACGTCATATCAGATATCGAAAGTGTACAGAAAAATATTGAAAAATATTATAAATCTTTAAAGTTCGTTGTATTCTCTTTCTGAAGAAAGTGTTTTTTTAATTTAATTCACGTTTGTTCGGCCTCATTCCAGTCACACGAGTCTAACCTAAACTAACCTAACGTGATGTGACAGAGCGTAATGTAACGTAAACGAACATAATTAAATCTAACGCACTCCAGTCTATGCTAATATAGAGATAGTAACATAACCGACCATTGAAATACTAACCTAAAATACATTTAATTGTAGTTTAACGTAAGTCCATTCAAAGTTTTAACATTCGACTTCATTCCATTTGTTCTACTTAGGTTTCTACACACCCCCACCCACCCACCCACACACACACACACAGCAAACAAAGACATCTGCAGTCTCCAAATTTTCGTGAAATATATTTACATTTGCAATTCATAACGATTTCGTCCGAAGTCTATGAATCTAACTCAGTAATATAATGAGTTAGTGTGCTGTCAGGATATATTTTTAATGATGTTGAAGGGGACAGAACTGATCCACTATAGAAGCGATTCAAAGACATTTCGTTTTTCTGATTACAGATAAGGATGAAGAATGCAAAATATCGATTTTATTTTCTTTTGCATTCGTTCTTCCACAGAAGCTTTGTTTCTATAACTTAGTTTGTAGGCAAAATTGTAAATGTTTTAAGACTAGAAATTATATACTCTCTCTCTCTCTCTATATATATATATATATACAGAGCTGGGCAATTGCGGCATATTTTGCGGTACTGCGGTACTGCGGTACTACCGCAAACCGAAAACCGGTACCGCATAACGCAGTACCGCAAAGGATCGCTGAAAATACCGCAGTACCGCTACCGCATTCAAATTTCCGCGTACCGGTTTCACTGAAACCGGTACGCGGAAATTTGAATGCGGTAGCGGTACTGCGGTACTTTCAGCGATCCTTTGCGGTACTGCGTTATGCGGTTCCGGTTTGCGGTTTGCGGTAGTACCGCAGTACCGCAGTACCGCAAAATATGCCGCAATTGCCCAGCTCTGTATATATATATATACAAAAAATATTTCACGAAAGTAACACAGGATACATATTTATGATGAAAATAACCATGAAGAAAAAAGAAAACACGAAATAGGCTCAAGCGTTTTCGTCTAATGACATCCTCAGGAATACTGAAATTAATAACAAGATTGAGACTATATAGACAGTAGATCACAAAGAAAAAAATAATATGATTGGTGCAGAAAAATATTGTAGGAGGAGCATACAATTTACGTGGAAAAGCTACCAGAGTTTTAGCGCTTTGACCTTGTGTAAATCTGCTCTGAATGAATTCAAAACAACAGGATCAAGCGGGAAAAGGCCTTGGCTAAGGTTGAAATTGTTTGTAAGTTGAATAATGGCAGACTCAAGAATATTTCTATTGACAATATTGCTTGAGTGAAACAAAACTGAAGCATTATTCCAGTCAATACAGTGGGACAACTTTAACAAATGGACAAAAAGGGCATTGCACGAATGTCTCGTTCTAACGGGATATTTATATTGTTTTATACGCGTTAACTCGTTAACTCCTCCATACTATAAAGGTTTTAATATATTACAATATTCGGATCACCTGAAGATCAGGGCCCCCAGCCTTCGTTAGTCAGCCTTATAAGGCTAACTAACGAAAATATCACGACTTAACCTAACCAATCGTTAAGTCAACTGTACGCCCTTGACGATTGGTTAGGTTAAGTCTTGATATTTTCGTTAGTTAGCTAAAGAAGGCTGGGGGCCCTGATCTTCAGGTGATCCCAATATTCTTCTTTTAAATAGTTTGTTCATACTGAAAATCTATTGATAATTCATATAACTACTTTAGACGATTGCCTCAAAATGAAGGAAAAAGTAAATTATTAGAATTTTTAGTATATTATTAGAATATAAACAACATAAAATCCTAACGTGTTTATTTTTAAATGATAAATACAGTGTAGGGATCATCTGAAGATCAGGGCCCCGAGCCTTCTTTAGTTAGCCTTATAAGGCTAACTAACGAAAATATCACGACCTAGCCTAACCAATCGTCAAGGGCGTACAGTTGACCTAACGATTGGTTAGGTTAAGTCGTGATATTTTCGTTAGTTAGCCTTATAAGGCTAACTAGAAAAGGCTGGGGGCCCTGATCTTCAGGTGATCCCAGTGTAATTCTAAAAATGTAAGTTCAATTTGTATTTTGCCATTGTCTCACTAATATTATTCTGAAAAAATATTGGCTACGATGTTAAGAATTACATCACCATTTGACGCTTTAAGAAACCCAAACGCTATAATAGATGATACAAATCGTGATTAGTTTCGTGCCTATTTTATAGTTTTGAGAAGAAGTGTCTTCAGGTTTTCCATAAATACTTTAAAACTATTTCGAGGAAGGTGCACTGAAAAATCTTATGGATCTTTTAAATAATTTCCCCCCAACATACTCTTTTCAACAATCACCACCCCATTGTTGATCTTTTCAACTATATCGCCCCCAAAGTTTAAACTCTGCAAATTAACAAAAATAAGATAAGAAAACAATAACAACAAATTTATTATTTATTGCAAACATATACTAAATAGAGAACCATTATTTACATAGGCTAAAATATTTTAATATGTTCACATAAGTTATTAAAAGCATTTCGATTAAATCTATCGCGCCACATAAATTCTTGAAAGTACCAGTGTAAGAAATCGCGCTTGCATCCCATCATTTCTTTAATGCGTTGTTTATGCTTGTGCCAGCAAGATTCTATGTGCTGCGTATGTACACCATTTGGCTCAACAAAATTAATACTGATTTACAGTCAGGTGCTGGAATCCTAACCCTTAACCGGTTAGGTTAATTGAATGCCCGGTTAGGTCAACTGTATGCCTTTGACGATTAGTTAGGTTTAGTCATGATATTTGCGTTAGTTTTAACGAAAATATCACGACTAAACCTAACCAACGCCGCACCGCGAGTTTAGAAATAAAGTAACCGTCAGGTATCATGTTATATCTTGTAAGAAACGGCTTACTTTTTCTCAATCATAAAATTATGGAGCTATTGAAGAATAGGGACCCCAGCCTTCTTTAGTTAGCTTTATAAGGCTAACTAACGAAAATATCATGACCTAACCTAACCAATCGTCAAGGGCGTACAGTTAACCTAACGATTGGTTAGGTTAGGTCGTGATATTTTCGTTAGTTAGCCTTATAAGCCTAACTAAAGAAGGCTGGGGTCCCTATTCTTCAATAGCTCCCTTTCTCTAAACACAAGGATGTACAGTTCGCCAAGAAACTTAAAATTTCTAAATAGCTTAAAAATTACTAATCAGTAATGACTGGGGTTTGTTTTCAAAATTTTACCAAAATTATCACAATGAATAAAATATCCAAAGAAAAAATTTGTCATACCGAATGCAAATTTTTCATTTATTTTTCTGAAAGTATATATATATATATATAATATATATATATATATATATATATATATATATATATATATATATATGGGAATCGTTCGTAACGGTATTTAGGACTATAAATGAGGAATGTGTACGTACAAAATTAAGCGTGCGAAAGTAAACAACAAGCCCTTGTGGTTTACTTGTAGAGTAGGAGACATTATAAAGAGTAGAGATAGGGCTTATAGGCTATATAAGTGCGATAAAGATAATCTGTTGTTACGAAACAACTACATATCTCTAAGGCGTGAAGCTAAAAGTGTAATAAAAAAGTCAAAACGCGAATTTGAAATCTCCATAGCTCGTGACGGTAAAGAAAACCCCAAGCGATTCTTTCAATACGTCAATAATAGAAATCCAGTAAAAAGTGTCTTAGGTCCATTAAAAAATGTAAATGGAGATCTAGTCTCTGAAAACAAGGAAATGGCTACCTTGCTAAACGAATTTTTTACGTCAGTTTTTACTATAGAAGATGTAACGAATATCCCTACGGTCATAGACATAATACCTTTTGATAATGGTAATATTTTGGATAATATTGTCGTTAGTGAAGGGGAAGTAATGCGCTATATTGATAAAATGAAAACGCGTAAATCACCGGGTCCGGATTCCATATATTCCATACAACTAAAAGAATTAAAAGATAGCATTGTTGTGCCGCTAACAAAGATTTTTAATGCGTCTATTTCTGAGGGGTGTGTACCAGATAATTTCAAGTTAGCAAACGTAACACCTATCTTTAAGAAAGGCGATAAAGGTGCGGCGGGAAATTATAGGCCAATCAGTTTAACGTCCGTTGTAGGTAAGCTTTTGGAATCAATAATTAGGGATCGTATAGTCGAACACTTAGAATACCATAAACTTGTTAGAAATACGCAGCACGGATTTAGGCGAAACAAATCTTGCTTAACTAATCTTTTAGAATTTTTCAAAAGCGTGGTTGACGATTACGATAGACATCGGGCGGTTGATGTAGTGTATTTAGATTTTCAAAAAGCGTTTGACACCGTGCCGCACAAAAGACTCATTGAAAAAACTAAGGCTCATGGAATCAGGGGTGTAGTAATAAATTGGCTAGAAGAGTGGTTGCGAGGCAGGAAACAGAGGGTGGTCGTTGATGGAGCGGAGTCGTGCTGGGCTAATGTAGCGAGTGGCGTTCCTCAGGGTTCTGTATTGGGCCCCTTGCTTTTTCTTATATATATTAACGATTTAGATGTCGGCCTAGTCAGTACAGTTTCAAAGTTTGCGGATGACACGAAGCTGGGTGGTAGGGCGATTAATGACGAAGATAGAGGTAAAATTCAGGAAGATCTGAATAAAATCGTTGATTGGTCAGTCACATGGCAAATGAGATTTAACGTGGATAAGTGCAAAATTATGCATATAGGTTCGCGTAACGGTAATTTTGCGTATAGTATGTCAGGGAAAGATTTAACAAGCGTAGAGCAGGAAAAAGATTTAGGAGTTATAGTCACTGGTGATTTAAAAGTAGCGAAACAAAGTACAGCAGCGGTCAATAAGGCGAACAAAGTGTTAGGTTTTATAGCTCGAAATTTTGAGTACAAATCGCGCGATATTATAATTCCACTTTATAAATCATTAGTTAGACCCCATTTGGAGTACGCGGTCCAATTTTGGAATCCGTATATGCGCAAAGATATAGACAAAATCGAAAGAGTTCAAAGACGAGCAACTAAGATGATTCCGTCGCTTAGGTCAAAGTCGTACGAGGATAGGCTTAAGGAGTTAAAATTGACAACACTCGAGACCAGGAGGTTAAGGGGTGATCTAATCCAGGTTTTCAAAATTATGAATGGGTTCGATAACGTAGATAGAGATAGCTTTTTCGAAATATCTCAATATAATAGGACTAGAAATAACGGGTGTAAGTTGAGAAGTAGAAGGTTCGAGACAGCAGTTGCGAAAAACTTTTTTACGCATAGAATAGTAAATAGCTGGAATAGTTTGCCGGTAGAAGTAATTAGTAGCACGTCTATAAACATGTTTAAAAATCGATTAGACGCATATGTTGATAGAAAGGGTATAGTTTAAGGTAGTAAAATTAAGGCTTTCTGGGGATAGATCCCACAGCTCAACACAAGTGTTGTGGGATATAGGGAGGCAGCGTCTTGGGTTAGGGGATACTCTCTGTCCTTACACACCCCATTTAAAGAGATTCCTCTGCCGAGCGGTGCCCCCCATAGTACTGTGAGGTATTGAAAAACTCATGATCTTCACTTGCCCTACAAACACCTTTAAATGGGAGACCCAAAATGGGTGCACACACATTTCTACATTACTGTACAGTCTTTACAGCCACACCTACTCTTTTTCTCGTAAGTGTATATATTGTAATGTATATGATTGTAAATTTTGACTTGGTCCGCTGTCGATATGGACCGTGACTTGATGGATACCGTAATGAAATTGACTGGATTCTTTGGATCCGATATATTTGCATGTCCTTTATAAATAGATATAGAGTGTAACATATTTGTGGATAGTAGTCTATTATGACTTGATCCTCTGGATCAGAGATTCTATCTTTAATTTTAAATCGATAATTAATTAGTTTTAAATTGATAATTATTTAGTTTCGTAAAAATTGGTCGTTGCCAATTTACCGGCAGTTTTTACATAAATTTCTTATGTTCTTGTGGTTCGGAACCCACGTAAAATTGTAGGTCCCCTCCGCCACCACGGAGGACATACACAATACACGAACACAGTTAGGTATACCAGCCATGAGTGGATCCTAGGGTCTTTGTTGGTCTGAAACATTATAACATTATAACATTATATATATATATATATATATATATATATCACTTTGTAAAGCGCTGAGTGAGCGAGTAATTATGCATAAGTCATTACTGAGGCGTAACTATTCGATCATTCAAGCGTTAAAGGTGGTCTACGTATGTACGTCGTCGATCACCTGCGGAAGAAAAAACTAAGAATTTTAACAATTTTGTAGAGAGATGACTCTCTCTCTTTATGGCTTTCAACCATAACAGTAATAATATATATATATATATATATATATATATATATAATATATATATATTATATATATATATACATATATATATATACACACACACCACACACATATATATATATATATATATATATATATATATATGTATATATGCATATATAACTGCAATGACCACGCAGTATATAAATTAATAGAAACGACATAAGTATTAAGGAACGTTTCATTTTTCATTTATTCGTTATCTCTCCTCCTCGTGTGCAGAAACGTTCCTTAATACTTATGTCGTTTCTATTCATATATATATATATATGATATTGGTAATATTTATTGGTAGGAAACAATTAATTGGTTAAAGTAAAAACGAATATTAGTAGCGAAATAAAGTATAAAATTACTAAAAGTTCTTTGTTCGCAAGTTATAATATTTGCTTTTCCACAAAGTATAACTTTCAGCTTTTTTTTTTTTATCACTCCAATCGATTGCAATCAGGTTTGAAAACCGTAATATCAGATTCAATCCCATTAAAAACCAATTTCTTTACCTCTGTCAAAGTATGGTCTTCTCTAAAAGGAAATAGATGTTATTGTATATATTTTAATGAATAGTTTCTGAACGGTGAATGGTATACGATTTGAGAATGAAACTAAACGAACTAATTTATATATCTATCTATCTATCTATTTATCTTATCTCTTTATATTTACCTATTCATATTTATCAATCTGTCATCCATCAATGTATATAAATAATTTCACTTCAAGTCTTGTTGATAGGGAACCTTAATATAATAAATAGGAGAACCAAAACTAAAGTGGATCATGCTTTAATAATTTATTGCAAACGTTTTGGAATTTGTTCCATCTTAAGTGCTAAGTTAATAAATATTAAAGGATCACGTGAAGATCAGGGCCCCCAGTCTTCTTTAGTTAGCCTTATAAGGCTAACTAACGAAAATATCACGACCTAACCTAACCAATCGTTAGGTCAACTGTACGCCCTTGATGAGTGGTTAGGTTAGGTCGTGATATTTTTGTTAGTTAGTCTTATAAAGCTAACTAAAGAAGGCTGGGGTCCCTGATCTTCAGGTGATCCATATTAAATATGTTTATTTTACGTACGTACAAAAAGAGATATGGTTAAATTAATCTACATTTTTATCAAATTTATAAAATAAGATTATTCGATGTCGGGTACGTACGATTTTATTTATTTGTGGGCATAGATTTGCTCGTGCCTGAAGGTCTTTTTTAATTTTTATGCTAATGTAATCGTATATGTCTTTATTAACTATTGGATTTTTGTTTGTTTGTTTATAAATATTATTAAGCAATTTTTTAATTGTTTGTTGAGAGATGTTCTTGGGATACGAGTTGTCTATAAATTTTGTTTGCAGATGTTATTTCGTTGTGGAAGTTTAAGTATTTGGGTCAAACTATTACCAGCTCCTTGAGTGATGACCCGGATATAAGAAAACACTCTCGAAGCCTGTGTGCTAAAGCGAATATGACCATAAGGAACTTTCGTTTCCGTACAAGTGAAGCTAAAGACACACTCTTTCGTACTTTCTGCAGTAATATATACGGTCAGCAACTCTGGGTGAATTATAAAAAAGGTTCTGGCAGAACCCTAAATTTGCTGTACAACAGGTCTTTTAGACTCTTACATAAATTACCCCCGAGATGCTCAGCTTCGCAAATGTTTGCTACCCGCAATGTCCCGAGCTTCCCGGAGGTAACAAGACGTGCTCAACACAGTCTAATGCAAAGAATTAAAAAATCAACCAACCCGATCATCCAAGCTATCCATGAGTCCTGCCATTTATCCTCTAAGCTATGGACTTCTTGGTAAGAAAACGTCTGTCTGTAGCTCCACTTAACTTCGACAGTGCAGTATTATTTCTAATCAATTGTATATATTTCTATCCTTAGTGTATGAACTGTTATTGTATTAATAATATTTGTCATATGGACTATAGTCTGCCAATAAACCTTTTCATTTTCATTTTCATATATATAAGAAAAGACAGTGGTATCATCTGCAAATAATATTAAATTAAGAATATTGGAGGAGGCGGAAGTTTACTTATACGCAATAAAAATAAGAGGGGAGTCAATTTCAATATACATTATTTACTGATACAAATTAATATATGTTGGACAAATAACTTTTAAACCAGTCACTTATAGTTCCTCCGAAGCCATAAGAATACAGTTTAAGTAGAATATTATGGTATATCACATCAAAAACCTCACTCAAAACCATGAGGGTGGAAATCATTATTTCTTTATCCTGTTCAGCGACATTGGCACTTTTCGCAAGGATGAGTAAAAATGTCTCAACTCGAGCCAATTTGGTTTCGTGTGAAGCCGTATTGATGCGGCGATAATAAGTTATAAGATTATAAATAATGATGTATCCAATATTTTACATTTTTTTTTTAAAGTTTTACTAAAGCAGATAATAAACAGACTGGATTTTCGCCAAGGAAGAAGGAAGGACAAAGAGACGAGTATTTTCGTTACCCACTTTTTGAAATTCTTCGATGAATCGTTTTCGATGTCAAAAAGTGTCTTTATCTCACAAGCTTTTTTTTCAAATTCTAAAAAGCTTTTAGCACCGAATCATATTTATACTTTGTGATTAAATTTAGGATAAAGGGTTAAATAAGGGATTTTTGTAAAACTGAAATGCTCTTTGTTAAAATGCTTTTCCCCATTTATGCCAACAGAAACTAGTATGGGATACTTTTACAGTATCTACTGTAAATAAATTAGTGATGCACCGATTAATCGGTATCGGCACCTGGCATGCCGATATTAGGAAAATACCTTGCATGGCCGATTAATCGGTAAAATGCCGATTAATTTTGCCGATTAATCGGCATGAAAGGTGCCGATACCGATTAATCGGTGCACCACTAAAATAAATATAATAAACACAATTCAGAATAAAAGTGAAAATGTAAAAAGAACTCGAAAGCAAAAGTGAATATCTAAAGGAAAGGAACCATCATTCATAACTTTAACCGTTCATTCTTATGTACGAGTAAATATTCTGCCGTACTCAAAGTATGAAGATTCAGCCGATTTCATCTGATCGCTATTATCCCGATGTCATTCCTATTTCATTCCGAGCCCAAGAGTGAGAAATCCGCCGGTGAAAATCTCAAAGGATGTAATTTTCAAATCAATCTATTTCCATTTCATGCCATTCTTATTTTCATCCACGGCTTTCCTACTTTGGTCCAGGTTAAGTTAAGTTGGGTAAGGTTACTGTTAGGTTAGATTACGTTAAGTTTAGTTAGGTTAGGAAATATTAGCTATTCTTATTTCGCGTCTTTGCCGCGAATGCGAATGGGAGTGACATTCTTTCTCAAATCAAGAAACACTTTTTTCAAATATGGATTTTTTTCACTTTGTTTATTTTCATTTGTGGCCCTCGGATGAGAATGGGAATGACACTGAGTAGAAAGTAACCTCGTATTTAGCTTAGGCCTAATATTAAAAGTGAGCGATGAGAAGTCCAGTCTTTAGAAAATGTTTTATTGTGAAATGCGTACTTAATAAATGTATACTTTAGTATTAAATTAAATATATGTATTTCATAGCAGAAATTTTTTTTCCGACTGTGTAGAATTTTCACTTAAATTCTAAACCTTTCAAAAGTGGATTTGGGAACCCTCATTTTTATGGACCCTTTACCTATCGGATCGGCAAGACCATAACATCGATACTCTAAAAAATTAACTCAACCTAACTTAACCTAGAGTAACCTGACCTTTGCTAAACTAACCTAACTTAATCTAACCCACAATACACTTGTCGATAGAATGTCAAATAGATCAAATATCGTAATTCCGATTGTTATTTGATAAACATATTAATTTATGTCCGGTTAATTAATAAACAAAAGTTAAAAATTTTATAAAAGTAATGTTTTATCATTTTGCACAATTTTAAATAAAATGATGAATTGCATATTTAATAGAAAATAAATGACTCTTAATAAAAAAAAAATGTTATGATAAATTATGAAATTAAAAGTGCTTAACGAAATTTGCATAGTTTAGGTAACTAATTATAAAATGGGAACTTAATTACTATGGCAATAATGACAGTAACGAACTTATATTGTACATCAGTTGGAGTTAATGAAGAACTTCTTTAATGATTTGTGAAATACGTTTAGTGATGAAGCCTGTCTAATATTTATGGGAATTGCATTCCATACATCTGCTCCTTTGAAAGAGAGTGCATTTCCTGAAGTTTCTATTGTACAGTTAGGTTTGTGTATAAAATCCCTGGGCAGTCTGTTGTTATAACGATGGTGTATTTGATGGGGAGATTGCTCTTTGAATAGGTGATGTACGTTGATTTTTATTGAAAAAAACACTTTTAGGTTCTGATACACATTTTCTAATAGCATGTTTATGGCATCTTCCGTTGTATCCCCCCCTGTAAACCCAAATTGTATTTTAGTTAAAATATTGTATTTGATTAAGAATTTATTAAGGTTATTGTATACGATCTTTTCAAATACTTTACTTGAAGTTAACAATAAGAAAATTGTGCGATAATTGGATTGAGTGTTTGGGTTTCCTGACTTTGCTTCCTTTAGACTGTCAGGGAATATACCTAGTATTACTGAATCATTCATTAGTTTACTGAGTAGGATTGCGCCAGTGTATATACAGTATATATATAATATATATATTAGTGGTGGACCGGATGTCAGTTTTTCAACATCTGCGGATGCGGATGAGGATGCGGATTTTTAATTTCAATATCCGCGGATGCGGATGCGGATATTTAGTTAATCTATCAATATAATATAGAATTATGAATATATGACAATTTTTAAAATTTCATGATATTACTATTATGGCAGGCAATGCATAAGAATTAAAATTAATATTAATGTTTTCATTATAATAAAAATAATAACTTTCTCAAGAGTTTCAGCCACAGAAAATTCAATGAAACAAGTTTCATTCAATTTTCTGTGTTACCAGGTATTTATATTTTGAGGTTTATATATTTGATTGTTCATTAATAATTAATGCTTTACATGAAATGTGCATGACTGGGCCTTATAAGCTACTTTATAAGCTAATTTAATTGTAAATTGCATAATTTATTAGAGGTAGGTAATATCCGCATAACATCCGCAGTCAGAAGTGTGGATACGGATGTTAAAAATGATGCGGATATCCGGTCCACCACTAATATATATTCTTAAAATAATATGTTCTTAAGGATTTTAAGCACCAGTCTCATACAATTAATAAATAAAGAGGTATAAATATTCGAATACAGAGTATATAAATATTTTACTGTTACTGTTTTTAAATCAATAAAACTTTTTAAAATGAGTCCACTTATCGGTCTATTAATCAGTAAATCAATTGGTTTAGAAACAGTCTTCGAATTTGTGCCTATTTTCTGTACAAACCAACACACGTGCAACGCCACTTGAACTGTTAAAATGAAGGCAAATTAATACAATGAATGTTTCATTCAGTTTTACAGTCCGGAAATTATATATTGCTTAATTAATTCCTAAATAAGAAAAGAAAGATTGTTGAAATTCAAACCCCAACTTGACTGGACTCTCTTCCATACTTCATAGATGGCGTCAAGAAAATAACCTTCAGTCTTCTCTTCAAATACTACCTTCATATCGACCCAAAGAAGGGTCGAAGTCAAATTTCAGGAACAAAGAACTAAAAACTCAAAAAAGGGAAATTTTAAAACAAAGGATCATGTCTGTGGAGGGTAACTATTATGTTTTATAAAATTAGTAAGTAATTAGGGAAAATACATTGCGACCATTTTCCACAATCCGTTGGTTATTATCGTGGCACGAAAATTCATCAGGGACAAATTTATCGCTCGCAAATTCGTCTCTGAAGATTCGCACTCGTGGTAAATGCTCGAAATGAGAATGGTTAACATTTTCTAACTTAACCGAACCTAACCTAATCCGCACTAGAGTGGTAAAATCGTGAATGAGAATGAAAATGGCATGAAATGAGAATATATCAATTGAGAACTGCCTCCTTTGAGATTCTCACTAGCGTATTTTCCACTCTTCGGGGCGGAATTAAATGGGAAACACATTTACTGGGATAATACCAGGTTCGGCACTGTTCCCACATTTTTTTTCTTCACAAAGTATTTTTTTGTATGTATATAATTGTAAACGTGTATTGTATATGCATACAATGCATAATCAGCTTATATAAAGTATATAAAAAGAGTAATTTTAAATCCTACACAAACCTTTGGAAAACCTTATCTTAGCATTATTCCTAAAAATAAAAAATTAGAAAAGAATGGAATTAACAAAGGAAAAATATTTTACTACTTTTTGAATATAAATCATGTGAAAATACGATATTTAAACGGATAAAAAAAAATAGACAGGAGTTCCAAATATTTCCTGACTCTGGCTCAAGGAACTTTGATGTTATCTCTTCTCCTTTCGCGGCACCTCAGAGGATTTTTCTCTCCTACAGTTCAACATAAAGTCCCATCCCACCCATCCCAACACCACGTAACTTCAAACTGAACCTCTGCAGTTTCCGTACAGACATAATAAATCACGAATGTTTACTTTTGTTTGAAAATATCATATGTTTATTAACTTTTGAATTTTCAATTACTTATTCTTGTCATTTTCGTGAAATTTTGCGGCACCTCAGTTGAGAAACACTACCTTAGTACAGGGTTTTCAAAAAGAAACGCAACCCATTGGAAAATGCATATATCATTGTAACCTAACCTTTTTCTTTCTGTTTCTGGTTTCTTTTTGAACACCCTGTATAAACAGTAGATGAAAATTCCAGAAAATGTAACTAACAACCGCACTCATATTGCGAATAACTTACATTTAAATTTTCAGTCGAATTTTTGGATATTTTCAGTTTGGCGGACTGCTACAGATTTTTCGAAAATTAGCAAATCAGTTATTTACAAATTTTATCCGAAGAAAATAGCTAATTCCTAACGTAACTAAACCTAACCTAACCTACCTAACCTAACCTAACCTAACTTACATTTTATTAGGATAAAATTTGTAAATACAGTAATTGATTGCTAATTTTCGTAAAAATCTGTAGCAATCCGCCAAACCGAAAAGACCGGAAATTTCTTTTCAGGTTTCAGTCGAAATCTGTTGAAAGAAGTTACTGATATAACATGCAGGATAGGCAAGCTTAATCCATTAGTGCCCAGCGTCACTCTACTGATTTTGTTCTGGCTAACGACAGACAATTTTATTCAGTCTCGGAGAAGACTGTGGGCACTAATGGGTTAATATGAATTCTTGTTACATAAATTATTAAATCTGATTTATTATTATTTGATATTATTATTATGAATATTAGATACACTTATTATTATTATTAGTAGTAGAGGTATTATTATTATTATTATTATTACTTGCCACTTTCACTTCTCTTATATAATAAATAAAGTGAATCCCATTAATTTTGCCTAAAAAGCTTCCATGCTTCCAACGACATATTCAGTTTAGAATACTGTGAATATATTAACCCTTTCATGCCGTATGGACGCAATTGAGGCCATCAAATTTAATGAGATTTTAGTCATTCTGGAGAATAATGGAGTTTTTTTTTTTGGAGGGGAGCATGAAAAGTAAACGAAAATCAGGCATGAAAGGGTTAATGCCATATCAGTTATCTAAACTGTACAGAAAAATGTTGAAAAATATTGTAAAAGTTTACGTAAGTGTATCCTTTTTCTGAATAAATATTTTTTGTTTGTTTATTTTAAATATCGTACAACCGAGATAATAAAAAAATTCAAGTTTTGTTTTAGTATATATTTATATTGTCAGTATATATTTATAATATAAATACACGGAAGAAATGTGAACCTTTTGTATAATAAAGCGTCGAAGATACTACATAGTGTGTTATCTAGATGTTCGGCTGCTCATATGTTTGCCTCTCCAATTGTACAGTCGCAAAGGAAAGTGTGTGAAGTTTTATTATAGGTGTCCGGAAGCATTCCTCGAAGCATTCCTCATTGGCATTGACGCACTCCTGCCATCTGGTAGGCAGCGAGTGTGTCCCCTTGTGTGGTAGAAATCCATGTTCTGCTGAAACTAATTTGTGACTGATGAGGGCACTCTAATTGCCGAAAGCGTTTACAGTTTTTTTTTTTTTTTTTTTTTAATGGGTTTCAGGTTTGTAATTTTTATTGTGTGAATTATATATAATATATATATATATATATATTATATATATATATAGTTATGTTACTTATATTAAAATTTGAAATGAAAACGAAATTCACTGTAAAGCAACTTTGATAGACCAAAAAGAGTTATGTCTACTTCGGAAGAAGAAATAATACAAAATAAAAGTTACCCAAAACATCTACACTTTCAAAACAAAAGTTAAAGAAAATGGTTATTATTGGGATAATTATTTTAACGAACTGAAAATTTTAACTGTGTTTGTAATGAGACTGTGGGAAACTTTCACTCTCTACGCTGCTCTCATTATCATTCACTCTCCGAATATAAAAAAAATTCAACTTAAACTAACGTAACTCAACCTAACCTAACAACAAACTAACCTAATCTAATACAATTTAGTGAAATCCAGGACCAAAGTCGGAGAGCCGTGGAAGACGATGGAAATGGAACTGTATAAAATGGGAACCGACGTTTCTTTGCAGCATATGATGAAATACTTCTCTCATGTTTGGCCGTTATGGAAAAAAAAAAATTAAAGATAAAATCTAACAAACGCATCTGCATTACAATAAACTAGTTTTTTCTGCTACATTAAACATAATTTAATCGTAAGTTGCTACAGTTAAAACCAGGGGTGTAGTCGAGGGGTAACGCGATATAACGGCGTTATACTTCCTAAAATTTCAGTGAAGTAGCGTTATACTACCTACTGTAGTAGCCATAGCTGAATGCTGAGCACTTACGGACTTTTATCCAGCATTTATCCCCCCCCCCTAGTTTTCCGCTCCACTTCAGTGGAGAGTACCAAGACGACATATTTTGGAAGGTTGGTACCTCACTCATAATGATACGCGTTCCAGACAAGTTTCAAAGAAGGAAACAGACATTCGTTCTGTATGGAGTCTATTGTAGACTATATGTAACTGTAGTATCTACTATATCACTATGAAATTCCATTATACCGTATACATACGACTGATACGAGTGTCTATATGTGTGTGCTTTATTCAAATTAAAAGTAACTAAAGCATGTACTGTATTTGTAGTTTTATTTACTAAATATATATTTTTTATTTTCGAATTAACTTTTACTTTTTTTTATACAGTAATTGTTCTGTGAAATGCTCTATTAAAATTTTGCCTGTTGCGTTACCCTTCCTAAAATTTTAGGACTACACCACTGGTTAAAACCGGACCTGAGATAACGGCAAGTGGTGTTGCAACGTTGTTTTATATATATATATATATATATATATATATATATATATATATATATATATATATATATATATATCAGGTGTCCCAAAAAAAAGTCCCAGTACGAAAGTCCCTATTTCTAAATGAATATTCTAGGTTAAAAAGAAAAGGAATCTAGACATAAAGACAAACGCAATAAGTGCATGAAACATAGGAGTTTATTAACATAATATTAAACAACACATTCAGTGTAATCTCCATTTTTTTCTAACACAATATTCAACCTAATTTTGGGAAATAGCTCAGCTGGGATGTTGTTGCTTACCTCATAGACTTTGGTCTTTAGGGGTTCAAGTAAGTGTATTAACCTTGGTAGAATAGATCCTGTCTATTATGTAACTCCACAAAATAAAGTTAGGGGATGTGAGGTCAGTTGAGTATGGAGGACATTCCACTGGCTCATGAAGGGAGATCAGTCGGTCGGAAAAATACTTCCTCAAAAAGTTGCGAGTTTCATAAGCAGTGTACGTTACAGAATTACAGGCCAACAAAGATCCTAAAATTCACTGTAGGCTAGCCCAAGAAGGAAGTAGAAAAAATAGAAATAACAATTAAAGAAATAGCAAGAAATAGCATCCTGCTAAAGACTAAGGACTTAGCTTTCCTTAAAGGCTAATTGGTATCGGTATCGGTTTTTCCTAATTTTGTAGAAATCATATATATATATATATATATATATATATATATATATATATATATATATAACATAAAGAACGACGCTTGTATAGGAGAACATTCCGCGCAAGATGAGAAGAGAGATCGAACAAATGAAAAAATGAGGTAACCACCCGGGAATCGAACCCGGGATCTTCCGCGCGTATGCGCGTATGTAGAGGAATTACGACTTCTGATTGATTGAGGACCATGGTGTAGTGGTTATCATATCTGACCGGCAATCGGAAGATCCCGGGTTCGATTCCCGGGTGGTTACCTCATTTTTTCATTTGTTCGTTCTCTCTTCTCATCTTGCGCGGAATGTTCTCCTATACAAGCGTCGTTCTTTACTTATTTATACTGCGTGTTCTTTGCAGTTGAAATGTGTATATATATATATATATATACATACATACATAGTGACCATACACACGATGACTGATCAGAAAGTTCCGGGACGGATGTACTTATTGCAAAACTAAATGTCACATACCCAATCAAATTTGTCTCCTTCAAAGTAGTCTTCTTCCCACTGTAAATAGTGATTCCAGCGGTGCAGCCATTTATTGAAGCACCTGTTATACTCTTCTTTCGTTGAATGTTCTTCAATTCTCGTGTCGCATTTTCTCCGATCTTTGGTACTTCCTGAAATCTCTTTCCCTTCAGGGTGTTTTTCAGCTTGGGGAACAGGAGAAAGTTACAGGGTAACAAATCGGGCGAATACAGTGGTTGAGGAACCAGTGGAATGTTGTACTCCGTTAAGAATTCCCTTATGGAGAGTGTTGTGTGAGAGGGCGCATTTTCGTGATGCAACATCCACGCAGACCACGAAGCCGACGCCCATTTTGCCGGGCATTTTGCAGGCATCTTGCCCTCTCCATCGCGTTGCTTACTTATGTAAACAATGCATGCGTTGGAAGACTCGGGATACATTTGATAAAAGCAATGTCTTTGACTTTTAATAAAGAATGTTACGTTGCTATACGAAGATTCACTGTGCATTCAAATTTAGCGTTTTGTTTGCAGAGCTTTTTGTTCCATTGTATGTTCGGTAATTGTGGGATGTGAATCAGGAAGTTGCAGTGCGTAATAGCACAATTTCTGAAAGTTAATGCTTTTTTTCATACTACTTCTCTTTTCGTGCCCAGATTGAGTGGTCGCCTCAGGGTACTGTGGTGTAATTTCAGTTGAAGATATATAAAGAGCCAAAACAAACTACCTATTTGCGTTTGTGAATTTGTGTTGGGAGGGGAAGTGTTTACCGTAACTCTAATCACAAAAAAAAATTAATTTACGCTATGGCGTTTTGCAGGGGGCCCCCAAATGACTACAGCCGCCCATATATATATATATATATATATATATAATATAATACAGAGCAATCCAAAAGCTAATTTACGGTTATACCGTTGAACATTTTCATAATTATTTCTAATTGTTGACCGGACATATACAAAAAGGAGAAAAACTGTCATTTCATTTCATCATTTGTACAGATTCCAATATTGCTGATATTTCCTCTGCCATATAAATTTCTTCCTCATATGTGCTTCATCACACAACTGATTGGTTATCATGTTTTACAGATATTTAAAATCTTAATCTCCTTCAGTATTTCACAGAATTATCAGTGTGCCTCTAAAATTTTCAGGGAATAAACATCGTTTGTCAGAGGGCAGAAAATATTTGGAAAACAAAGCATTTTCTCCTTTCTAAATGTACAAACTTGTTGGTTGTACAAAAGTTTCGAAATATTAAATGTATAAGTGGCAAGTACTTTTTTTTAATATAGTGAATAAAGCAGTGACAATATTGTGATTAACATCATCATGTAGTTGCTTACGAGTGAGAAACCACTGTAGATTGCAGTTACTAATTAACAGTTTATGTATGTATATATGTATACATAAAAAAAAACATAGTCAGATCTTTTAAAAACAAATTGATTGGGGATATTCCCCATCATAACACCGACAAGGTAGGAATTTTTCGAGCAATTTAGAGAAGCAGAGTTATATGTAATTACTAGATGTCATGCTCCCATTCTTATTCTTAACCAAAGGCATGATACGAATACTCATTAAATGTGCAAAAATAAGTAAACGCCAACCAACATTTCGCCACATTCAAGAACAACACGGCATGAGTATATTTGAAATTCTCATTTAAAAAATCATCTATGCTGCGGGGTACAGCCAGTCCATAATATGATTTTAAAGTTAAGATGTAAACATCAAGTTACCAAGGAGTTAAGGGAGGGTTAATTCAAGTCAGCATTTTATGTAGAGATGATTTTGCGGTTTTCAAAACTGCATGTCTACAAAATGTCATGTTTTTCCCTCTTTTGTAAACAGTTAAGGATTTCAACTGTTAACGACAAATAAATTTGATGCACAGACGAAGTTCGTGATTCCACACTTCGTGCCTAAGCTTTTGAGGCTTTCAAAATTACATGTCTGCAGAAACGTCTTATGTCCGATCTAATACAAGAAAATTAATGAACAATAGCATCTTTATAAAATCACCGCTTCATACTGCTGCAGATAATTTCTAAAATGACCGCGTTAATAATCACACACACACACACACACACACATGTGCGCATCTCTGTATAAGTGAGGCACCGACTTTTAATCCAAATATCTAAAAAATAAATTAACCAAACTTATTTTAACCCAACCTAATCTTAGTGTCATCAAACCGAAAAGGACGTGATAAGGGCTTTGAACACACTTGAGGGCTCCAGGGCTTGAGTGTTTCTGTTAAGTCCTAAAATAGTGAGGTACTCGCTAATCTAGCCTAACCTAACCTAACGAAGCCTTATCCAACCTAACCTAGCATAACCTAACGTAATCAGAATCAACGAATTCTTTTTCCAGAATAAAAATGTTACTAATGTTTTATAAAAGTTTTATGAGGGTACGACAGAGCACCTTTTAAATAATTTAGAATTACTGCATACTGTATTAACTGCAGTAATTCCTGCTCAAATGATTCTCACTTTGAATTTCTTCATAGGTATTATAATAATATAACATCCATACTAAAGGAAGCTGAAAGGTTGAATTAAATCGTACAATTGTCATACTAAAATTATTCCTGGATGGAATGATTTTATAGCCCTCCTGAAAAGGGAATCAAAGGATGCTTACGATGCTTTTATGGTGTTTCCTCGATCGTCCGAGAATAGGGGCAGCTTACATAAACACGAGTAGAAGTAGGGCTCATTATAAAGCAGCCATAAGACAAAGTAAACAGGAACAAGACTCCATCTGAATTTCAAAAGCCTGTGAAGTTACTTTAAATCAGGGGGTCCCAACCTGTTGCTCGCGAGCACCACTGTGCTCTTGGACAGTCTGACGGTGCTCTTCTACAATAAAATCGTGCTCGCGAGCACCAGTTTTAGTTTCAGTGCATTACCTTGAACATTTATTTTGCTTAATTTTGGCAGTAATTTGAAAATATGTTACCTGATCTCGGAACTATCACATGTCAGTTAACGATTGCTGTACTGTACAAACAATTTTTTCTTATTATGTGAGGTACTGTAGCATATTCAAAATACTATTGCATATCTATTAAGTTAATGTTAGATAAAAGGAAGTTGTTGGTTTGTAAAAGTTTTGTAATGGTTTGTTTGCAAATGTTTTGAAAAGGAATTTAATTTTTTGAAATAGTTTTCTTCTTAAATGTATTAAAAAATATGTATTAACGCTGACGTTCGTTTCTTTTTATTTCTTCTTATTCTTTATTTTTGCAAAAAATATAATGGTACCCGCTTGATATTCGAGAAAATAACTTGGTGCTCGCTGCATTGAAAAGGTTGGGGACCCCTGCTTTAAATAATAAGAGTAACAAAGTCTGGAAATTTGTCAAGAAAGAAACGGGAGCTAAGAATGCCATCCTATCAACAACTGATGGAGTGTCTGAGAAGGTAGAAACAGCCAAGTTATGGAAAACGAAGTACTTGATATCCTTAACAGCATGGGGAGAGTTAATGTTAATGTAGGCCGCAATGGAATGGCATTAGAAAGGACCAGTGAAAATACAGGAACTTTCAGTGCCTGAAATTAAGAGTCTGATTAAACAGTTAAAGACAGGTGCATTTAAAGTACGCTAATGATGTGAACAGTCTTTATATATAATTATTAATTACTGTTCTCAGCCATGCATGCTCACGGTTATATTCCTTCAGAGTTTATGAGGGTTTATATTACACCTTTTATCAAAAATAAATATGGGGACATTCTATGCAGTGATAACGACAGGCCTATTGCTATTACCTCCCGCTTCTCAAAATTACTTGAGAAACTTTTGCTACGCCAATTAAATGATTATTTATGGACGTTTCTTAATCAGTTTGGTTTTAAATGGTCCCATTCAACTGAACCGTGTATTTATATTTTGAAAGGGATTATACTTAGATATACTGTCAGTAATTCAACTATTTATAGTTGTGTTTTGGATATAAACAAAGCATATGATAGAGTGAATCACAATATTCTATTTAAAAAGTTAGAAAACAGAAAAGTTCCACCATATCTTTTAAATTTATGAAATTTTGGTACACACCAAACGTTTACTGTTAGATGGAGCAATGTATTTTCCGAATGTTTTGGTTCCTTATGTGGAGTTGAACAAGGCTTCTCTCTCTCTCTCTCTCTCTCTCTCTCTCTATATATATATATATATATATATATATATATATACAGGGTGCCCCAAGATAAATTGCCCTGTGTGTTTGTATATATATATATATATATATATATATATATATATATATATATATATATTCAGTGGCGCTCATAATTATTCGTACAAAGAAGTATTTCAGTTATATTTGTCCTTATCTTTTGTACCATGCACAGGATAGTTACGAAAAGTTTACCATTCGTTTGGAAAAAATGTAACAAAAAAAACTTAGTTTAACACCAATATATAATTTAAAACATCAAAGAATTTGAGGGAAATAGAAATGTTAAAATGCAAAAGTTTTGGAACATTTACTTACAAAATTATTTAATATTTTGTGTGTCCACCTTTTGCTTGAATGGCTTCAATGATTCGTTTTGGGTATTTTTCTACAAAGCTTCGACAGTAATTTCAGTAGAAATTTTAGCTCATTCCCATTCTTCTAAAGAAAATTGTTGCAATTCATTCAGATTCGAAGGGTTTCTCTCGCGGACAGCTTTTTTCAAATCAAACCATAAATTCTCGATTGAGATCTGGGCTTTGACTGGCTCACTCGAGAAGCTTAAAATTCTTTTGTTGAAGCCATTTCATGGTGCTCTTACTTTTATGTTTTGGATCATTATCTTGTTTCAGTACCCAATTGCTACCCATTTGCAACTCCCGAACTGAAAGTAATACATTTTCTTCTAAAAATTTCTGATATTTCTTTGAATTCAAGATTCTATTGATGAAACAAGCTTTCCTGGACCAGAAGCACTAAAGCATCCTCAAATAAGCAAACTACCACCACCCTGTTTAACCGTAGGAAGGATGTCTTTTTTACTCGAATGCAGTATTTGATTTTCGCCTAACATACCTTTCCTCGTTGTTCCCGAATAATTCAATTTTGGTCTCGTCTGTCCACAGAACTTTTTTTCAGAATGCAAAACCATCATTTTGATGATCCTTGCGCACTTTAACCGAGCTTCTTTCTGCGCCTTTCCAAGCAGAGGTTTTTTTCGTGCAACTCTGCCATTGGGACCATGTTTTGTCAGTGTACGTCGTACAGTAGAGAAATTTTAAATTCTTCAAGCCTAAGGTGGAAACACAAAGTATTAAATAACTTTTTAAGTAAATGTATGAAAACTTTTGCATCTTAACTTTTTTTTTTTACCTTTTTCAAATTCTTTGATGTTTTACATCATACTGTATGTTGGAGTTGAAACTTTTTTTTATTTGTTATATTTTTCAAACTTTTCATAACTATACAATACATAGTGCAAAAGATAATGACGAATATAACTGAAATATTTCTCTGTACAAATACTTAGGAACGCCACTATATATATATATATATATATATATTAGGGTGGCCCCTATTTTTCAACTTTTGAAATTACTTGCTCCCAACCCCTAATCTTCTTCCAATATATAAAAAAGTGCTCTGTGCAAATTTCAGCTCAATTGGGCTATATTAAGGTGGCCCCCAAAGGCCCTAAAGTTTCAAAATTCACCGATAATTGGTATTTCTAATATAAAACCTTTATAATTCATTTGCAAAATTTGTTTGGGAAAATAATCACAAAGCATAATCGAAAGTGAATTTTATTTACAACAAATAATTACGCCGCTTATATAGGCCGCAGGCGCAGAACTTTCTAGAACCTTCCAGAAGCGGTTTTTTTACGCACTTATGATACTTTTCAATTTCCGTGAATATCTCGTCCAATTTTGGTTTTAAGTAAATAATGGTTATAACTAAATTTATTGTAAATTGAATTCTCTTTCGATCATATTCTATATTTCTTTCGAATAAAACACTGTAAAGAAGATAAAAACGGTTTTATATGAAAAAATATCAATTTGTTAAAATCTGAAACTTTACGGCCTTTGGGGGCCATCTTAATATTGTCTGATTGAGCTGAAATTTTACAGAGCATTCTTACATGGATTAGAACAACGTTGGAGGTTGGGAGATGAAAAATATTTCATTTCAGAAAATCACATACAACTAAGGGCCACCCTAATATATATATATATATATATATATATATATATATATATATATACGGGGCTCCAATAAACCTTAGCCCCCCGCCCATGGCCTAAACCATTAGAGGTACAGTAAAACTAAACATACCTTACAAAAGAGAATTTAATCCCGCATTTAATGAGAAACAATTAAAACTTGGTGTTCCCGCCATTGGCTTCCAAGACAGCCTGAATTCGCTTTGGGTAGCTTGCCAAAAATGATGTGAATAGATCTTGATCGTTACGCAAATTTGCTAAAACAGTTTCAATGTGTTGCGTCATTGTATCCTTCGAAAATCGATTTGCTGCAGGTTCTTGAAACAAGAGACATTCAACCTTGTCCTTTATAACTGATCCAATGTGTTCACAGACGTTCAGGTCAGGAGAATTTCCTGGCCATTCTTCATTTCCAACGAAATCGATCTCATGGTTCCGCAACAACTGTTGAGTGGCTAATGCCTTAAAGCACGGGGCCTTATCGTGCAGAAGTGTGACCTGATCGACATCCATAACATTGTTTGAGTTTCTTAGAAAAGGAATGACATGCTGGGATAGAATAATATCACGAAAATACTGTCCATTCCAACTCTGACCATTTGGCTTCAGCACCCACATGAGCTTCTTTGCAGTGAACAAAACAAACACACCAACACAGTCTGGACTTTTTAATAATTCGCGATAATGTTCATTGTCATCGATTTCATCTGGTGTTGTGGCCCACACTCGATCATTTTGGTAGTTAGGCCGACGTGTTACGTAAACAAAAAATTCATCGGAGACAGCTAAATGTATGAAATCATCCACATCCCAATCTTCAAGATAATGGGCAAACCACATTCTGTCATCGATGTTAAGTTGAGTTTTTCTTGGCTTTGGAAGTTCATGCCAAGGCTTTAAACCTTGCCTATGACGGTACAGTCGAATGATCTCACCGCTAACGATCTTTCCTCTCAACACTTCGATCTCTCAAGAAAGTTTAGCACAGCTGTTTTTCCGCTTACGCGTACCGCTTTCAATGATGTCCTTTGTTTCCTGAAAGAGTGGCAAATTTGGGCGCCCATATTTGGTTGTATCCATTTCACATTCATCCAAAGTTTTATTCCAATTTCTTTTGACGAAGTCCTCACTTCTTCGCAACTTTTTGGCAACCCATGAACGTGTTATAAAGGTGGCTCCAGCATCACGAGCTTCCCGAAATGTTATTGCTCGTATGCGATCTATCACACGTTGCCTCTCCGAATCACCAATTAATTGAGAAGCCATTATATTATCACTTTATCAGCTAGAGTAATTTTAATACCTGCAAAAAATAAAGAATTTTATATATTTTTACAATCACTAAAAACTATTTCGATATAAGTAAACATGTAAGCTGCAAATGGGGGGGGGGGGGGCGCTAAGGTTTTTTGGAACCCCGTATATATATATATATATATATATATATATATATATATATATATATATATATATATACAGTATATATATATATGAGGCGTCGCGAGTACGAGGGGTGAACTCGCCAAACCAGTTTTGAGATAGACGCGTTTAAACTTTGTGACTATTGTGTCCGAGGGACACATAGCACAAATACACACACTGAAAATAACTACGCACGAGGTGGGTATTTGGCTACATGAAGTTGTCTGTGAAACTACTTATTCATGGAACAATCGCGAAATCGCCAGTATGGGGTGTTCGCCCCTCGTACTCGCGACGTCTTATATATATAAAGTTGACCCTTGGGGGCACTCTCACCCCCTCATCGTGGGGAAATGAGTTTTCTGGCTGTTACCAATACATATTTATACTTAAGACCACACGTAAGAATAAATGAACGTGAAGACTAAAAATAACTGAAGCGACAATAATAACCTTGGTAAAGTATTTAATGGACATTTCATTCGTTTTCAGATGTCTTTGAAATCGGGTCATAGAATCATTCCCGTAACTGGAAAAGAACAGCAAAAACAACTCGACCATTTCAAAGAACATGGAGTTGGAACGATTCGACTTCAACCAGATGGATGGTTCTTTACCACGCCATTCATCGAATTTGGAGATAAAATATATAATTTTAAAGTAAGATTGTAGTCGCTATTTTCTATACCGCAAGTATAAAAACTAATAATATAAATAATTAACTATACTTACTGTATTGTGATGGTGAAACGTTTGTGCAAGAAATGTCCACAACCGTGGAAAAGTAGTGCTTGCATAATACCGAAAATTTTCAATACCGGTATTTGGAGGCAATTATGCTAATCCCGGTATTGATACCGGTATTATGAAAAAAATAATTTATTTTGATTTATTATGGTGCCACCCTACCAACCCTCCCACAAGTCTGAGGGACTTGCAGTACTCACCATATTTACTATAAATTAATGACCCAACTCCAAATAGATGGCATTCTATTCGAAAAAGTTTATACAGTAAATTACTAAATTGTAAAAAAATATTATTTGAATTTTTTTTTAGCATATTATTATACAACTACTGGGGTAGATAGAAATTATTAGTATCTAAATATTTATTTCTTAGTTTGATTTTGAAAGTATGCTTTGAGGAAACAAAGAGCATCTAGGGATTGTTCAGATAGACTTGATCTCAGTTTCGTCAGAAATAGGCCTGCAGCAGAAAAGGCTCTTTCTGATTCTGCACTTGTAGGTTTAATTGAAAGCAGTTCCTTGTACAGCTTCTCTAAATTCTCACTTCTCTGTAAAGTAACTTCCAAACTTTTAAATTCATTAGTAACATCAAAATCAATGGAATTTTTTTTAGATGGCACTTTTCCTAGTTTGTCCATTTCTTGCATGTATTCACTCAGTAATGAATCTGCTTCCACTTCAGTCTTATTTGCAGCTACATTTTCAGGGTTACATGGAAATTCCTGTTCTTCCATTTCTATCTCCAAATCAACCACATTCTTAGGGAAAAGTCTTTTATGGAGCCTTTCTACAGTTCTTTTGAGAACTAATTTTGATGGAACAGAAAAACTTTCCTCTTCTTGAACTTTTAAAACTTCGGGATTATGAAGATATTTGATTAAACCTACAGGCTACAATGCCTTGCTGTCTTC
Source organism: Bathynomus jamesi (assembly GCA_023014485.1). Classification (NCBI taxonomy): domain Eukaryota; kingdom Metazoa; phylum Arthropoda; class Malacostraca; order Isopoda; family Cirolanidae; genus Bathynomus; species Bathynomus jamesi. The sequence continues at coordinate 202,129 of JAJOZX010006149.1, forward strand.
TTGAAATGTAACGATTTCTAAGACAATCTTTTAACTCTTTTGCTATTGGATTATTTTTCTCTCCTAGTTTCTTTGAAATAAATTTCATTGATGATTCAGCTGTCAGGAGTGATGCATCTTTCGAGCATAACCCTTTAAGAATTATTTCAACAGGACGTAAGGTGTCATAAAGGTTTTCAATAATTTCCCACTCTGTTGAAGAAATGGCTACAATTGAATGAATCACTCTTAAAGCTAGTGCAATAAATAGTTTTCTTTGATAGAAAGGAATAGAAAACGAAAAAAAGAGGTTAACTGCAAAATACCCCGAAACTTTTTTTTTCTCCGAATCCTCCAAAAACAGTTTATTTGCCCATCGGAGGACTAAATTGCCTAAATTTTACAATAGCAATTTTTGTCAATACCGAAAACCTATAATATCGGTATCGGTATTATTTGTACTTCTTCAATACCGGTATTAATACCGGTATTTCAATACCGGTTTTAACCCCTAGTGGAAAAGTGAGAGGTGGTCCAGGTGATTGGACAAAAGCTGCAATTTTACTGCTGTATAAAAATATGGGTAAAAGAACTACATTTAAAAATTATAGAGCATGAGTCTTTTAAGTATAGCTGGAAAAGTGTTGACAGGTAAAACAAACAAAATTACAAATCTTTTGGTTAAAAGTAAGTAAGGAGAATTTAAGGAAAGCAGAGGATTTATTTATGAAGTGTTTACAGTGAGACAAATGATTGAGAAACTAAGTGATACGAAGAAAAAATTGTACACTGTACTTCTAATTGATATCTACAGTCATAATTGATTATGTATTTGAAGAAGGTATGGGATTGCCTTGTGGAAAGTACTGTACTTACGGAATAAGTTGCTACATAGTGAGTAGTTATATGTAGTGAGATAGTAATGCTTGTGTAAGAGTTGAATGACTAACTCAGTATTAGTGCTGGAGTTCAACAGGGCTGTGTGATGTCACCGTGACTGTTTAATGCGCATGTGGATAGCGTAATGCGCGAGATGAAAGCAAGATCGCTAGAAAGGAGAGTGAAGCTGAATTTGGAAGAGAATGAGTGGCATCTATTGCATCTGATGTATGCTGATGATGTGGTGCTTCTAAGTAAACCAGAGAATGAATTAAGTAAAGTAGTAACGAGTCTTTTAACGTGTGCGGAAGAAGATTATTGAAAATAAATGTAAATAAACGTAAGATTCTAGTAATTGAGAAAGAAGGAGAATCAGCACGTGATATTCTGGTGAAAATAGAGAATATATAAGTTGTAAAAGAATTTAAACATTGGGGGCTTGATGGAAAAGAGGTTCAAGTACATTGGAAGTTGAAAGTAGAGTGAAAGAGGACAAGCAAGTCCATAGCCTGTCAACCTGTCAGATGTTCCGCGCATCGGTCTTGATTTCTCCCTCTTACACTCGGCATCTGGGATTGTCTTTGAAAGATTGTCTTTGGAAGACGTCCATAGGAACAAGGTTTGTTCCTAATGGTCTTTGGCCTGTTATTATATATTGCTCAAGTATTCTTTCCAAGGGGAAGAGTTTCAAGGGTTGTGGTCGTGACTATAGTAACTTTATTTTTCGTTTCCTGTCTTAGACGAAAAAGTCCTATGTGTGATTTCTCTATTTGCAATGTTCCGTTTTCTGTATCGACTCGTGAATAATGAGTAATACTGTGTTACTGGTAAGACCAAACTCTCCCATACTTTTAGCATATGTTTGCTTTTCTTCTCTGGTAACTCAACCAGAAATCTTCATTGTTTTTCTAGCTGTTATAATTTTAATCTCTTAATTCTTTCTCTGATTTGTGAAGGTGGTGTTATCTGCGGATCCTATTGTGTTTCATAGCCTTTGTACTATTTTCATTTGTAATAATAGAAATTCCTCGGTCTTTCTATTATTCTTATTATTAGACTTTATATTTTCTTATTATTGCTTTTATGATCATTTATTTTATTTTTCTATTATTTCTAAAATTATTTATATTTTCACTTGAAATGATAGAAATGAATGAAATTCAGTTTTTAGAGACATAATATTAATCGAACAAATTTGGTGTTTACCGCTTTATTTCCATTATTTGTAAAAATTAAAATTAATCTCAAAGATTTTGCATGAAAAGCTCTCATGCTTCCCATCGACATATTCAGATAAGAATACTTTGATTAGATTACTCGCCACGAAATAAAAATTGAACATAAATGGCAATATTCATAAATCTGTGATTGTGATGTTCCTCTTGAACTGTTTAATGTTGTATACCTTATGTGATATGTTTTTGTTTTAAAATTTTGTTTTGTTTATTCTGTAGTTCCTTTTGTAAATAATTTGAATAATGTACAGAGTGTTCACAAAAGTAAATAGACATCGCAATGATTGTCCTCAAGAACAAATGGCAAAGCTCATCGATGAAATGCCAGAACGCGAGTCAGTTTCATGTAATGCAAAGGGAAAAGCAACACGATTCTAACTATATTAATTGAATAAACCTTTTATTATTTATTAACTTTTATTATTAAATCAAAAGTCATGGAAAAAAAAAATCGAAGGTGTCTATTTACTTTTGTCAACCCTCTTCATCCATTTTTTTTTTTCTATGTCATTTTTATTTCATACTTTCTTACATACCTTTGAGTCGTCCACGAGAGACAGTACGACACTACTGCAATATCTACTGTAGATACATGTCTGCAATCATTATTATAAACAGCATAAGAGCTCTTACTGTAACTTATGGAAAAGAGTTGGTCACTTCTGAGACTTTAGATTTAAATGCATTTACTAATAATGTTCTAATGTATTTACTAATACCATATATTGCTCAAGTATTCTTTCTAAGGAGCAAAGTTTCAAGGATTGTGGTCGTGACTTTAGTAGTCCTCATTTTTCGTCTGTCTTGGACAAAAAAGTCCTATGTATGATTTCTATATTTGCAATGTCCCGTTTTCAGTATCGACTTGTGATTAGTGAACTTGTGAATAAATGCATTTACTAATGCTCTTTGTATTATTTGAACCAGGAAACTAAATATCCATAGTCCAAGCTTGCCATGTAGTAATTTAAATTTTTTTGAGCTTGTGTGATATAATCAGATGATCACATTATCAAAAGGTTTTTTTCAAAATCACTATATATTACATCTCTATGTTAACTTTAAAAATATTATTTCAGTATTTTTTTTTTGATGGTCTAATAGTTAGGGTAACATGACCTTCCAGGCCAAAATGCGAGCTGAGTGCTACTGAATGGCACATTATTTAATGTCTGTTGAATTTTTCCCTGTGTCGAGTGATTTTCTCATAGTAAGTGGTACTACAAAGTACACGGGTTTAGATACATTTTTTTACACTTCTTTAGAAATATGACACTTCATGTGTGCAACCATGATGCTGGCTTTTCTTCGTTGTGGTAGATCATTAATTATATTCCTTTCGAATATTCAAAATCAATTAATAAATTTGTGTCTGTATCTGTCCTTTACTGATTTGTATCAATGTCGAAGAATTCATTAGGATTTTCTACTTTCTTCTTTTCTACTTTTTCTCGGGGGCGCTGAACACAGATTTGAAATGTTCATCAATCAGTTCGCTCGTATTTTCTGGGTCACTTTTATATTCGTTATCGCTATCTTTTAACAATCCAATATTTTCTTTACATTTTATTTTCCCTTTCGCAAACGTATATACACAACCTTTGGTTAGCTTCCGCCCGAATTGTTCATCCTGACGAAGGTCAAGCTTTTCACTCCATCTTAGACCTACAGTTTAACGTGGAATCCGAACCACGCCCCACCAGCAGCCCAGCGTCTTAACCACTAGGCCACCCAGGGTACCCATTTATCTACCAACCACTGTATTTATTGTGTGGAAGGATGAACAGCTGGGTTTTGCTGCACGCCGGCTGCCGTCACCGGGTCTCGAACCCGGGGCCGATGGTTTCGTAGTCAGCGACGCTAACCAGTACACCACCGAGGCGCATTATATATCGACTATATAGTCCTTTACATATATTAAAGTTAAGGCGTTAGTAGTCTTTGTGTTCGTTTGTTTTGGAGGGGTTTGCATTCGAGAAAAATTTGTCTACAGTAAAAATAGAAAAATGAAACATTATTATATTTTAGTTTAAACAAAATGATGTCATCGTGGTGACGTATCCGAAATGTGGGACGACATGGACTCAGGAGATAGTTTGGACCTTAATACACAACCCAGATTTAGATCACCCTCAAGCTGCGCTTCCACTCCATTCAAGGTTTCCCTTTTTAGAGTAAGTTTTCCTCAGTATCTAAAAAAATAAATAAATAAAATTAATTTTAGCTTTTTACTACAGATCGTTCACTGTAATAATCTGTTAAAATGCACTCTCGAAGATGAATGTCATCTTCAGTATTTTGTCTGTGAACTTTGTCAACCAAACTTCTCCATATGAAATAGTCAACTGGATTTAAATCCTGACTATTTGGTGGACAGTCTTCTGGCACGATGAAACTGGAACATTGTTGACACTGGTGACAAAGTTTACATACAAAATATTCAAGATGTCAAGTAGGTTCGAGAGTGCATTTTAACAGCGTAGAATAAGCTTGATCACGAAATCATTTCAACAGCAGTTCGCGAGTGTCGCAAAAGGCTACAATTGGTCTTTGAGAAAAATAGAGGACCCATCGAATACTTGCTGCTATAATGTTTTATTCAGTTTGTTTTTGTTCATTGTAAACTTCTTTAATGTCTAATTATCCTGCTTGTTAGCTTTATTTTTAACAACTATTGTTCAAGTTGAATTTGTAAAAAGACTACTCATCCGATTTAAATAAACTACCTATCATTTTAAGGATAATATAAAAAAGGATGATTTAGTCATTCTTGGAATTTTGGTTTTGTTGGCCCGGTGGAAAAGGTGGCCACTTTTATGAAGACAGTCAGAAAGAGGCGGGGAATTGATGAGACGAAAAGCCTTTGATTCCACCCGGTCAAGTTGAGCTGTGTGGGTTGAGCCACCCCACACATGAGAAGCGTACTCCATACAGGGGTGGACAAGACTCCTGTACAGAGAGAGCAACTGAGTGTGGGGTGAAGAAACTGCGGAGCCGCTGTAGCACACATAACCTCTTAGAAGCTGTTTTAGAAAGAGAGTATATGTGATCTTTTCATGAAAGATCATGAGAAAAGTAAACGCCAAGAATGTTAAAAGAATAGGAAGGATTAAGTTATGAATTGTTGAAGGTAGGGGGATAGTGGTGTGAAAATTGTAAGGAGTAGACAGATGAAGGAACTGAGTTTTTGAGTTTTTTCTGCCCGAATCAGAAATAGTAGAAATATCAGATGTCAGATGTACCATAGCCGTCCAACGTGAGGCACTGAGTGTCTCTTGAGAGGGGTGCTTTGGGAAACGGGTGGAGAAGTGAAGAGTGGAATCATCGGTATAGGTGTGGATAGGACAAGAAATGCGACTTAACAGATCATTGGTAAATTAAAGGAAAAGAGTGGGTGATAGGACAGAGCTCTGAGGAACACCACTATTAATAGCTTTTGGAGAAGAACAGTGGCCATCTACAACTGCAGCTATAAATAGACCAGAAAGGAAATTAGAAATGAAAGGAAGGTAGTTTGGAAATTAAAGATTTATGCGAGTCTCTATCAAAATGTTTGGATATGTCAGCGCAATAGAAAATGTTTCACCGAAATTTCGAGAAGAGGATCTACAGATCTACAGAAGCTAAGGCTAAAGAGGTTAAGTAAGTATCAAAACCTATCATTCGTGGGTTAACATTCATTCAGAAAAAGAGAGAGAAAGACTAACTATCATCATCCGCCGGCCACTGCCGACAATTCAGAAAATAGTCGAAGAGAATAGGAAAGGGATGAAAGATGAAAAGAAGTAAAATAAGGATGCTTACAAACCAAGCAAACACAGTCTTAACTCAAAGAAACGCTGTCATACCATGCAAACTATAGACATGCAAGTAAAGAGAGGATGAGAAAAGAACAAAAAAAAAGTATGAAGAGTATAACAAAAAGTGGGTTAGTTTACGCTACGAGCTACATCTAAGTTCGTGTTAGTCTAATTTTTTTTTTAATAATAATATAAATTTAACGCTGGCATATCACACGCTGGCAAGTCACAAACTGGCATCAATCGTCAACAGACTCAAACCTCAACTATCACCCCCTGAGCTCCTGTTGCTAATTGTTTTATTACTTTAAACGACGTTAATATTTTTTAAATGCCTATCTAAACGGTTTTAAACATATTAACGTTGGTAGTTCACGACGGACGCGGGAAGATTATTCCATATATCAATTACTTTAAACTTAAAAAAGTTTTTAGCAGTGTTATGTTATAATGTTATATAATGTTATAATGTTTCAGACCAACAAAGACCCTAGGATCCACTCATGGCTGGTCTACCTAACTGCATTCGTAATTGTGTATTGCGCATGTCCTCCGTGGTGACGGAGGGGACCTACAATTTTACGTGGGTTCCGAACCACAAGAACATAAGAACATGAGAAATTTTTATAGCGGGCACACTAGGGGCCACTTCGGCCCATCGAGGTGGCCTACTATGTAAAACTGCCTGTACATTGGCAACAACCACTTTTTACAAAACTAAATAATTATCAATTTAAAACTAATTAATTATCAATTAAAAACTAAAGATAGAATCCCTCGATCCAGCGGATCAAGTCATAATAGACTACTATCCACAAATATGTTGCACTCTATATCTATTCATAACCGACATGCAAATATATCAGATCCAAAGAATCCAGTCAATTTCATTACGGTATCCATCACTACCAGTACCTTGCCAACCAAAAATAAGTCACGGTCCATATCAATGCGGACCAAGTCACAATTTACAACCATATACATTACCATATATACACTTAGGATGAAAAGTGGAGGTGTGTCTGTAAAGACTGTACAGTAATGTAGAAATGTGTGTGCACCTATTTTGGGTAATGAAACGTCTACCGCGTAATTTAAATCTGTTATTACAAGTATTGCTATTATCGAAAATGAACAATTTGTCAAAATTTACGTTATCGATTTTATTAACGATTTTGAAAACTTCAATAAGCTCTCCCCTTAATCTCCTAGTCTCGAGTGAATGCAAGTCTAACTCTTTAATCCTATCTTCGTAAGACTTGTTGCGTAGTGACGGAATTAGTTTCGTGGCGCGTAGCTGAACCCTTTCCAACCTATCAATATCCTCACGCAAATATGGGCACCAAAACTAAAGGGCATATTCTAAGTGAGGCCTGACTAGGGACTTGTAAAGTGAAAATATAATATTCTTCGATTTAAATTCAAAATTGCACGCTATGAAGTCTAATATCCTATTAGCTTTTGCGCAAGACTCCAGGCATTGGTTCCTAACTTTTAAATCCTTAGATACGCGTGCACCTAAATCTACTTCCTCGTCAACGCTCGCTAACTGTCTATCGTCCATCGTATACGTGTAATTATTATTACGAGAACCTATATGCAAAACTTTACATTTGTCTACGTTAAATTGCATCTGCCACTTATCCGTCCACTCCATAATACTATTTACATCGTCCACGTTAAGAACTTTACTGTCTATTTTAGTATCGTCCGCGAATTTTTACACGCTACTGGTCAAGCCTGTTAAAAAAAAAAGTTGGTTAGAAATAACCACATATATTTCCAAATAAAATATAAACAAAACAAATATTTACCACAAAATAAATATAGAATAAAAATAATAACCCTCGTTTCTAACCAACCAACTAGTGAAGTTGGGTTTCCCTAATTAACAAAAAGAAGAAAGAAAAAGTTTCTGAGACAAAGAAAAACGGAGCTCTTTGTTAGACATCGAAAAATTTTGACTGCTGAATCAAGTGAGCTAGTTTTTTCATAAAAAATTCTTGTAGTTCCCCAACTAACCGGGCAACTTAAAGTCAACCTTTAAACCTCAATATTAACCATTGCAATTAAACTAAGCTAAAACCTGTTTAACTAAATAGTGGCCTACTAGAACTAGGTGTAAGTAGCTTAATCAAAATACATAACTAAGGTAAGAGGTTAAAACTAGGTACCTAGAAGAAACTCGAACCGGGCTACAATAGCCCTAACTAAATAATTAAATGACTGCAATAGCCCCTATTAAAAATTAAGGGCAATATAGCCCTAACTTAACTTAAGTAAAAACCTTCAAAACCTTAACCCTTTAAAAACAAAAACTTAAGGGCAATACAGCCCTAGCCTAACTTAAACTGCAAAACCTAGGTCTGGGAAATAGCCTTATGAATAAATAACTTAGCAGTGTGCCAAATAGTGACTTAACAAATAAAATTCGAAATCTGGAAACTAAATGAAACTTATGGACTAGTTAGAAACAGAAAGGGTAACGTTCAACTGGCAACTTCTTTTTTGGTAAGTCTAAATTAATTTTAAAGAATTTAGCTTGACCATGGTTAGTAATCTGGCTGCCGACCAAATTTTAACCTTAAAACCACTGCAGCCGACAGTGAAAAAGTCTGCAGCTATGTTGACAGTGTCTAAATGGGCCATTATTATTTGTATAATTACTTTGTCTATTTAAAGTAAACTTAGCCTTAATATTGCACCTAAATAAAAATAATCTCTCTCCAAAAATAAATTATTCAATAAATTTTTCAATAAAGCCTACATCTATATCGTTAATGTAAATTACGAATAGCAATGGGCCTAACACTTAGAGAGATATATGCAAGAAGACTGCCAGTAGAACGTTCTTTCCCCTCCCTTGCGGAACCCATACTAACAATCTGAAAGAAGATTACGAGAAGTGAGGTGTTTAAGAATCTTCCTATTAAGGATAGACTCAAAAGCTTTAGAAAGGCAAGAAACCAAAGCAATTTGACGATAGTTGGAGGGTTGAGACGGTCACCCTTCTATGGGATAGGCCGAATGAAAGTGAATTTCCAACAAAGAGGAGTTGTTTGCCTTGGCAGGGTGTCAGCACAAAAGCACAGTTCTTGAGAACAATAGGAGGGACACCATCAGGACCGTACGCCTAGAAAAACATCTTTAGAAGGGATTCTAACTTCAGACATAATTAAATCGGAGGGAGGAGGAGACGGAGGAACAGCACCGGAATCGTACATGATTGAGTTGGAGACGAAAGTTTGAGCGAAGAGTTCAGCTTCATCAGGAGAAGATACGGCAACTGAGCCGTCGGAATGGAAAAGAGGAGGGAAAGAAGAAGCAGTAAAATTGTTGGAGAGGTTCTTGCCTAGGTGTTAGGAAGGGTGAGAAGATTGGAATTGGATAGGTTTTCACATTTTTGTTGGATGAAAGAATTTTTGGCGGGTCAAAAATAAATTCTGCACGATTCCTGGCTGAAATATAAGCTAAATGAGAGTCAGGAGTTGGATGGCGATGGTACCTCTGTTGCGGATAGCATTAGAACAAGTAAAGTTAAACCAAGGTTTTTTGCATTAGCACAAGGAATAGAATAGGGAATGTACGTCTCCATGCCCTAGAGAATCACCTCTGTGATGCGCTCAGTTCAGTCGTTCGGGTCCCGGCCACGGAAATAGCAATCATTCCATGGGAAAGCAGAGGAGTACTGCCTAAGGGACTTCCAATCAGCGGCGCCAAAGTGCCAAAGGCGTTTCCTCTTGGGGGATCCAAAAGCCGAACTGGAGCAATAGGAGAGGAAACAGATATAAGATTGTGGTCGGAGGAGCCCAACGGAGAAAAAAGTTTCACAGAGTAAGAAGAAAGATGAGTGGCGAGAAATAAATCCAGAATGTTGGGCCTATCTCCAAGGTGATCGATGATACGAGTACGGTGCTGTACAATCTGGATGGAATTCAGGATGGAAAAATTGTAAGCTAGTTCACCACGGATGTCAGTAAAGTGGGGGGAAAGCCAAAAGTGGTGATGAACATGAAATCTCCTGAAATGGATATTTTCACAAAAGAAGAGAGGATAGAATGTATTCCACTTCAGAAGTGAAGTAGCCAAGGAGTTTTTGGATAGTCAGTAGAATTAGGAGAAAGGTAGAAAACGCAGATGTATTTAGTTTCAGATTGGTTTGTAAGCCGTAACTAGAGGGTTTAGAATTTGGAGGATTCAATTTAGGGAATACGATAATAAGTAAAATCGTTGCCTACATACCATTGAAAAATATTTAAACTTTAATATTTATCATTTATCATCGTAGATACATAATAAGGACACCCCTAAACTAAACTAAGAATAAAAATAAAATTTACATAAAAGCTGATAAAGAATAAGTCTTGTTTTTCTAATTTCGTTTAGTTGCCTTGAGTAGTAATGGTGTAGTTTGGTAATTTTTATTTTTAATTATACAAAGATTTTCTTTTAATTTTTTCGCATTTCCTTCTCCAGGTTTGATTTCTTATGTCAGGGTTTGATTACTGAATGTGCTGATGAAATCCACGATACGTTCGTCAAGGATCACCCCGACAAAGACCCCAAAGACGGTATTTTTATGCAGATGGCGGAACAAATGGAAGAACCTAGAACGATGAAATCACACCTCCCATTTTCTCTTCTCCCTCCAAATCTTATCGATAAATGCAAAGTTTGTATATATTTCATATTACATTACATTTACATTATATATATATATATATATATATATATATATATATATAATATAAACACCGGGTGAGTCAAAAGTCCGGAAACATAGGAAGGATAGGAAACTTCATTGCAAAAACATGTTACAAGTGTTATAAGTGTTCCTTTTTCCTTCGTGGTTATTTTCATCATAAATATTATTCACGTGTTACTTTCGTGAAATAATTTTCATATATATATATATATATATATATATATTTATATGTGTGTGTGTGTGTGTGTGTGTGTGTGTTAGCTGTTGATCGGTTTCTGGGAAACGTCAGTTTCCACATGAAGATGAAGACCAAGCCGAGTGTATAAAACATTTATCCCAGTTGGACGTTTCGAATTTAACTAGATTCATCATCAACAAATCTATAAACGAGAGTAAAAATAATTACATAAAAGCAATAAAAACAAATTTAAATGAAGTTATAAATTAGATGACACAAACGGAGCGAAACTCACCGTGTGGTGCAGAAGACAAAAAAGAATAGAAAAAAAAATTCACTACAGACAAGTAAAAGTTGGTTGGTTTATACACTACTTAATTTTATGGAAGCAGTCAAATCATTGAGGGACGGACGGAGTTGTTTAATATATACATATAGATTCCAGTACTCTTAAATTAACATATTAACAGAGGATAATAAACCAGGAAAATTATTAATATTAAATGGATGATTACAATTAACAGAATAATTATGTATAGCTGAGAATTCTGGACTAGACACGGGTCGACCAGTCCTATAAGAGACACCCCTATGCTTATCAACTCTCTGCTTCGATTGTAGGTATGTATGACCTACGTAGCGAGAATTGCAACTCACACACGAAAACAAGTAAGCAACAGAGGATCTCGAAGAAACGGGAAGTCTCTCTATGGTTAAAAAATGTGAAAAGGCTGACATTATTCAAACTATGAAAAACAATTGACAATAAGGAAAAGATCTATTAAGTAAATCTTAAGCATGTTAACTAATTTAGAAGAACACAAAAATGACAACTTAACATAGACCTTAAGCTTAGGAACTGTAGGTGTCAGTGGCTTTGGTTGATAAACATCATTCAGAAAATCATGAATATATTTCTGAATGAAATTCGAGGGATGAAGATTAAAAAGAAAAAAATTATTTAAGATATTCCATCTCCCCATGGAGATGGATGACAACCAATCGGAAGAGATTCTAAAAGCTCGAATAATTCTACAGGGTGATTCAAAAGTCAGGTTACATAGGGTTTTTCTGTTTCTTTGCAGGTAAATGAGTTATGAGATGTTTCGAAGGAGGAGCGCATTGATGTGATATTCCTAGCTGGCTGCACAAGTGCATTGCCGTTAACGGTGGCCATATCGAACATGTGTGTGACTATTCCCTGTATCATTACATAGTACAGTATATCCCTATGTAACCTGACTTTTGAATCACCCTGTACATTTTAAACAAACAATTTTAAAATTAAAGGAATTTAACTAAAAGAACTGGTACCAAGCAGAATATTGGTTCTTTTTCGATAAACAGAAGTAATAAATGAGGACGTGTCACGAGTGACTAAAACGTCCAAAAATGGCAATTTATCATTCGTCTCAGTTTCCCTTGTAAATCTAATATTCTGATGATGAGTGTTCATGTACTGAAGAAAAAATGAGCATGATCTTTGTGTTTAAACAATATAAAACAATTATCCACATAGCGTTTGTAAGCAACAGGACGAAATTGTAACGGACAACCATTTAACCAAATCTGTTCATAATGGCATAAGAAACTATGAGCAAAATGGACCCAGGGGGAGAACCCATAGCTATCCCATCTACTTATTTATACATTTCATCATTAAATTTAAAAACCGTATCCTCAACTGCAAGATGTAGCAAACGTGAGAAATTAGACTTATTTAAACCAACGATATCAACAATATTTGTAAACAAATTATCAGATATAACATTACAAGTCTCATTAATAGGTACATTAATACTAAGAGATTCCACATCGAAACTAGTCGTGTAATAACCAGTATGATTAATAGTCTTGATAAAGTCGACAAACATAAAAGAATCACAAAGTGTATTGATTACACGTTATGGGGTCAGTAATAGAAACTAGAAATTTAGTCAAATTAAAACAAGGAGTACCCAATGGCAGATAATAGGGGCGAAGAGGCATCCCCACTTTGTGTGTTTTTGGGAGACTAAAAATGCCAGGAGCAGTACCAGAAGAATATAATTCGTTATAATAGTCTACTAATATACAGGGTGTTTCTAAAGTAACCATCTATTTTGCGAAATAATATGAATTATAAAAAACACCTTTAAAACATGAAAATATATATATATATATTGTAAGCTCGGCACACATTGTTGCTCTTCGTGGATAATCTTCTTCTTGTAAGTTGTGGAACACTTGAATGTGGTATGGCTTTTTCTTTAAATCATAACGTAGAATTCTGTAAACCGTTGTTTGTGGAATTTCTAATCTGTGGGATGCCCTCCGAATCGATAATTGTGGATCCTCGAATGCTTCTTGAACAGATTCGATTCTTTCGTGAGATCTTCTTGGCCGTCCAGATCTACGCTCGTCATGCACAGATCCAGTCCTCATAAATTTGTTTACTAATTCGCGAATAGCCTGGTCTCTAGGGCCTGTTTTACGAAACCTTCTCTCAAACTTTTCTCTAATTTCATTGCACTTCATGCCTTTTATCCTGCATGTTACTACATAAACAAGTTCTTGCACATTCATCATCAATGATATGGGTCTGAAAATAAAATAAAATAATTAACAAAAAATCGTGTAAAGCAATTTAAATATTATAAATACATGAATTTTGTATAACAATGCACATACCATTATGCCAATATAACAATTGTTTAAAATCCCCCTATTTCACCAAAATAGATGGTTACTTTAGAAACACCCTGTATTATTAAATTTGAAAGATCTGAAGCAATTATGAATTTTATCTCTAGCTTAATAATGTATTTATAAATATCTACTTCTAACTTCTGAGATTTCGAAACATCCGACAAAATATTAATCATTTTTTTTAAATAATCAGGCTTATTTTAAAGAACCACCCTTACCTTTGTCTGGTTTACAAATAATGATATTGGTATCCGACTTAAGATTTCGAACTGTTTTAAAATATAAGAATATAATCATTTATTTTAATAGTCTACTAATATATTATTAGATTTAAAAGATCTGAAGCAATTATTAATTTTTTTCCTCTAACTTTTAATCCTTTGCGATTTTAAGTTACCTATTTTTTAACTTGAATTATTATAACTACTTTTTGCATTTTGAAAAACTGTTACAACAACTTTATAATTTGACTCATGATACTGAACCTTTGTAGGCTGAATTTTGTTGTAATTTAAAGTATTTAGCTAATAAGTTTTAATACTCCTTTAAAGGTTACAGACCATTTTGTCCTTTATTTCCTTTCAATGATTTTAAAACAGTTCGAAATCTTAAGTCGGATACTAATATCATAATTTGTAAACGAGACAAAGGTTTCACATTCAACTTTCCCACTCTTGGCCGTGGAATGAAATGAGAATGAGACTGAATGGGATGATACCATCTTTTCGTCTGTGCGTAGAACTACATATTTCGTTTTAACCCTTTAAGCCCTGAATTTTTTGTAGGGTTAAGTTATGAATGCTTGTATTTGAAACGTTAGCAATTTGTACCTTCAGTCCTTAAAGGGTTAAAACATTTCATTATACAAACACGCATTTCATTTATTTCGTCAGTTCTGTATCATATATAAAATCATTAAATGCAGAACTAATTTTACTTGTTAGTCGTTCGTTATTTACAATTATTGTTTAATAAATCACAAAAAACCTACAGTATCATTTAATCCACAGAATAATTAATCATATACAAAAATTAAACTCCAGCTTAATATTATTTTGTCATGAATGATAGTGCGATCATTGCTATCCCCTTTATAATAATAGCCCAGTTTTGTTGTTTGTTTGTCTGTCTGTTGTTGCAGAATTGTGTCACGCTCTGAAGGAATTAGATAGGAATAATTAGAAGCTATGAATTATTGCTTAGCAAATTAAAATGTTGCCCAAGCTCACCTTCCGAGATTAATTATTTGTTTTATTTTATTATAAGTAACTATGATACGTGTTAATTAAACTGATAGGATTCCAAATAAATTAAAAGCTTTTGGAATAAATTTTTACTTAGCTGGAGTATTGTTGTTCAACCACAAAATATATTGTTGTGAAATATAAAACATGGAAGACCCCGCAGAAAGAAGACGTCGCTTAGCAAGAGAAAGGAAGGCCAGACAAAGAGCTCAGGAAAGATACAATCGTACCCAAGCAAGACGGAACTCAGACACTACGATTGATGTGGTTGATGTAAATGAAGATATTGATTCTGTTGTGCACAGCGAAAATAGAATCACTCGCAGGAACGAAATTGAAATGAGAAGAATAACCGAGAGGAGACGTAGCGAAACTCGAGAAGAAACTGAAGCAAGACTTGAAACAGCTAGATTAAGGATAATGGAAAGAAGACAACAAGAAACACAGGAAGAAACTGGAGCAAGACTTGGAGCGGACAGGTTAAGGATAATGGAAAGAAGACAACAAGAAACACAGGAAGAAACTGAAGCAAGACTTGGAGCGGACAGGTTAAGGATAATGGAAAGAAGACAACAAGAAACACAAGAAGAAACTGAAGTAAGACTTGAAACAGCCAGGTTAAGGATGGTCGAAAGAAGACAACAAGAAACACAGGAAGAAACTGAAGCAAGACTTGGAGCAGCCAGATTAAGGATGGTCGAAAGAAGACAACAAGAAACACAGGAAGAAACTGAAGTAAGACTTGAAGCAGCCAGGTTAAGGATGGTCGAAAGAAGACAACAAGAAACACAGGAAGAAACTGAAGCAAGACTTGGAGCAGCCAGATTAAGGATGGTCGAAAGAAGACAACAAGAAACACAGGAAGAAACTGAAGCAAGAATAGCAATTGAAAGAATTAGAGCGTCTCGAAGGATACAAAATAGAAGAAATACATTACTTCCGGCTCATAGAGTTAATAACAATACATTTGATGAGGAAAATTATTTATCACACTCATGCGGACCTATGAATATTGTTTGCCAATATTGCAATGCTAAGCATTTTGTGGTAGAACGTCCGACAGATGGTAAATTCAACAACTGTTGCCATAAGGGCAAAGTAATATTACCACGCCGAAGAGATCCTCCAGCATATCTTCAAGACTTAATGAGTAATCCAATGAATTCTAATTACAGACATTTCAACGATAACATCAGGTCCTATAATTCTGCATTATCTTTCGCTTCAATGGGAGCACAGTTATCCCATGTTCCTGGTCATGGGCCATATTGCTTTCGAGTACACGGCCAAATATACCATCGAACTGGAAATATACATCCAAATGAAGGTGAATCACGACAGTATGCCCAGCTATATGTAGTGGATTCGAGAATGGCTACTGGTATTAGATTAGGTAATCACAATAATTTTAGGTGCATAGCAGAAATAATGACAGTCTTGGACCAAATGATCAGGACAAATAATGTTTATGCTTTGGCATACAAAATGCTAGGAGAAGTTGAAAGAGAAGAAAATGAACGAGCATCAGAACACAATATTCCGACACCAGTTGTTAACATGGTATTTAACCGAGACAGAAACAGTGACCGAAGACGTTACAATTTACCATCTGTGGATGAGGTAGCTATGATTTTCACAAATAATGATGGAGAACCTCCTTTTGACAGGGATTTTCGTGTATATCCACGAAATAATGAAGCTCCTCTCATTACATTGAACATATTGAGTCCAAATCTTGACCCTATGGTCTATCCATTATTCTTTCCTTATGGAGAACCAGGATGGCAACCAAGAATGAGTATTAATGATAACTTAATTACCAACAATAGACGCAACAATGGACGTAACAATATTAGCATGTTACAATACAAGGTGGCTCAAACTACAGTGAGAGATGAGTATAACGCACTTCTGCACGGAGGAAAATTATTCCAGCAATGGGCTGTAGATTCCTACATTCAAGTAGAGGCCAACAATTTAAATTTTGTCAAGTATCAACAAAGACGCCTTAAAGTTGAACAATATCAAGGGCTATCTGATCATTTAGCCAATGTTGCTGACAATGCAGGAACTCAGGTAGGGAGAACTGTTATATTGCCATCGTCGTTTCAAGGATCACCTAGAAACATGAGGGAGCGTTACCAGGACGCCATGGCTTTGGTTAGAAAATTTGGAAAACCCGATTTATTCATGACAATGACATGCAACCCTTCCTGGAGTGAAATAAAAGATAATCTCTTCTTCGGGCAGCAGCCTTCAGACCGACCAGATATTGTGGCAAGAGTTTTTCACATAAAATTGGAAGAATTAATGAAGGATATCTTAGAAAAAAGCGTTTTTGGCACTATTAGAGCTTACTGCTATTCCATCGAATTCCAGAAACGTGGCCTGCCTCATGCACATATTTTATTCATAATAGATGAAGAAGACAAATTTAATAGCCCTGATGAAATTGATAAAGTAGTTTGTGCAGAAATACCCAATGTTAATGATGAACCCAGGCTTCACGAAATTATTAAGGATTGTATGATTCACGGCCCATGCGGCAACTTAAATCCAAATGCTCCGTGTATGGAAAATAACAAATGTACTAAGGGTTTCCCTAAAGAATTCAAAGATAACACACAAGCAGATGTTGGTGGATATCCATTATATAGACGCCGGCCAAACACTACATTGTTTATAAGAAATAATACAATTGATAATAGATATGTTGTTCCTTATAATAAGTATCTTAGCTTGAAGTTCAACTGCCACATTAATGTCGAAGTATGTTCATCCGTGAAATCAGTGAAATATATATATAAATATATCTACAAAGGATATGATTGCGTGAATGCTCAAATGGAGATTAACAGTGTTCAAGGTATCATTCACGACGAGATATCAGAATATTTAAATGCCAGATATATCAGTGCCCCAGAAGCGATGTGGCGTCTGTTAGAATATGAAATGCACAAGAAATCACATGCCATTATACGTTTGCCAGTTCACTTGGAAAGAGAGCAGAATGTATATTTCACAGAAGGAGACGAAAGACGTGCATTAGAAGCAGCAAGTCGTAAAAATACACGGCTTACAGCTTGGTTTATTTTGAATCGGCAAGACCAGCAGGCCCGAGAATTGCAATATACATCCATACCATATCATTATGTTTTTAATAACAATACTACTTTGTGGAAGCCTCGACAACGCGGTGCTGGAAAAATTATTTCACGCATGTATACTGTTAGTCCAAAGGACTCACAACGTTACCATCTCAGGATACTTCTGTTACATGTAAAAGGTGCTGTTAGTTTCACAAGTTTGCGCACAGTTAATGGGGTCGTTTATGCAACTTATAAAGAAGCTGCTAAGCAGAGAAATTTGATTAGCAATGATGATGAATGGATTAGATGTTTGACTGAGGCTTCAATGGACCAAACTCCTCATCGCATCAGACATTTGTTTGCTTTAATTTGCGCATTGAATAATCCTAATAACCCAGTTCAGCTCTATCAGCAATTTGAAGAAAAAATGCTAGAAGATTATGACAACCAAGAATATCCTATTGAAAGAGCAAGAATGGAGTGCCTAAAACATATTGAAAGTGTCTTGGTAATACATGGTTTAAAATGTGCGGCAATAGGACTACCTGATCCCGGATTAGTATCTCATAATAATTTGACTCAGCAATATGATCTATTACCACATGATCAACTTGAAGCAAGAATCAGTAGCTTGAATATCAGGCAACAAGAAATATTTGAAAGGATCATCACTGCAGAAAATGATGAGACAGCTGCTCATAGATTCTTCTTCGTGGATGGACCAGCAGGATCTGGAAAGACATATCTATACAATACTTTGATGTGTTACTTGAGACGAAAAGGAAAAACGATTCTGTCATATGCAACCACAGGAATCGCTGCAGATCTGTTAGGTGGACGCACTGTACATAGTGGATTCAGATTACCTGTTCCAGTCATGGAAACATCAACTTCTTCAATGAGAATTCCTTCCAATGAGTCCAATAGTATACGCCTGGCTTCTGTGCTCATTATCGACGAAGTGTCTATGCTTTCCTTAAATGCTCTCAGAATTATTGATATGCTACTAAAGGAAATCATGAATAATAACAAACCTTTCGGAGGCAAACTTCTTCTCCTCGGCGGAGATTTTCGCCAAACAGCCAATGTTATCCCAAGAGGTTCAAACATTGATGTCATAGAGTCATGTATCAAGCATTCGCCACTTTGGAATTATGTTCAAACATTCACCCTTAGTGATAACATGAGAGCAGCAGGACAAAATGAATTTTCTACATGGCTTCTTAAAATTGGTGATGGAACTCTAATAAGTGATGTTAGCATGGGATCAAGTACTGTTGAAATTCCAAGAGATATTCTCATTAAAAATCATTTACCTGAAGTTATATATGGAGACTCGATTGAAGTTAGTAGTGCTGAAGCAATAGCTGAACTAGCTACCAAAATAATTCTTACATGTAAAAACAAAGATGCAATGAGTCTTAACAACGAATTATTGGACCGTATAGTAGGTGATGTTGTAACATATAAAAGTGCAGACTCACATGTGGCTGATGATGATGAATCGGCATTAAACTTCCCTGTAGAGTTCCTAAATCAACAAATTGTATCAGGATTGCCTCCTCATGAGTTAAAGTTAAAGAAAGGTTCCATAATTATGCTATTGAGAAACCTTAATCCAAGGAATGGACTTTTAAATGGCACCCGTCTGGTTGTACTGTCACTAAATGAACATTACATTCATGCTCGAATATTAACCGGGAGCCATGCTAACACTGAAGTGCTCATACCAAGACTAGATCTCATGCCAAGTGATACAACATTGCCTTTTGTAATGAAACGGAGACAGTTTCCAGTTATACCTGCATTAGCAATGACAATAAATAAATCTCAGGGCCAATCATTCGATAAGGTTGGATTGTTTCTACCCAGACCAGTATTTAGCCACGGGCAACTCTATGTGGCTCTTAGTAGAGCTCGGAACAGAAACAATCTTAAAGTTGAAATTACAGAAACTGAAGAACAAGGAGAACTTATTGCATCAAGGATTTTTACAAAGAATGTAGTTTTAAAAGATCTTTTGTAATAATAATAAATATATTTTATAATGATCCTATCCTTTTTTATACTAACAGTGTTCAAGGTATCATTCCTGACTTAATAAGCTTGCTCTTCTCCTACGTTGTCGTTCTCTTGCCAATCGTCTTCTTATTTCTGCAGCAGTCTCCATTTTCGTGGTTCATATATATTTTGCCGTCATTCTTGACGGCACGGGTACACTATATATATATATATATATATATGCAGGTAATCTACGTTGCTAGAGAACCGAAAGATGTTGCTGTCAGCTACCATCATCATTGCAGACTTCTTAAAACTCGTGGATACGTCGGAAGTCTTGATCAGTTCATTGATCATTTCGTAAATGATACGCGTAAGTAGTTTTTATTAGTACTGTGTAACAACACAACTACAATATGTCTTATTACATATTTTTATTGTTCGAATAATATGGGGATCGAACAATATGGTTTCTTTTAATGCCACCCAAGCCAAATACAATAATAGTCAGTTAGAGATATAATCATCCTTTCATCAAAATAATTTTTAATCATACAAATGTTTCAGTCTTTCCCAGCATTCAGATCTAATTAGGTCTTTCCATCAACCAAAATATTTTTCCTGGACTCCTTTCTTTACTAGTTTGGTCTCCTTGCTGGTCCAGACATTACTTTGCTGATGAGCAGACGGCCAAAATTTACAAAATCATGTTAGCGACCAGATGGGACTATTGGGCTGAATGAGGTGGGGTTGCAGCTACCTTAATTCAATCCAAAATACCTATAAAAAATTTCCCTCCTTACAAATTTCCCTCCTTTCCTTACAGTTACGTAAAAATATTTCATTACAGTCACGTTTTTACAAATATTTACATGACTACTGTTAAGAAGAACTTCACCCTCCGCACCTATTCCAAGCTTACGATAGACTCTCGAAGTGTTTTGTCCAATTATTTACTACCTTCCTAAATTTAAAAATCTTATTTTCCGCTACTTACTTTCCTCAGACAGGTAAAACTCTCTGCATACTGTTTCCAGTCTATCCCCTGCACTATTTATCTGTCAATACCGTCTCGCCGAGGTATTTACCAAGAAAAGTTGAGAAGTAAATATTATTTGTTTTTCATCTCTAAGTTATCTACAGTCCCTACTGGACCCACGTCAAACAAGCATGGAACAGACGCGACCATCCCAACTTCATTTCTGTTTCTACGAAGACATGAAAACAGATCCAAAAGCCGAAATCATTCAGCTCCAAAACTTTTTAGGAATAAATCTGACTGAGAAGCAAATAAACAACGTAAATAGTATTTTTTTTTAATCAAAACGTGTCTTGTAACGTGTCTCCGCACTTAATGGTTAGAAAGTCACAAACCCGATATTATTTCCATTGAAAAACTGTTCATTTATGCAAATATAAATTAGAAAGAACGTGTGTTCCTATCACAAACATTTTGGAAAATGGGCGTTCTCATTTAATTGAAATTTGAACCAACAGTAAATGTCACTCAACATCTTTTTCGTATGTAGTGAATCCTTTCCGATATCATTTGAAGTGCCCTTTAACATGATGACATGTTTACTTACTGATTCAAAAATATACAATAATTTAGCGTTCCAAAGTACAAATATATCAACTAATGTAGCATTCTAACAAATAGATTTTAAACTATATCTCCATTACTTACACAATGATCAAACTGAAAATGAAAATGTTTTAGAAATGTATGTCACCAGTACTTTACTTTTACTAATGTTGCAGATTGTTGAGTACACGAGTTTTTCAGCAATGAAAGCAAGGGATCTCTCAAGAAGCGAAAAGATGGAATCATATAAAGGAAATGAAAATCTACCAATGAATGTCAACGTTTTGAATAAAGACGGAGGTTTCTTTAGGAAAGGTAATTTGTATTGAACAGTTTCTACAAACAATAGTAAATCCATGCTTTTAAAATGTTGATGTATAAGTGCGATGGCCCATTCTAAAGTAAATATAACACATTCTCGATAGGTATAGTTATATATTAATTTTAGTTATTATTACAGATATGAAGTCACATACGAAGTCATTATTGAAAATATGATACCAATACAATACGGTACTTACGTATTATCGGGACTACCAAACTTATGTATTATCAGGACTACCAAACTGTTATGTATTTTTGCTCTCGTCATTTTCGTTTAAACTAACGAAACTATTACAACTTAACCTAACAATCATCAAGGGCGTACAGTTGACCTAACCGGGCATTCAATTAACTAAATTAACTGAATGCCCGGGTAGGTCAACTGCATGCCAGCTAGGTCAACTGTACGCCCTTGATGATTGGTTAGGTTAGTTGTGATATTTTCGTTAGTTTAAACGAAAATGACAAGAGCAAAAATACATAATAAACATTTGGTAGTCCCGATAATACATAAGGGTAGTCCCGATAATATGTAAGTACCTACAATACAAAGAATTCAATGTTGACACGAGATTTTAACATGTAAATACAGTAATGTACGTTTAACGTCCCTAGATTTTATAGCATTCCATTATTAATCAAGATTTCAACTTGTTTTTAACGAATTTACTTCGAAACTTTTTATATCAGCACTTAAATCATTTCGTAGTTTCAGTCCAACAAAAATAGGTAATTTCTGAGAGTAAAATAATCTAAATTGAGTAATAACATGCTTTGATCTACAGGGTGTCCCGTAAGTCTGGACCCATAGGGAAAAATAATAAAATTACAAAATAGTCCAAAAATTTATTACATAATCTGTTCAAAGTGTCCGCCGTTGTGTCGCACACATAGTTGAAGACGCAATCTCCACTGCGACAGCACTTTCTGAATCACAGTCGCAGAAATTTCTTGACACGCCTCCACAATGCGTGCTTTAAGGTGGAAAATGTTCTGAAGTTTGACCTCGTACACTTTGGCTTTCAAGTGGCCCCACAAATAAAACTCTAGCGGAGTAAGATCATAATAAAAAAATAATAAAAATAATAATAAAATAATAAAAAAATATATTATAAATAAATTTTTGGACTATTTTGTAATTTTATTATTTTTCCCTATGGGTCCAGACTTACGGGACACCCTGTACAGTATTTCTAGTCTGATATGTGTGAGCGTTGATGAGTTACAAAATATATATTTAGCTATTGTATGTTAATGATATTGTTCTTAGTTTGTAAATAAAAGTAAAGTTTGTCAGTTTGATCACGTCTTTGATCTTTAACAGTTTTAGCTCTTTCAGAAATGTACTTGAGTGATCAAAGAAATCATCATTAGATAATAACCATATTGCTCATGTTTGGATGACAAAGATATTGTTTAACGTACTGTTAGCAGAATTCCCTCATACAACGGTGCAACATTTTATATAATAAAGAACAAGGGTATGATACAGCATCAATAAAACGTCTGAAAAAAACTTTAATAAAATGTCTAAGTTAAAAAATTATTGCAACGCTTCTTAAAATCTTTTTTTTTTTTTTTTTTTGAGATATAATTTACATGGTCATTCCATTACAAATTCTGGTTCAGCATTAGAGGAAGAAATTTTTGATACAGTGCTTTCCTTTACAGTAATTTCATCAACATTTAGTTCATGAAGATACACATTTCATTTATTATCTGCATTCATTTAGCTCACTAAATTAATCAAGTCTTTTATTTCAGTTTTAGTTCTTTTGTTGTTGGTAAAATAGGCCACCATTATTTGTAGTATTCCTCAAAGAAACATTCTGTTCTGTTTCTCGTTTGCACAAAAGAACTTTGTCCTCGAGATGTTCCATCTTATGAAAATGATTCTTCTTTATAACTAAATTAAGTTAAAACGAAGTTTTCACGAAAACTCGCTTGCAGTTGACTTGGTAATGAATTTAAATGCAGATAAAAGGTAACATCCAGATGTCCCATATCCCTAGAAAGTGAGGGTTAGGTGCCCGAGTCAGGGCTACCTTAGCTAGAGTTAATTAAGTAGGGGTGGCCGGTCCGCCGCTATGCCTCGACGTAAGATTGAAAAAAGACAACCGCCCATCTCTGCAGATATCTTTACCATAGGCGTGTGAGGTGGGGGTTCTTGGGGAAGGCAGGCCCCCCAGGACTACGGAATTGAGCATTTTCAGGGCAAATACTGAAATTTTCAGGGCAGATTTGCTTGTCATTTAGAAATGTTGTAGCAAAATTTTATCTCATTTTTGTAAATTGTAATGTTTTTTATATCAAAAAGGCTTTAATATATGTTATCATACTCTAACGTTTGTGTTATTTTATGCTACACATAGTATTTATGCGGAAATCAGGACACCCTGAAATTTTTTAGGGCAAATTCCCCCCCCCCCCCCCCCCCCCCATAGTAAAGTGCCATCCCATACGCCTATGATCTTTACAGTGTAAATGATTCCTCCTTGACAGATTATTAAAATTAATTGTTTTGTAGGTAACATTTAATAGAAAATTTACTCTTGATGATCGCCTAACATACGAAGTTGAAATTGTCCGCACTTTGGTGTCTTAAATATTTACTTTCAATAAGATTTGTTGCCATGGTGTTCTGCTACCAATTAAAATTTTAAACTCTCAGAGAAAGTAGTCCGCAGATGTGAATTCATTTTCTCCCAGAATGGGAATAGTCCATGGGTGTGCAGAGGAGGAAACATGTTCCCATGTTCATTGTTAATCCATGATTCTATTTGTATAACACCTAAATTTTAGTTGGTGTACAAACTTCTCTTCATTATATTGCTTCTAAGCAGGAATTTCTGGGAAGATGTATCATTGATCATTAGGTACAGTTTCGGAAACATGCTCAACTAGAAACACAAAATTCGCCAAAAGCATATAAAATTACTAATTGGCAATGCTATTTTTCACTGGATATTATATATATTTTCTTTGGTGTAAGTAAAAGTTTAGAAAAAACGAAGCCAATCATTATTCGTTAATAATTATTTATTTCAGTATAATTTTTTAAAAACTGTACCAATATAATTTGGACAGTTTGAATGAAAATCTGTGAGGGGCATTTTCGTAAAGAAAGTGTCTTTTAAGCTCTGAAGAAGACGAGATGCAAATTTTCAAAACTGACAATTTTACTGAATTTTAGGAAGAAACTTTTCCAGTTTTTTGTTTATTTCAGGGTCACCGAGGTATTATACAGTAGAAGGCCCACAGCAAACTTAAAATATGAAAACCCCCTCTACAATCCTTAACCCTAGAAAGCCAGTGTGGGACCTCACACACAGCGACTAGTGACAGGTCTACGCAACCCCATAATTAAAATTACATAATTATGAAAATAATGAAAATTAACTTGCGCGCAATATACAGTACAATATCATTTCCAGAAAAAACTTTTATTGTAACAGGCCACGTTGGGTTTCTTGGGTTAAATAAGATTAAACTTTCAACCTTATCAAATTACCCGTTTACCTACGAATATCAGCTATTTTACAACATAATTGAAATAAAAATATGAAGAATTCTGGCTTCGGCCAATTGTTAATAATGATAATAATAATAATAATAATAATAATAATAATATTTTGTTTAAGTTCTCAAAAAATGTTTGTGACATTTATTTTCATCTTTTGTCTAATGGAAACGGTTTCGCGACAGTCAACAACCCACAGTTGTAATATGATGATAAGGAAAATAAGACTTAAAGCCCTATTTTTGCTGAACTAAAACGAGATTATTTCAAGGGAAAACTATTTAATTTTATGAGATATATTTGAAAATACTCTTTTAAATTTAAATTATTGAGATACAGTATTTTGCAGTTTTTACTTGAAATACTTAGTTGCCATTAACCTTTAGGGTTAACGAATATCTATTTTATATTTTGAAAGGCATCACGGGAGACTGGAAGAACAAACTGACGGAAGAACAAGCGAGGAAAATTGATGAATGGACAAAGAAAAATGTTCAAGATTTTGGTCCCGAATTCAAATATAAAAAATTAACCTTCAGAAAGAAGTTTACCACAGTTTAAAATCATTAAAATGATAAAATATGTTATTGAAAGGTGATAGATAGATAGGTAGATAGATAGATAGATAGATAGATAGATAGATAGATATATATATATATATATATATGGGATTGAACTCAGAATGGTCCCCCGAGGCTCTTTCATGATACATACAGACGTATTATATATACAGTATATATATATATATATATATATATATATATATATATATATATATATGTGTGTGTGTGTGTGTGTGTGTGTGTGTGTGTACAGATGAAACTGCGACAGTTAATACAATCCTAAGCATATGTACGAGGCTTTGAAGAATTACATTTTTTCGGAATAATTACAATTACAGTTACAATTATTTTTTCGAAATGTTGAATTACAATTATAGGATCATATGTAGAATTCGGACCCCAGCCTTTTTTAGTTAGCTTTATAAGGCTAACTAACGAAAATATCACGACCTAACCTAACCAATCGTTAGGTTAACTGTACGCCCTTGACGATTGGTTAGGTTAGGTCATGATATTTTCGTTAGTTAGCCTTATAAAGCTAACTAAAAAAGGCTGGGGTCCGAATTCTACATATGATCCCAATTATAATTACAATTACTTCGGCTCCGATTGTCACAATTATAATTACTATTACAATTACATCATCTGTAAAACTAGTTAAATTGGCAAGATCATATTGACGAATTAGAAATCAACATCATGGTTTTTCCAAGATGTACGAGTAATTGTGCATTTGCTTATTGTGTTGTGTATATAAGGAGGAGATTGTAAACACCAATCGACCAGGGAAGTACTTCGGTGGGGGCATTAGACAGAAGATAGGGAGTATTGGAACTCACGTTTCTCCTGTCACTGTCTTCCTTAGCTGATCTTTTTCAGTGTTTCATCTACACTGTGAGCAGTCCAGCATGCTCTCAAACACATACTTCTCTCCTCGTTCCTCACTACATACACATGCACTTTACACACTACACAATCTTTTCAAAATTAAAAAAAAAAGTGGCATCAACTTCAAGAACCTCGGAGTCCCCTGCGGAGAGGACCATAAATGTCTTCACTTCTGGCTCCCCACTGCCAATCCTGGGAATGCAGACCCGGGCAGCGAGGCTGGATCTGCTACCGTCCGTTCGAGATGTTCTGGACCTCTGTCTGATTCACTTTTCTTAAACTTCTGCAAAATTCGTGGCCTTTTCTCAAATTTTCAAGCTGTTGAACACCAACTCTCCTCCTCTAAACCTCATCTTCTTTGCCTCACTGAAACTCAGGTGTCTGGGACGACTGACAGCAACCCCTTTTCTGTACCCTCTTACTTCCTCTATACTCAATTTCACTCCAAAGGTGGATGTTGCGTATATATACGCAATGACCTAACTTGTTCTCGTATTCCCAAACTCGAATCTTCCGATTTCTATATCCTCTGGCTACGGTTTATATGCCAATCTCAAATTAAATACACCTGCGCTGTTTACCTTTCTCCTAATTCTACTGACTATCCAAAATTCTTTGACTACCTCACTTCCAAAGTGGAATACATTCTTTCCCGTTCTCCCTTTGCTGAAATCTCCATTTTAGGAAATTTTAGTGTTCACCACCACCTTCGGCTTTCCTCCCATTTCACTGACATCCTTGGTGAACTAGCTTACAACTTTTCTATTCTAAATTACCTATAGCAGATTGTACAGCACCCTACTCGTATCCCCGATCGCCTTACTTCCTCTTTTTTCCATCCTCTTTTCCATTCCGACCACACAGTTGCCGTCTCTTCTCCTGACAAAGCTGAACTCTTCGCTCAAACTTTCGCTTACAAGTCAAACCTGGACGATTCCAATGCTGTTCCTCCATCTCTTACCCCCTCTGACTTTATTATGTATGAAATTAGAATCTCTTCTAAAGATGTTTTTACTGACCTATCTGGGTTCAACTCTAGGAAGGCGTATGGTCCTGATGATGTTCCTCCTGTTGTTCTTAAGAACTGTGCTTCTGTGCTGACACCCTGCCTAGACAAACTCTTTCGTCTTTGTCTCTCGTCGTGTACTTTTCCTTCCTGCTGGAAGTTTGCTTTCATTCAGCTTGTCTTAAAGAAGGGTAACCGCTCTCAACCCTCCAGCTATCGTCCAATTGCCTTGATTTCTTGTCTTTCCAAAGTTTTTGAATCTATCCTTAATAGGAAGATTCTTAAACACCTTTCTTCTCACAATCTTCTTTCAGATCGTCAGTATGGATTCCGCAAGGGACGCTCTACTGGCGATCTTCTTGCATATCTCTCTGACTCTTGGTCATCCTCCTTTCGGGATTTCGGTGAAACATTTGCTATTGTGGTAGATATATCAAAAGCTTTTGATAGAGTGGGGCACAAATCTTTAATTTTGAAACTGCCCTCCTTCGGTTTCTATCCTTCTATCTGTGCTTTCATCTCTAATTTCCGTTCTGGCCGATCTATAGCTGCAGTTGTAGATGGCCACTGTTCTTCTCCTAAAGCTATTAACAGTGGTGTTCCTCAGGGTTCTGCCCTGTCACCCACTCTTTTCCTTCCACTCTTCACTTCTCCACCCGCTTCCCAATGCGTCCCCCTTAACAGTCACTCCATGATTCGCGTAGTACGGCTATGGAGCACCTGACCTCTGATCTTTGTTATATCTGATTGGGGCAGAGAAAACGTTGTGGCTTTCAATGCCTCAAACCTCAGTTCCACCATCTGTCTACTCGTTTACAATCTTCCACACGACTATCACCAACCTTCAACAACACACAACTCAATCCTTCCTCTTCTCTTAACAATGTTGGCGTTTCCTTTCCTGGGGATCTTTCCTGGAAAGATCACATATACTCTCTTTCTAAAACAGCTTCTAAGAGGTTAGGTGTGGTGTACCGACTCCGCAGTTTCTTCACCCCCACTCAGTTGCTGTCTCTGTACAGGGGTCTTGTTCGCCCCTGTATGGAGTATGCTCAACCCACACAGCCGTACTTGACCGCCAGATGGTATCAAAGGCTTTTTGTCTCATCAGTTCCCCGCCTCTTACTGATTGTCTTCAATCTCTCTCTGTTAGCCGCTATGTTGCCTCACTCTCTCTTTACTATCGCTATCATAACGGACATTGCTCTTCTGAACTCTCTAACTGCATGCCTCATCCTTTAAGGAGAGCACACAGTACCACACTTTCTACACCTTCTCATTCCTTTTCTGTCCAACTATCTAATGCAAGGGTTAATCGGTATTTTCAGTCTTTCATCTACTCAACCGGTGAGCCCTGGAACAATCTTCCTCAATCTATCTTTCCTCCTGTCTATGACGTGCCATCTTTCAAACGCAGAGTGTTTAGGCATCTCGAAAACCCCGGACCTTCATTTTGGCTCTCTTCTTCTTCTATGGGAGGGGCGCTTTTCCGGGCATTTGCCCTTGGCCCTTCCTTCCTGCATAAAAAAAAAATATTGTTTCAAAAAAAGGGAAAAGAGGAAACGAGTATCAATGGATCATGATTCAATATATTTCAATCTCAGGCAAGTTGCTTCAGCTTCAGTTACAGAGAGGGAACTTTGATTTAAGATATAATCCTACAATATGCAGTATTACATGATTTTTTATATTCTTCATTTGCATATTTAAGAAATTCGCACCTTGGCTAGATCCCGTTCCCCCGACCCCAGAAAGACATTTTATTAAAGGGTCCCGCTTATAAGTACATTCGCACAAATTAAAACTATCTTCTTGTTCTATACATACAGATTCTATAATTTTGACATAATTACTGCATTTACAGTATTATTGCATTTACGTTTTTTTTTATTACCTTTACACTAATTATTACATTTATTTTATTACCTTTATTATTACATTTTAACGTCTCCGAAGCTGAATATATCAAGGAAAAAAATAGTTTTGGTCCGTAATGGGTTAAATTTGTTATGAATTTAATTCTTAATTGTTCTTTCAATGCGTAACGTTAAATTTATTAATTGTAAACTTTAAACTGCAACAATAATTTTTATTTTTATTTTGCGGGCCTATATAGGTGTGGGTTACGTTGGCATGTCTCATGTTTTAGAACTAGGGTTGCAAGATCTCCGGTTTTGGGCCGGAGTCTCCGGAAATTGAGCTTTGTAAAAATGTCATTAAAAGTAGAATTTGCCTCTTTTCTTACAGATTTTTGGCAAGATAATTAATTATTATTCTAAAAAATGAGGAAGTTTATATATCGATTTAGCCAGTGGTGTAGTGCTGTGGGAACGCGTGGGAACGGCGTTCCCTTACTTTTTTTGGTAGACGGAACGGCGTTCCCTCACTATTTCAAATAAATCCGAACTTACAAATCTCTAACGTCGTGAAATTTTAATTCCCACCCCTAGAAGAAATATGAGAAAGAATCACTAACTGCTTCATTTCTTTTAGCTTCGACTGAGGCAATGCTAGCCTATAAAGATCTGGTGAAACAGTTACCACGGCGTACCAGTTGTTAACTTTTTTTTAGTTAATCATTCCAGTTGTTAGCTATTTTTATTGATCGTACTGGATGTCGTATATCTAATGACACTGGAAATACTGCATCTTCAACCTTGGAATATATCCTAATATCCAGTGCGTATGACCTCAAAATATCCCTGAAATTGGTCAGATTTCAAAAGATTTCCCGGGGGGCTTACAGTGCCCCCGGACCCCCAGCTGTATGGGCTCGCCGCGCTCGCCATTGTCCCACCCGCATCTGAGTAACACTTTCAAAATGCGTTCCCTCACTTCTTTATTTAGCACTACACCACTGGGTTTAGCTACATAAACAAATAATGATAAGCTTCGTAGGTAAAATCCCTGGATTTGGAAACCATCTGATCTGGCAACCCTATAAAATTAGAACACGTATTTTGCGACATCTGGCAATTCTTGGTGATTTTAGGCACAGTTTTTGTAAAATTCCTGCACACGTTGAACGATATTTTTAGTACTATAAATAATTATGGTTTCTTCCATAGGTATGAGCCATTATTTTTAAGTTTTTATACTGTTATTAGTCTTAAAATGTCGTAAAGAAAATTTATTAATGATATTTTTTTTTTTTGTACACATGTTTTCGTATTGGATCTGTACTTTACATTTTGAAGCCTATTCGATTTACTCTGGCATCGTATAAGTGATCCTTATAGGTCTATAGCGTACTGTATTCTAAATACAGTACTATTGAATTGGTATGGAGGGGATCAGGAAAAAAACCCCCGGTGGAAAAAATCCCCCGGCGGAAAAAATCCAACAAGGAAAAAATCCCCCCGGAAACAAACCCCCGGAGGAAAAAATCCCCCAGAAGGATAAAATGAAAATGTTAATTCATAATTATTATAGATTATGTGGTGTAAGATTCCAGTATTATCCCCATTTTAATATGTTGGTTATGTTGAATATCCACCCGCAAAAAGGTTGATGCCATGTAGCCAGGGTTCTGGCCCATCTAGCCAGGGTTCATGCCATGTAGCCTGTATTGGTTATGGGGATGGTGAGGTTAGGGCCCAGACCTCGTTGTCTCCCTATACCTTCCCCCCAATGTTTATTATGTTTGAGCCTAATAATACTTTACATCATACTAATGTTGTTAATCATCAACGTGCCCGTTCATTTACGGCTACAAGATATTTTAATATGTATCGTAAAATAAAATGTACTGCTGAGTTTGCTAATAGTCGTGTGATTATTGGTAAAATTTTCTTACTAGTACTAATGATCTTGATATTGTTAATGGTAGAATATGTTTTCAACGTGCACCTACTGATGCTGGAGCTGTACAATTACCATTTACTGCTGTTATAACATATTATGTAAAATGCTTTGGTATAAGTAATGATTAAATAAAAAAAAAAAAAAAAAAAATTTTGGATTACCCTGTTGCACCAACAGCGCTTAGTATTACCTAGGCGCTGTTTTGGCGCGATTCTGTCAGGCATCACCACAGAACGAACGAATGCACACCTACGTTATTATTCAAATTATTAGCCTTCATTTCTGTTCAGCTGGGGATTTTTTCCTCCGGGGGATATTTTCCGGGGGGATTTTTTCCTTGTTGGATTTTTTCCGCCGGGGGATTTTTTCCACCGGTTTTTTTTTCCTAAAAGCGGTATGGAGCGCAGTGTAGGGAAGGTAATTACTGTATAGTTAAATTTTAGTTACTGTTATATGGGTGCTGTATTAGAATTATTATTATTTTGTTCCCTCTTTGTTTATATTTGAAGGTTTTGTATCACAAAGTATAATTTTAGTGTCTTTTATACCATGTTATTCTCATCATATGAAATTGTTAAAGCTTAAAGTGTGACTAAGGAGAGCATATTATTGTGCTTTTCGTTTAATATGATGGAAATACAAAACAGCATTATTTTATACCGATTTTTACATAATGGGGAAGAAATTTAGTGCAGTGATTCATTTTGGATCTTTTCCAAATGGACGATACCACGGGATTGAGCTGAAAATTTGCATACTAATAAACTTTTATATTCTAATAACGAAAATGACATTATTTTCGGAGAAATATGCGCAACATACGAAAAAAATTGCATTTATATGCGCACTAGTTTGCATGGCGCATGACCGTTATCTAGTTTACACCGCTCATGACACCCAGATACGAGTTTGCTGTGTGGCACCCGGTTAGATCAATTGAATGGCCGGTTAGGTCAACTGTACGCCCTTGACGATTGGTTAGGTTAAGTAGTGATATTTTCGTTAAAACTAACGAAAATATCATGACAACCTAACCAATCGTCAAGGGCGTACAGTTGACCTAACCGGGTATTAAATTGACCTAACCTGGCATTCAGTTGACAGGAGCAACTCGCAAGTAGATAGATCACAGCACTGCATTATCATATGCTCAGTATTATTGCTCACACTAGAACAATAATATTCAGACTAAACTAGGTCTAAGCAGGCAACAAATAAACATTAATAACAACAACAAAAATTACTGTTTATGCGAGTTCGTATGGAGAAAAAGGTATGCAAATGAAGATTTATTTATTAAAATATTATTAAATATTTCAAATTTTAATAAATAAAGGATATTATCTGCGTTTTATTTTGTAAAACCCACTACATAAAGTAATAATCTACTTAAGCTCCCGTCTCTCCGATTTTCATAAATTACACATCGGTAGCTTCGTTTCTTCATTAGGAATGCAATTTAGACAGTCTCTAGTAAGGGAAATGCTTCAAAACCTAACCTAACCTAAAAAAAATCTAGAGAGTTTTAACCAAACTTTTCTGGTCAATTTTGAGGTGCTTTGCACGAATCTGCCATTGGTTTCCTGTGCAAATGCGCAGTTTTTGAGCTAGCGTAACAAACATATAGGATATGTTCATGTTACGAGATCTCGTAAACGACGCATTACCACAGGAAACGTGCAAAACACCTCAAAATTAACCAGAAAAGTTTGCTCTCGTCATTTTCGTTTAAACTAACGAAAATATCACGACTTAACCTAACTAATCATCAAGGCGTACAGTTGACCTAACTGAGCATTCAATTAACCTAACCAGGCATCCGCATCCGCAGATGTTGAAAAACTGACATCCGGTCCATCACTAATATATATATATATAATATATATATATATATATATATTTGTGTGTGTATATGTGTGTATGTGCATATATATATATATAATATATATATATACAGGGTGTCCCGTAAGTCTGGACCCATAGGGAAAAATAATAAAATTACAAAATAGTCCAAAAATTTATTTATAATATATTTTTTTATTATTTTTATTATTATTTTTATTATTTTTTTATTATGATCTTACTCCACTGGAGTTTTATTTGTGGGGCCACTTGAAAGCCAAAGTGTACGAGGTCAAACTTCAGAACATTTTCCACCTTAAAGCACGCATTGTGGAGGCGTGTCAAGAAATTTCTGCGACTGTGATTCAGAAAGTGCTGTCGCAGTGGAGATTGCATCTTCAACTATGTGTGCGACACAACGGCGGACACTTTGAACAGATTATGTAATAAATTTTTAGACTATTTTGTAATTTTATTATTTTTCCCTATGGGTCCAGACTTACGGGACACCCTGTATATATATATATATATTATATATATATATATATCTGATACTGAATTGTGTAATGCAGTTGCTTTGTTTTGATTTTCATTGTACATTGTAGAATTTATGTTCTCTGATGCCTTCATGTAAATTGAATATTATTATTATTATTATTATTATTATTATTATTATTATTGTTTTTATTATTGGTTGTTGTTATCATTATGATTAATGTTCTGACTGGAAATTGTAAAATTTATGCTCTGAAATGTTCTCATGTACCTGGATTATTATTATTATTATTATTATTATTATTATTATTATTATGTCTACAGCAACCATGTAACGGTATAATTTTGCAGAAATTTTCCATGTATTATATTTATGGTTGTACTTTTATTTAATAAGTTTGTTGCTCAAACTTATTTTCTTGCGGT
The DNA here is from genome assembly GCA_023014485.1 of Bathynomus jamesi. Classification (NCBI taxonomy): domain Eukaryota; kingdom Metazoa; phylum Arthropoda; class Malacostraca; order Isopoda; family Cirolanidae; genus Bathynomus; species Bathynomus jamesi. Next base: position 236,380 of record JAJOZX010006149.1, read on the forward strand.
GGGGGCGAGTGTAATGATTTGTAATAAATGTAATAAATTTAATAAATGACACTGAGAGAAATGTTTGTAATGAACATTGTTATTATAGCGTTTTTTTATATAGTCGTTTTGGAAAGATAAATTTAAGATGTCTGTTCAATGTAACTTCTCAGAGAATGTTTTTATATTTTTTGTGGGTGTTTCGGTTGGGAGTGGGGGACAAGAGCTGCCTTTTGGGGGAGAAGTTGGGAAAAACCCTTTACAAGGATGCCATAAGATGCTGCATGCTACATGCAGGCCCACCAGTTTTTCGGGTGCTCCTACGAGGTATGGGTTGTTCTTCATAACGTAGGAGTATAAAGAACAGAAATTATAGTAATGGAGTTTCACGCCCTCTGTAGGTGGAAAGTATAGTTTGGAGGGGTTTGTGCGTCCACCAATCAAACTCTCTCCACATTTTAGATGGTCTACTACCATTCAACGCTTGATGTCCCTTATTTCTTCACGAAACTGGTCATCACTATCCATCCGTACATCATATTCATGTTCCCACATCACCTTGTGAGTGAACTGGGAGTTTATAAGGTGATCTCGGGTATGGCTCCATGCAAGACTATGAGCGGGGGAACTCTAATGGATATCTCCTGTGACTCCGCACTCAGCACGTGGACATCCATGCTACCAACAACCGTTAAAAGAGTACACTGTCTTCACACCAGTGTGGGGGTCCTCACTTATTCCATCGACCCAAAAAACACGGCCGTTAGTCTTAATTGCCACTTCATCCATTTTGCGAGCATGTTTTATGAACACTCCTGTCTGCTGTTGTAGGGGTGTCAGCCAGTAAATAACCTTATACCCATAACTACGTGGAGCGTTACGGGGAATGAAAGCCAGGGTGTCTTTAGGCATAAAGCTATTCTTGGATACGGTGAAGCACAATGACGCGATCGTGGTTGCGGCTTGTAGTGGATCACAATTGAATCGGGTTATGTACATCCTTCTGAAGGCCTGGAAACACACACTAAGCACACGTATATCATTCATACAATAACGCTCGCATTCATCCGCTATAATGTAAAGATTACCGTCATTAAAACTATTGTAGTACCTCTCAAAATCTTCTTGCTCACTAAAACTCATACTGTCATAGTTAAAGTAATGTTGGGGAGGGGGGGGGGGGGGCTCCCACGTAATTTAAAGTTTCGCCGGTGAGAAAAGCGTAAGGAAATACCCTTTTGAAACTTCGGCATCCACGCCCATTACTTTGGGTAACTTGGCTAATTTACAAGGCGTAAATAACAGTGTCTTTAAAATGAACATTATTCCTTATTTGCATTTGTATAAGTTTGTTGCCTCTTTTCAAAGGGTCACCCATAAATATTTCTGAGAACTCATGTTCAAGCAGCTCCTTATAAAGAAACTGTGTCAAATTTTGCTGCGTTATGCGCAAGAATATACAGTCATTTTTTTTAATTGATCCGACAGCTTGACAATATATCATAGTTTATAAAGAGTTTCACTGGGGTGTCTCTTCCAGTCGTCTTAAAAATGTTTGTTAAATTTCCACATTTACGGCATTCATCACAATAAATGTTCATGCACTCGTCACAGATAGTCTGGCTAACGAGTAGGTAGGGAATAACCTCCTTTGTCTCAGGGTTCGTTTAAGTCTCTATGTCATAATACACGGTTATAAAAAATTTATTTTTAGGCTTGGCATCTTTCATATAACATACGTGCTTTACACCATCTGCCTTATATTTCTCATGGCAAGTAGAACAGTGAATTTCATCGCACTTATGTATGAACTTCCCACTATCATTCATTGTGTGAAGCATTCCATACTGATAAATTCTTATTTTTTTACACGTCCCATTTGATTTATGGAAATCAAAACATGTATTATTAAAAAACATACGTTAACATGCATTACAATTTCCCCTCTCACCCTCAACTGCTCGGCTTTCGCATCTTGGGCTTTTACATTGGACACAAATCATGTGGAAATCCTTAAAATGTTTCAGTAGGTCGTTCGTAAACTCAAGACACCCCTTACACAAACCGTGATGCCTGCCATACTTACGACTTTTATCGTAACTCGCGTAAAGAGTTCTTATATTGTAAATGAGGAGGTACGTCGTCCCCTTCAAACCTAAAATAAGTAAAGGTTTTGTGCGGTCTCTTCCACTGCTTTTAAAATCATACACAGTCCTGCCACGGTCATCTAAACCAAATACAACTATACACACAGACGTCTCCCGCTCAACTTTTCTCAGCTTTTCAGGACCCATATCACAGTTAAGATCAAGGTCGCAATCTGTGGCTAGTTTTTGTGCGCGCTGCACAACCATAGGCATCCAAATTTTAACATTGGACATGTTTAACACGGTAAACATATGAGCCAAAATTAATGCTATAAAGCCACAACCTCGACCGAGATTAGTGTATTTTGTATATTTGATAGCTGTTAAAGTAAAGTGTATAAGGTATGGCCGTATGTCCCACAATACGGTAAACATGATCTATATCTGTACCGCTCTAGGTGGCATGAACAATACGTTCCAAAATATAATCAATATCTTCTACAGCTAGTCGTCTGTAGGGTATCACTATCCAAAAATCGACCCCATCACCATCGTTTGACCAGAGAGAGCTAGCTTTACCCTGGACTCGCGCCCCTCACTGCTCTGAAGGGCAAACTCCACGATACGGTCAACTATGCGGCGGCGCAATCCGTGTTCAACTCCGTTGTTATACACGACTCGCGGATCTATCCTGGCGTTATAGCGGTTTCTCACCAGCGTGGGTGTGGTGGTAACGTTGCAGGCTAGCTCGATTGATATGCCACCGTCTGCAGGCTGCGGTATTGTTGATGAGGCGGAGTATACAGCGGTAGGGGGTATTGAAGGGGAGAAGTGGAGTCAGATTTATTTGGGGTTGGTGCTACTGTAGGTGGTTTAAAGTAAGACGTGGATGATTGAGGCTCCATTACATTTTCAGAACTTGTTGAGAATGCAACACACGGCACGTTCAGGGAGAATTTTACACGGTTACGCAGAATACCTGACGTAGAGGGTGTTTCTGTTCGTCGGTTTTCTTCCTCGTTCCCCTTTTTTTCGAATTGGGGGGCGCATGCGGGATGTTGTTGGTGCGGAATAGAGAACATTGGGTTCCGGAACGCTGACGGATTCCGGGTTGGAGGTTGGTACGCTGGGGCAGGGAGCACGAGCTGCAGCCTCAATAATTACTACGTCATCATCAAATTCAACATCCACGACACATGGTTGCTCCTGTTGAGGGTCGGTGGTGTCATAATTCACGGTTCTGAAAAAGAAAATAATAATGTCGGTGTATATAAGGAGCGGTTTTTTAATTTTCTTTATATTTGGTAAAGGTAACGCTTCAGAGTGTGCCATGTTAGAGAGGGATTCTGTAGAAAAATTCAGATTCACAAGCCCTTCTACGTGGATTATATCCGGCCCCACCGAGGTAAAACAGTATTTATGCTTAAAATCACTAAAGATAAAAGCGAACTGTTCTCAAAACCTGTACGTAAAGTTATATGGTATTATTCAACATACCAGTCCGTCTTCAAGAATTACCAAGACATTATTTTATTCCACAAAGGTGTTTATGACGTTAGTTCGAAAAAGGGCGATGAGCACACGGTTATTGTAATTGATAATCTCATGTTAGAAACTAATAAAACGTTTGCCGAGACATTTACAGTATTCTCCCACCATCTTAACATAAGCGTGTTCTTCATCAATCAAAACCTATTTTTTAAGAACAGGTATATGCGTGATGTATCACTAAACACAATATCTAGTCTTATTTGCGCAGCAGAGAGATATATCGCAAATTGGGGTATTGGCCAATCAAATGTTCCCGAACAGAGTAAAGAGTTTTTAGAAGTTTATAAAGCAGTTACAAGTCGACGCTACGGATATTTGGTTTGTGACCTTCACCCGCGAAACACGTTTAGAGTGCTTCTAAAACAAATATATTTTCAAAGAGGCTGAAACGGTGTATATTCCAGAATGACGAATAGGTTAAAGAAATACCGTGAATTTATAAAAATGCATCATCGACTACCGCGCACTCTTCAACACCTGTTTGCTAAAATATTGATCCTGACTTTTTAAAAAGCATCTGTGAAATCTGCCTCAATATTTTAAAATGCAATGCACCAATGAAACCATCACAGACAAACTATGGTAAAGAAAAAGCGAATTATTATAGAAAGAGGTGGTTCATTCCTCCCCATCTTATTTTCAGTTTTGGGACCTTTATTTTCTAGTTTAATATATTGAAGAAAGTAGCCGTGGTTCCGCACGAAATGTATGCTTCACTACAAAATACAAAGAACTATGAATCAGTTCTACAGGCCAGTAAAAACAGGCTTAAAAGAATGTAAAATTAATTGGTGAACCTGCTAAACAGTGAAAGGCCTCCTGACGAGAAAAGAACTTTATAACAAGAAGCTCTTCAGAAATTTCTTCAGGAGTACAAAAATTATAAAAAAAAACCTGTGAAGCTCCCCGTAGTTATCAAACATAGGGGCGATGCTGAATATGGTGAGACTAGAGACGAACAAACAAAGAACAATGGGATGATTCCGCAACATCTCGAACATGTACTGAAAAATAGTCCCTCTCAGACATTGAGGAATAAAGGACTAAGCCTTTATAACTATTGAGTGAGGACCCCGTTATACATTGGGATGATACTGCTGAGATTATTGTTGAAGGGGACAAAGGCACATTGTTGGAATATTATTGATATTGTACATGATGTGATAAGAAAGTGGGATAGACCTTCTCCAACAGGATGGAGACGGATTAAATCGAGATTACAACAAATAAACATACAAAAACGCTGATTGGCAACCAAAACAGGGTAAAAGACCTGGAACAATCAATACGTATACCACAACAGAGTACACCTTCGCCAACGGGGGTAACAACTCTGAAGAAGAAGAAAAAGAGACCAACCACCCGCGCGCTTCTAAGATATGCAAATGGCTAACGTATTAAGAAAACACTCTTACGATACTTCTAATCCAGCTTCTTACGGTAGGGTTAAAAGACTGTACAGAGGTGTCTATACTGAGGGTTTAGAGAAAAAAATGTTGAGAAATTTTTGCGTGAGCAGGACACCTACACACTTCATAAACCAGAGAGAAGAAGGTTTAAAACTGTTAAGACAAAGGCCGCATCGATTGATTTTATTTGACAGGCTGATTTAACCGATATACAGAGGTACTCATCGTACAATGACGGTTACGGGTACATTCTATTTATAATTGACGTCTTCTCCAGATACTTATGGTTAATACCTCTTAAAAATAATCCCCTGAAACAGTTGCTAGAGCCACAAAACATTGATGCTAAAGGAAAATAGGATACTAGGTTATTTCTGTACAGATTTAGGGAAGGAATTTATAGGCCGAGCTTTCTAGAACATGCTGGCAGAATTTAATATCACTTATCACACATCCAATTCTATGCATAAGGCTTCTTTCTCCGAAAGAGTACAGCGTACCATAAAGGAACGCATGCACCGTTAATTTACGTATAAAAATGCGTACAGATACATAAACATTCTGGAACAGTTGACATCATCCTACAACCGCTCACGCCACCGTAAGATTGGCATATCACCTAAGAAGGTTTTAAAAAGAGGTACGCATACAGAACCTGAGGTGAAAAAAGGTACCCACAGAGCATTACCATTGCCAGAATATTTCAAAATCAATGATTTTGTAAGACTGTCACGATCAGGGAATAAATTCACGAAAGGATTTGAGCAAGGATGGACTCAGGAAATTTTTAAAGTTAGAGCTATGAAGCTTAAAGGCGAAGTGATGATGTTTTACGTTGAAGATTTGAATGGCGAAAAAATTGAGATGGCTTTTATGGCAAGGAGCTGCAGAAGGTAACATTTAATTTAGGAAAAAAGGTGTTTAAAATTTAAGAAATTTTAGGAAGCAAAGGCGCAGGGAAGAGGAAAATGTATCTGGTGAAGTGGCTATGGTACCCTGAAAGTTTCAACTCCTGATGCAATAATGAAACTTAAGTAGTATACACCATGTCGCCCGACCACTTCTACGTTACACTGCCAGCCTCTGCGTCGTTGGATACACAGTCTAGGGTGTGCCAATTACATAGAAGTGAATTTTTAATTTTATTTTTTTTAAACGACCAGGGTATATTATTGTTCATTTTAATGTAGAAATGCAACACAAAAAAATTGAAGGAGCTGCATCAATATTTAGGACTTGCTCAACAGCATTTAATGTTACAGTATTTAGCTATGTTTTTAGTAATTTGTCAAGTTCTGCACATTATGTTTCTTGGTAAAGCATTCTTTCTTATATAAGTATTTCACATAAGTGGAGTTATAGAGCTACTGAACAAGTATTAGTCACACATTCTCTACACGTCTGTACAGGTTTAAACGTAAACAAACAAGGAAAGCAGCTATGCACCAGTTGGCACACATGACACGTCAGTCGTTGTTCTCAGGCACTACTGGTGGGTTGTGTTAAACTGTGTTTTTCTGCTCAGCCACATACAGTAACTGTTAAGTTTTTTTGCTTTTAGTGTCTACCAAGAATGGCAATGAAAACAAGACGCTACAGTGATATTTGGTTAGTTGGTAAATGTGAAGAAAAATTTAGTGCTGCAAAGTTACCATCAAGGCGTGATGTACTAAAAGTGTTATTTAATTTTCATACTGATAAACAAATGAGTCTGAAGGAAAGTGTTAAGAAAACTGTTCGTTTAATTTTGCCGATTTGGGAAAGAGCACGTATACCTACAACAACTGAATTACATGTGCGTGAGAGAGTTGTACGTCTTCATAAAGAATGGCAGTCACTCAAAAAAAAACATAAATAGATCAACATCTACTGAAAGCAAGAAACGTGATATTTTTGGCGAGTCACTGGATGATTTATTTGATATTGCACACCAGGATGCCATGAGTTTGATTAAGATTGAGGAAGATCACTTATTCTTACAAGGTCAAAGAGAAAAAGGCCGTCGTGGATCAATGATAGGAGTAGACATGAAACTTTCAAAGAAAGAAACTAGCAGAATTGAGCGATCACTAGCATATGAAAGGCAAAAAGAGAAACAGAAATATTTGCAGGAAGCATATACATCATCAGCAGCAACAATTAATGAATCGATAGAATTAGAATCATCAGGAGAATCATCTGATAAAAGTGATCATGCTGATTTTGATCAAGAGATTGCTCATAAGGCTGTTTTGTCTAGGTGTTCTAACAGAGGTCGTGTTCAAGTTGTTACGCAAGAAGTTGCTGCAGCACTAGATCGAACAAAAATAAGTAGCAGAAATGCTGTTCACGTTTTCTCAGCAATGGCTTCATCTAATTTGCTCAGAGCTCCCAGAAGTGAGTTACAGATTAGCCACAGAACAATTCATCGAGCCAGAAACAAACATCGTGAATCTGTAGCAGCAGAAATTCGAGCATCTTTTGATCCAAAAGTACCCCTTACTCTCCAGTGGGATGGAAAAATTATGGATGATTATACTGGAGCTGTTCAGAAGACTGTAGAGCGTTTACCAATTTTAGTGTCTGGTAAAGATATTACAAAATTACTTGCTGTTCCAAAGTTCAATACTGGGAATGCTTCTGGTATTGCTGATGCTTGTCTGACAGAAATAAGAAAATGGGGACTAGAAAATAGAATAGTTGCATTGTGTTTTGACACTGCACCAACTAATACTGGATTGAAAGGTGGGGTTTGCCTTAAAATTGAAACAGAATTAGAGAAAGATCTGCTGAGTCTTGCATGCCGCCATCACATATTTGAAATTATGTTAGAGAAAGTATTTTCTCTGCATGATGCTGGTAGGTCACCTAATATTGAAGTTTTTTCTCATTTCCGTGAATCTTGGCCTCATATTGATAAAACGCAGTATAAAACTCTACTTAATATAAATACTGGTAACATGGTAGAAGAAGAAAGGAGAAAGGTCTAATTGCATTTGCTCTTCAGCAGTTGCAATCAAAAGCTTCGGGGAGACTATCAAGAACTCCTAGAACTCTCCATTATATTCCTTGGAGGTACTCCCTCCCAAGGCATCACTTTTCGTAAACCTGGAGCAGTACACCGAGCTCGATGGATGGCACGAGCAATTTATGCCATAAAAATGTGCCTTTTCCAAGAACAATATTCTGTTCAGCACCGTCAAACTGCAATTAGGGGATCCCGCCTCTTCTATGTCAGAATGTTAGCAGATCACTTGTTACGAGTGTCACTGTTCGTCACAACTGTGTACATTAAATATTGGTTTACATGTACGTCATCTTGTGATGCTCCAAGAAACGATATCATGCTTCTAAAAACACTTGAAGACTACGCTGACAAAGAAGTTTCAACTGTTGCTTTGACTGCATTCTCACGACATTTGTGGTATTTATCTGAGATATCAGTAGGTCTAAGTTTTTTTGACAATAAAGTATCCCATGAAGAGAAGAGAAACATGATTTATAACATGAGAGTGCAACAAGGTTCCGAAGAGCCTCCAAAGAGGATTCCCCCTATAAAATTTTTTTCTTCATGTTCATTGGCTGACTTTGTGACAAAATCAACTAAAAACTTCTTTAGTATTTTGGGAATTGATGAAACCTTTCTCGGTAAAGACCCCGCAGACTGGTCCAGTGATGCAACCTACAATGAAGCTCAAGCAATTGTGTCATCTCTTAGAGTAACAAATGATTTGGCAGAACGAGGAGTTGCTCTCATGCAATCCTTCAATGAAAGCCTTACTCGTGACGAGGAACAGAAACAGTTCCTTCTTCAAGTGGTTGAGTATCATCGAAAGAAGTTTGATGAGGCTGTCAAAAATGTTGATTAAAGCTGTGTTAATGTTATTGAAAGTAAATGTTTGTTAATTAAAGGTAAATAAAATTAAAGGTAAATTTTTATGTTCATTGAAAGTAAATGCTTATGTTAATTAAAGGTAAATAAAATTAAAGGTAAATTTTTATGTAATTGAAAGAAATGTTTATGTTAATTAAAGGTAAATTTTTATGTTAATTGGAAGTAAATGTTTATGTTAATTAAAGGTAAATATATTTAAAGTTCAACATCTTTGAGCAAGTCCTAAATACTGTTCAATTTTGATAAGATTTTGTACATTATGTTTTTGCACTGAATACAAAAAAATTACATCCTGGTCGTTACAAAATTTTGAAGTTGCAATTTTAGGCACACCCTAATACACACCCTAACAATACTCTGTCCAACTTTATAACAGAACTGCATAGGTCTATTGAATTGGAGCGTGAATCATACGAGGTTGGATTGTGCGAATTTCAATTGACCAGCAAACTTTTAAGTACTGAGAAGAAAGAAACCGTTTTTATGATTCTTAGAAGACGTGATGAATATAAAAAAGCAGGTGTAACTTTAGATGATATCATGTGTTCGGCCCGGAACGGGGGCGTACAGTACTACACTACAGAAATAACACTAGGTCCAGGGCATTATTTCATTGCCGAGGATATTGTGAGAGACTTAAACGGGAGCCTGAAGAGCTCAGACCTTACTTCTGATTTACTTTATAAAATTGTAAACAAAGATTCATCAGCACATACTTTGTTGTTAAAATCAGAGGCTAGAAAAAATATTAAAGATAAGGAACTGCTCAAAATTTTAATTGAGGGAAGATATGGCCTAGCCTTCCAAAAAGACACTTTTCACGAGCTATCGTGTGATCTGCTCATTTTATTATACCAGCTAAAATTGGAGAATTTAAACAATAGAGGCCTTTCCTCACGTATGTGCTATATTTACAGCGACATTGTGGAAAACGAATTGGTTGGGGACAGTCAGCTACGATTGTTACGTATCATGCACATACCCAATCACAGCCGTAAAAGCTTGAGTATTACGTATGATAAGCCTCATTATGTCAAAGTGAAAACTATTCGATTATGGAAGCTTGAGAGTGAAGCTACACTTCCGGCGGGCTGCGACAGAATGACGCAAAGGCCATTTACACTCTACCGGGGTGTAAGGTATCAGCGTCGAAGCGGCATTGACTTAATTTTTTCATCTATATTGCGTACGGCTGTCCCCTTACTGAAGAATGGTGCTAAATATTTTGGGCGGAAGGCCTTCCAGTAAGGGCTCAATACAGTTGAAGATACAATGACGAGCGCCAAGCCTAAAGAAGCTTCCAAAAAACATTTACGCCGTACACGGGATGAGACTTTCAAAGATACGAAAAGAAAAATGCGTGGTGGAGGAAATAAAACGCGGCAGAAAAAGCGCGTTCTACGGAAAAAGAAAAATAGATGGGGTCTAACTCGTGGTGTTAAACGTAAAATACAATAAAAAAGATGTTCTAAGCGCATGAGACGAATGGTTGACCACGTTTTTAACTGATATAAACTAAACTTGTTACAATTGCCTCTCATAATCGAATGAACATTTGACGTGAACGGTAACATTATTATTCCATCGTAAACTCGCGTTTCATGCACCCACACAGCACAGAATGTTGCAAATCAGAGCTCGCACTCTTTGATCTGCCACCTACACAAACATCTATTGCCGAATCCGACTTTATCACAGTTAATCCGTTGAACACGGTTGGTTCATCAAGGGCTCCAATAGAGTTCGTTATATCGAGTGCAGGCTCTTACTTTTACGACCAAACCAATATTTTTATGTATACTAAAACTGAGAATAGCACATTCAGACGGAACAGATTGCCGAAACGATTATGCTATATACCCAGAAGCGAACTTCTTACATTCGATAATCAGTCAGTGCGATGTGTATCTAAACCAGACAAATATTTTTGCTATCATCATTACAGGGTCTACTTGGAAAAATGTGCTCAACTTTTCAAAAGACGTGAAAGAAACCTACTTGACGGCTAAGAGTTATTATGTTTCTAAAGTGGAAAGCATCATACAAAACAAATCTAATAAATCTAAAAAGAAAATTTATGACTGTTATGGGCTCTTGCACATTGATTTTGTCGTTCCAGGAGAAACTGCTTGTGAATGGGTTTGATGTGAAAATTAAAATTATACAGACGCCACGATGTATTCATATGGACCACGTAAATAGTTTTATTTCTGATCTATTCTCAGACTATTTATTGTGCAAGTGTGGACACCCACTTAAACCCCCAACAAAATGGAAATGCTACAGTAAGACTCAAGTTCAGTACGGCATTAGTGAAACGTATTAGTGTTCTATTTTATCTGGAATCACAAGCTCTGATTGAAATCGATCGCTTTAGATCCGTCATAACCGACTTTTAAAAATGGATGAAGTCACACTTCGAGCTGTAACGAAAAAAGATTGCTCCACACGAGACATATTTATGGGGACCTACGCGAAGGATGAGGTGGTGAAACTTCCAATTACGAAAGATTGCGGGGCACTCATACTAAATACTGACTTATCCGAGGGAGGTGGTATTCACTGGATTACCCTTTATTTAAAAAATGGAGAGCGAATGTACTACTTTGATTCGCTTGGTGGATCAGTATTGATTGACGCCGTTATTGTAAAGTTCATAAAGCAGCTACAAATCCCGCAAATTGTAAGGAACACAAGGTTTATTCAGCAATGTATGTGGACAATAGTTTGTGCTTTCTCTTACATATGGGTAGAGGGAATGAATTTACTGATTTCCTAAACTTATTAGATTTATGTAGCGCAGAATCCAATTACAATTTTATTTGCAGACAAATAAATACGTGATTCGCATTTTTAGTCAAAAACACTCGCTGTATTGTGCGAGATATGATTTTATACATAACACATGATACTTTCCCCAACCTGAAACTGCTTTGTAATTAATTTAGAATGTATATTGGTAATTAAAATTCTGCTGAAATTGCATAGTGAATAAAAAATGGGACACAGTTAATTTTAGTTATGCAAAAAATCTTACACTTGGTTTTGTATATATATATATATATATATATATACATTCAACTGCAAAGAACACGCAGTATAAATAACGTAAAGAACGACGCTTGTATAGGAGATATTCCGTTTTCTCTTTCTCGTCTTGCGCGGAATATCTCCTATACAAGCGTCGTTCTTTACGTTATTTATACTGCGTGTTCTTTGCAGTTGAATGTATATAATGTTACGGCATGCGGGAGGTGCCCCCTTGGGGCATTGGTTTCTGCGAGTATGTAGAGGAATTACGGCATTTGGAAGAGTGAAGTCCATTGTGTAATGGTATCGCGTCTGACCGGCAATCGGAAGATCCCGGGTTCGTTTCCCAGGTGGTACTTCATTTTTTCATTTGTTCCGTTTTCTGTTTCTCGTCTTGCGCGGAATATCTCCTATACAAGCGTCGTTCTTTACGTTATATATATATATATATATATATATATATATTGTGTAAATTACAAATAAATAAATATATATATTATTTATTGTGTAAATTACAAGTAAAAATATCGTGTAATTGATTTAAAAAAAAAAAAAAATATATATATATATATATACCTAATGAACTTTATGAACCTTATGTTGTTTCGTGCTTTGGTCTCTATTCACACGGAGGTCAAGCTGGTGGCCCCGCCTCTATATATATATATATATATATATATACAGGGGTTGGACAAAATAATACGAACACCTTGATAAATGGCGGTTTTATTCTTAATATGGAGTTGGTCCTCCTTTCGCGGCAATAACAGCTGCAATGCGTCGGGGAATTGATTCATACAGCTTTTGGACAGTGGCTAGAGGAATCCTGAGCCATTCTTCGAGCAAACCTGCTCCAGTTCCTCCAAAGACGCCGGCGGTGGGAATCGGCTTCTGACCTGCTCCTCCAACTGACACCACAGATGCTCGATAATGTTAAGATCCGGGGATTGTGGAGGCCAATCCAAGCGTTCTACTTCACTAACATGCTCTTCAAACCAGTTTTTAACGACCCCAGCGGTGTGGATTGGTGCATTATCATCCTGGAAGACGGCGCCGCCATTGGGAAGCAGCGTTTGGACCATGGGATGGACCTGGTTAACCCTACCATGCAGTACTACAGCTGGGCCAAGAGTATTCCACGATATTGCTGCCCAAACCATCACAGATCCCATCCATGCTTAACGGTTGGGGTCAGGCAGTCGGGATCATAAGCATCTTTAGGCTGTCTCCAGACGTAAACTCGACCGGAACATGGAAATAGCGTAAAGGAGGATTCGTCGGAGTAGACTACATTCTTCCACCGGTCCATTGACCAATTCTTATGGTCATTACACCATTTTCTGCGCCGCTCAATGTTGATGTGCGAAAGAAAGGGTTTGGCAATTGAAGCTCTCCCATGGTATCCAGCTCCATGGAGCTCGCGACGTACAGTTCTGGTCGATACCGGGCTTGCAAGATGCTGGTTAAGCTCTGCAGTCACTTTTGGAGCTGTGGTCTTATGGTTCTTTGTCACAATGCGCTTTAGCACCCGGCGGTCTCGATCACACAGCTTCTTCTTGAGTCCACTATTGCATTTGTCGGTGCTTGTCTTTCCATGGTTTTGGTATGCAGACATGACCATAGAGACAGTTCCTCTGGATACATTGAACATCTGAGCGGTTTTCGTCACCGATGCACCAGCCATCCGCGCTCCGACAATTTGCCCTCTTTGGAAATCTGACAGGTCTGTCATAACTGCTAATTCATAATTCACTCAGATCTGTAAAAACAACGTGAGGGTTATAACATGACGTATACACTCTCTGTTACGCATTTAAATAGGTTTGCCCGTCATTTGACCGTTTACTTTGTGTCTGAGCAGTCCGTAAAGATAACCTGTGAAATCGGCGGGTGTTCATATTATTTTGTCTAACCCCTGTGTGTGTATATATAATATATATATATATATATATATATATATATATGCCAAGAAATTCCAGCGGACGGATGTTCTTCTCCAATTATGCCTTTAATAGAGAAATTTTTGTCTTATTTATTTATATATATATATATATATATATATATATACCACATACAAATATACACAAATACAAACATACATACACACATATACATGCAAACATACAATTCATATATCTCTATTCGCTTAATTTTAAGGTTTAGCACCTCCTAGCCCCGCTATCACGCTTCCTTAGCCCTCGCGCATCTTATCCAGCAATTTTGGAAATGTTGCAGTAGGCTCTATTCTGTTTATTTTAAGGTTTGGAAACCCCATAACCCCCTCCCCCATTTACAGGCCTCTGTGCATCTTTTTCTACAATGTTGAAAATGTTGCATGAAGTGTTGAAAAGTCATACTTCATTGTGTTGCAATATTGCAAGCAATTGCATTGCACTCTTCGTTTTCACGAACATACTACTGTGGAATTTCACACGATCTAATGACAGCTATAAAGCAATTAAAAATAAAAGTTATAGTGTAGACAGAATCCAAGACAGAATTTATAAAGAGTGTGCAAACTTAATAGCGCCCACACTCCCAAAGCTCCTAAACCGATCCATTCAAAATGGTTTCTTCCCAGAGGGCCTAAAAAGACTAGAATATGCCGTTTCTATAAATCGGGTGGTAAAACTTTACCTTCAAACTACAGACCTATTTCCATCCACCCAACCGTCAGTAAACTATACAAGAGAGTAATATATAATAAAATAAAAATTCATATAATAATAAAATTCATATTAGAAAACAAACCAACAGTTTGTCTTTCTAAATGACACGATAACCGCAATATTAGAGGAACTATATAGCAGTCTCAACCACAAGAAAAACTTAATAATCATATTACTTGATCTAACTGAAGTCTTTGACACAGTACCTCATGACATACTCTTAACCATTTAGCGCCCGGTGGTCTTTTCTGAAACTGAGTAAAATCATCTGGTGTTAAGCAGAAAAAAATCAGTAAAGTGACAGTGAACACTAAGGGATTAAAAAATCTCGGACACGACGGCTTCAGGGGACTAACTCATACTTTGCTAATAGGACAATTTATAACACAGGACTCTTTAACCTGACAGTGGCATCTCCCACGGGGTACCCCAAAGAACATTCTCGCACCTATCCTTTTCTTCCTTTATTTAAACGATTTCTACAGGTCACTAAGTAACTCTTCCTGCTATCAGTATACAGAAGATACTTCAATCATAACCTCACCTAAAGACTCACTACCACGACGAACGACCACCAACAATGAACTCCAAAGTGTTTATGTAGGGCTTAATGACAACAAACTATCCTTAAATATTAAAAATCAGCTTGTACAGTTATCACAAAAAGAAATTGTTGCCCCTTTTAAACCTGCACATAAATTCAATTCCTGTTCAGCGAGTGTAATCGGTCAACCTTCTGGGAATTACTATCGATTCAAACCTCTCATTCAAAGAGTACAGTGAAAATCTATGCAACAAATTAGCCAAGTTCTTATTCATAGTTACGAAAGCGGGTGCAGCACTCGCAAATCACGTTCTTCGATCCGTATACTTCACCATGGTGTACCCACAACTACAATACTGCATTAGTGCTTACGGAAGCACACGTCAATATTCGCAACAGCCATTGGTAGTAATGCAAAAAAGATTAATTACGAAAATCTTTAAATCGAACAAGCATAATGAAAGTATAGAGCAAATGTTCCACAAATTAAAAATTCTCAAACTAGGAGAAATCTACAAACTAAATATTGCCTCATATATGTATCACATCGTCCACAATACTGCACCAGAAATCATCCAAAACAAAAACTTAACTTCCCAAACGCAACATCGCTTTAATACAAGACAATCAGAGACATACACCAAAAAACCGAATTATATATTCTAGATTGTGCGACTAGATACTTATCTTCAGCTGGTCCACACCTTTAGCATTCACTTGATCAAGATATAAAACAATATAGGACAGTAAAAATCATCCAGAGGAAACTGAAAGACAAATTCCTCAACTCTTACAAACCATAACTGTATTTTCTGTTTATTTCAATAACAAAATTAAAATACATATATAACAAAACAAAAATAATAATAAACGGCAAAATAAAACAAAAAATGAGCAAGATACTCAATAAGCAAGGTAATTAATATTTCGATACTTTAATTATATAATATTTAATTATATTTCAGCGTTTAATATCCAAATAAATATGAAGGTATAATCTTAGCTGAATACCAATATGTAATTATTATATGTGTATTTATATGAATGTGTAATCTTAGCTGAATATGCTAACTGTATGTATTTCTATGCATACGTTTGTAGCTCACAACAGATAATCTCCATGTACTTTCCTCTCTTTGCCTCTATATCTTTAAACCAAAGTATACATAACTTCGCTACTCTTCATTATCTATCAAGATTTACCATACAATTCCATTCTCTCAATAAAGCATAAATTTTGCTTGTTAATGGTAGTTCTTTGCAATATAAATAAATGAAGGCATTACTGTCTCATTTGTCCGAATGTACAGTATAATAGACATGTTTGTGTATATACAGTATGTAAGTGGGTGAGTACTTATGGATATACAGTATACACGCATGTACCAGCATAGTATGAGTGTGTGCATCTATATATATGTATATGTGTGTATTTATGGATATTTGTATGTATGTACATTATGTATGGATCCTGTAGGAACTGATGTGCACCATTAATTTGTATAAAAACAATAATAAATTGTAATATTGATAGTACTGTTATTATTGTTGTTGTTATTATTGTTTTATATTGTCTATTCTTCTAGAGTACATATGCTTAGGAATACATTAATTGTCACAGTATCATATGTACGAATATATTATGTATGTGTTATTGTATGTTACCATCTGTGTACCTCTTGTATACTTTATATATGGAGCACAGAACAATAAAATTATATATATATATATATTATATATATATATATTATATATATATATATACAGTATATAATATATATATATATATATAACTTTTTAATAACATATTTTATCATTTTAATGATTTTAAATTATGGTAAACTTCTTTCTGAAGGTTTATTTTCCATATTTGAATTCGGGTCCAAAATCTTGAACATTTTTCTTTGTCCATTCATCAATTTTCCTCACTTGTTCTTCCGTCAGCTTGTTCTTCCAGTCTCCTGAGATGCCTTGCAAATTATAAAATATATATTCGTTAAACCTAAACGATTAATGGCAGCTAAGTATTTCAAGTAAAAATTGCAAAGTACGTCAATAATTTAAATTTAAAAGAGTATTTTTAAATATTTCTCATAAAATTAAACGTTTTCCCTTGAAGTAATCTCGTTTTAGTTCAGCAAAAATGGGGTTTTAAGTCTTGTTTTCCTTATCATCATAATACAATTGTGGGTTGTTAACTGTCGCAGAAGCGTTTCCATTAGACAAACGATGAAAACAAATATCAAAAATATTTTTCAAGGACGTAAACAATACATTATTATTATTATTATTATTGGCGATGGGCCGAAGCCGGAATTCTTCATGTTTTTATTTCTGCCATGTTGTAAAATAGTTCATATTTATAGGTAAACGGGTCACTTGATAATCGCGAAAGTTTAATCTTATTTAACCCAAGAAACCGAGCTTGGCCTATTACAATAAAAGTTGAAGTGTTTTTCTGGAAATGAGATCTTGGATCACCTGAAGATCAGGGCCCCCCAGGCTTCTCTAGTTAGCCTTATAAGGCTAACTAACGAAAATATTACGACCTAACCTAACCAATCGTTAGGTCAACTGTACGCCCTTGAAGATTGGTTGGGTTAGATTGTGATATTTTCGTTAGTTAGCCTTATAAAGTTAACTAAAGGAGGCTGGGGCCCTGATCTTCAGGTGATCCGAGATCGTTTTTGCGAGCAAGTTAATTTTCATTATTTTATTATTTTCATAATTATGTAATTTTGATTATGTGGTTGGTGGAGACCCGTCACTAGTCGCTATGTGTGAGGGGTCATTCTGGCTTTCTAGGGTTAAGGATTGTAGAGAAGGTCTTCATATTTTAAGTTTGCTGTGCGCCTACTACTGTATAATACCTCGGTGACCCTGAAATAAACAAAAAACTGGAAAAGTTAATTCCTAAAATTCAGTAAAATTGTCAGTTTTTGAAAATCTAAAACTTATCTTGTTCAGAGCTTAAAAGCCATTTTATTTACGAAAATGTCCCTCGCAGATTCTTATTCAAACTATCCAAATTATATTGGTACAGTTTTGGGAAAATTATACTGAAGTAAATAATTACTAATCAATAATTATTGGCTTTGATTTTTTTTTAAACATTTACTCTCACCAAAGAAAATATAATATTCAAAGAAACACAGTATTACAAATTAGTAATTTTGTATGCTTTTTACGAATTTTGTATTTGTAGTTGAACATTTTTCCTGAACTGTACCTAATGATCAATGATACACCGTCCAGGAAATTCCTATCTGGAAGCAATACAATGAAGAGAAATTTGTACATCAACTAAAATTTAGATGTTATGTAAATAGAATCATGCATTAACAAGGAACGTGTTTCCTGCTCTGCTCATCAATGGACCATCTCCATTCTGGGAGGAAACGAATTCACATCTGCGGACCACTTTCTCTAAGATTTTAAGATTTTATTGAAAGTAAATATTTAAGACACGAAAGTGTGGACAATTTCAACTTTATATATTAGGCGATCATCAAGAGTAAACTTTCGATTAAATGTTACGTACAAACTCTATCGAGTTTTAGTGGAGTGTTTTTCGAAACACACCACTTCTTTTAACTTAATTTAATTATAAAGAAGAATCATTTTCATATGGAGGAACATCTCAAGAACAAATTAAAGATATTTTGTGCAAACGAGAAACAGAACAGAATACTTCTTTGAGGAATACTACAAATAATGGTGGCCTATTTTACCAACAACAAAAGAACTAAAACTGACACAAAAGACTTGATTAATTTATTGAGCCAAATGAATGCAGATAATAAATGAAATGTGTATCTTGATGAGCTAAATGTTGATGAAATCACTGTAAAGGAAGGTACTGTAAGAATATTTCTTGGTGTAATGCTGGACAAGAATTTGCGGACCTTTTCCAGTTTGTGTACCGTTTTTCATATAATTTATTTTTGCTTTATAAGGATAACTAACGAAAATATCATGACCTAACCTAACCAATCGTCAAGGGCGTACAGTTAACCTAACGATTGGTTAGGTTAGGTCGTGATATTTTCGTAAGTTAGCCTTATAAGCCTAACTAAAGAGATTGATATTATCACTCATTTTTGATCTGAAAAGAAGCAAAAATAAATTATATGAAAAACGGTACACAAACTGGAAAAGGTCCGAATTTGCAATGGAATGACCATGTAAATTATATCTAAAAAAAGTAAATTTTAAGGAGGGTTGCTATAATGTTTAAACTTAGACATTTTATTATAGTTCTATTAGACGTTTTATTAACGCTGTATCATACCCTTGTTGTTCCTTATACGTATAACATGCTGCACCCTTATATGAGGAAACTCCGCTAACAGTACCTTAAACAGTATCTTTGTCATCCAAACATGAGCAATAAGGTTATTATCTGATGCTGATTTCCTTGATCATTCAAGTGCATTCTCTAGAGAGCTAAAACTATTAAAAATCAAAGACGTGATTAAACTGGTAACTTTATTTTTATTTACAAATGTAAGAACAATATCATTAATTTACAATGGCTAAATAAATATTTTGTAACTCATCAACGCTCGCACATATCAGACCAGAAATAGATCAGAGCATGTTATTACTCAATTTAGATTATTTTACTCTCAGAAATTATCTATTTTCATTGGACTGAAACTAGAAAATTATTTAGGTGATGACTTAAAAAATGTTTCGAACGTAAATTCGCTTAAAAACAAGTTGAAATCTCGATTAATAATGGAATGCTAATAAAAATCTAGGGTTAAACGTACATGACTGTATTACATGTTAAATTCTCGTGTCTACCAATGAATTCTTTGTACTGTATTGATATCATATCTTCAATAATGACTTTGTATTTGTTTCATATCTATAATAATAACTTAAGATTAATATATACTGTATTCCCATTATTAGTTCGTTTATGTATTAATCTTAATTTAAACGTGACTTAGGTATCATGTATTTTATCTCTAGTTAAACTGGGAGCCAATTAAAGCCTGAAGTCCAAATAAAGTTCAAGAAGAAAAATATGAAAAAATCGTGTAACAAATAGATAACCGAGGAAGGGTTAAGTGCGAAATTAAATAATATAAATAACTCAATTGATAATTACTTATTCTATGTTAAAATTATTGTAAGAATAGAAATTGTAATATCGTAATATTTATTTTATAAATAAAGAATTAATCATTCGTTTATTCATTCTTTCAGATATAGTAGAAGTGGGCAGCTTATTGAAGATGAACAGATCGGGAATGTATAATATTGACCTTACAATGGGCCATCACACTTATGCATCAACATTTTAAAAGCAGGGATTCACTATTGATTGTAGAAACTGTTTAACACAAATTACCTTTCCTAAAGAAACCTCCGTCTTCCTTCAAAACGTTGACATCCATGGGTAGAGTTCCAGTTTCTTTGTATAATTTGAACTTTTCGTTTTTTGAGAGATCCCTTGCTTTCATTGCTGAAAAACTCGTGTACTCAACAATCTGCAACATCAGTAAAAAGTAAAGTACTGGTGAGAGTACATGTCCATTTTCAGTTTGACTCATTGTGTTAGGTAATGGAGATATAGTTTAGAATCTATTTTGTTTGGAATTACTAAATTAGTTGGATATTATTTGTACTTAGGAACGCTAAATTATTGTATATTTTGGAATCAGTAAATAAACATGTCATCATGTTAAAGGGCACTTCAAATGATATCAGATAAGGGATTCAATACATACGAAAAAGTTATTGATTGAAATTTACTGTTGGTTCAAGTTTCACTTAATATAAGAAAGCCCATTTTCAAAATGTCACAGTTTCAGTTCATATTTGTATAAATGAGCAGTTTTTCAATAATACCGGGTTTATGACTTTCTAACCATTACTGTAAGTGCGGAGACACGTTACAAGACACGTTTTGATAAAAAAAAAATGTATTTACATTGTTTATTTGCTTCTCGGTCAGATTTATTCCTAAAAAGTTTTGGAGCTGAATGATTTCGGCTTTTGGATCTGTTTTCATGTCTTCGTAGAAACAGAAATGAAGGTTGGGATGGTCACGTCTGTTCCAAGCTTCTTTGACATGGGTCCAGTAGGGACTGTACAATAGGGTGGATCGATTTTACATTTTTTTCGATTTCCATATTCTAATAGAGACAAAAACTTGCGCATGCATGAGAAAATAGACTCTGCAAAATCTTAGCTTAATAGGTAATCATCTTCTGCCCCCGGCAGAGCGATGAAAATCATATTTTAGTAGTCAAAAACGTATTTTTAAACCCTAGCCTAGAGTCATAAAATTTTGCGTGTGTTATTTCATGCCTAAGCAACGATATAAATGCTATGGGAAATATATAAATGCATTATTTAAGACAAAGAGCCGATCTGAAAATATGTATAATATACATATTTTCAGATCGGCTCTTTGTCTTAAATAATGCATTTATATATTTCCCATAGCATTTATATCGTTGCTTAGGCATGAAATAACACACACGCAAAATTTTATGACTCTAGGCTAGGGTTTAAAAATACGTTTTTGACTACTAAAATATGATTTTCATCGCTCTGCCGGGGGCAGAAGATGATTACCTATTAAGCTATGATTTTGCAGAGGCTATTTTCACATGCATGCGCAAGTGTTTGTCTCTATTAGAATATGGAAATCGAAAAAAATGTAAAATCGATCCACCCTACAGTGTACAAACCTTAGAGATAAAAAATAAATAATATTTACTTCTCAATTTTTCCTGATAAATATCTCGGCGAGACGGTATTGACAGATAAATAGTGCAGGAGATAGACTGTAAACAGTCTGTAGAGAGTTTCACCTGGATGATGAAAGGAAGTAGCAGTAAATATGATTTTTAAATTTAGGAGGGTAGTAGGTACTTGGATAAAATACTTCGAGAGTCTACCGTAAACTTGGAATAGGTGATGAAAAGTGAAACAATAGGGTGAAGTTCTTCTGAAAAGTTACCATGTAAATATTTGTAAAAACGTGAATGTGATGAAATATTTCTATGTAACTGTAAGGAGGGAAATTTGTTGATAATGCAACTATTATTAACTCTTTTTTAATGGGTTTATTTTGGATTGAATTAAGGTAGCTGAGTGCAACACCACCTCATTTCACTATGCTGTTTTGGTTACTGAAATAAAGAAAGGAGTCCAAGAAAATTGTGGTTGATGGGAAAACCTAAGATCTGAATCTAGGAAAGACTGGAATGTTTGTATGATTAAAAATTATTTTTGATGAGAGGATGATTATATCTATTACTGAATATTATTATGTTTGGTTTGGGTTGCATCAAAAGAAACCGTATTGTTCGATCCCCATATTATTCGAACAATAAGAATATGTAATAAGATATATTGTAGTTGTGTTGTTACACAATAATACTAATAAAACTACTTACGCGCATCATTTACGAAATGATCAATGAACTGATCAAGAATTTTGAGGTATCCACAGGTAATAAAAAGTCTGGAATGATGATGGTAGCTGACAGCAACATCTTTCGGTTCTCTAGCAACGTAGATTACCTGCATATATATATATACATATAAAGCACCATTTAGCAATTATCGTGCAATTATTTATGACAAAATAACATTAGGCTGAAATTTAAGTTTTGTATATAATTAATTGTTCTGTGGATTAAATGATGCTGTAGGTTTTTTGGGGATTTCTTAAACAGTAACTGCAAATAACAAACGAAATTCTACATTTAATGATTTTATATATGATACAGAACTGACGAAATAAATGAAATGCGTGTCTATATAATGAAATGTTTTTAAACGAAATAATATTTAGTTCCACGCACAGACGAAAAGAAGATGGTCTCATTCTCATTTCATTCCGAGCCAAAAAGTGGGAAAGTTGAAAGTGAGAATTTCAAAGGAGACATTTTCATATCGGTCTATTCCTTATTCATGCCATTCTCATTCTCATTCACGGCTTACGCACTTTGGTTCAGGTTAAGTTAACTTATGTTAGATTAAGTTAAGATAGGTTAGGTTAGGCTAGATTTGGTTAAGTTAGTTTAGGTAAGGTTAAGTTAAGTTAAGTTAGGAAATATTAGCCATTCCCATTTGGCGCCTTTATCGCAAATAGGAATGACAATGTTCCTCAAATAAAGAAACTCTTTTCCCAAATGTGGATTTTTTACTTTGTTTATTTTCATTAAAGAACTGCAGATTGGAATGGGAAAGACATTGAGTGGGAAGTAACGAAGACGAAGACTGCCTTTGAAATAGGCGAAGTAACCCTCGAAGTGGTTTCACTTATGAATGGCTGCCTTTGCTCTAGTTTTAATTTTATGTTTTTTTCAGTCTTTTGATGATGGTCTTGGTTGATTTTGATGGTCCACCTTTTAGGTTCACTTTCTTGAAGACCGTTTTACAATTTCGTTGAAATGTTTTATGGGGATGACTATTGTTTTAGGCCTTGTCACAAGATATGATCATTAACGAAGAGAACGTCTCTCGCCGTAACCTCACATTGGTACGTGGAAGGTCTTCTTCGGTAGAGGTTTCTATTGGTAATGAGGACTTGCGGGTGTCTTCAATAAAGTGTGACGACTTTGATTTTGTTGGTGTTAACTCAGAAGTTTCCAAAGACATTTGGGCCTCATTAAGAATATTGAATAGTCAGGAAAAAACCTTCGTAAAGGTGACCTTTTTATGGTGCCATTCTATTTGCACGTGAGAAATATATTGCCGTATCCCATCTATGGAGTTTTTGCAATAAAACTGTAGCTGTATAATGAGGTGCGTTATGATCACCTCTACAGATATATATATATATATATATAATTTAGGGTGGTCCAAAATTATGCAGTAAATTTTAAAAGTATCTGAATCTTAAGTCTTACCCTCGGAAATTGTTACCTATATTAAAAAAACGTTACTGACCAAAACTTATCAAAATTGACAAGTATTTAGTGGTGCCACACTCGACTTTAAATTTCTTAATTTTCTTGTTTCAAAATTCTTTGAATTCATATTCAAAAATTTCTTTAGTTTATCGCAGTCCCCCTCCATATTCAACTATAATGGAGTATTAACCACTAAGAGGTGGGGGTCTCATGGGTACACATCTCCCACTCATTGTTGCTGCGTTCGCAGTTCCTGCTTCAAGTTTGATTTTTTTACATTAGGAAACTGCAGGCGATGTTGCTTCACTACTTGTAGGAGAAACTGCTTTTGACTTTCATTCTTAGTTAGATGTGCATTGAAATTTTTTATTAATGCTATTCCTCTTTCGGAGTTATCATTTGTTACCATCACTGACTTGACATACTCAAGGGCCATTTGATAATCTTGTCTGTTCTTCCAGTTTGTTAGATCATCCTCAAGAAAGGCTATTGGGAGTCCGAGCTTAGTGAAAAATAGTCGAGACGAGCTAGTAACAAAGCTGGCTACTGTCTTGTTTTGCATATCGTTGGCAGAAAGATTAAAATTTATTCTTTTGGGCGGATGTTTAGATCCCCTTATGTCGAGTGCCTTTACCATGTCTCTTTTAACATCAATGGAAATATCTTCATCAAAGACTGAAAGTGAAATAAGAAATTCACTTATGTACCAAAGATGGCGAGAAAGTGCTTGAGATGCTGCAGAAGCAATGCTTTTGTCTTCGTATACTAGCAGCAGTTTTAGTAACGAAAGATCATTGGCAGGGGCAGAAGCAGCGATAGGTGCCGAAAACCATGCAGGAACATAAACATAGTGTCTAATGGCAAGTTGTGCAAAACGTTTCATTCCACTTTCTTCCTTTAGAGTCATTTTAAACTGTGAGCAGAAAAGATTCATTTTTATTGCATAGATTATGCGAGACATCCACCTGGCACGATGCAAAGCATCTGGCTTTAGAAATTTGACTCCACGTGGTGGTACATCTCCTAGATAGATGATTGTAAGTTCCAGGACCTCTCTGTAATCATCTCGGATTTGTGTGGAGGGTAGATGTTTCTTACAAATAACAAACAGTTCATCACGTCCTGGAGTATCAGGAAAGGTTTCAAAATTTTCTTTATTGATGGAGTTCCAGGCAGACTTAAAGCGTTTGAATATCGGAATATCAGGTCCGCTACTGGCAAAACAAAGACACACCTCAAAAACATTGGATGCAATAAGTTGAATTATATGGTGCCGGCATGCAATATTTAGTAAGTCTTCTCCAAGCTTTTGTTCTATTTGTGCAGTAGCTCCCTTTTTAGGACCCGTGTTCGTGGCAGTTGTGTCAAAGCACATACCTTTAATGCGATCAATTAAGTTCCAGTTCTTTAAACATTCGACAACAGCTGTTGCAATGTCTACTCCTGTGCTAGACTCTAGTTTGGGTAATGCAAGCAACTTTGATTTGCCTCCTCCTGACACCAACACTGCTAATCTTTCAACTTTTTCATTTCCAGTTAAATCGATTAGCATTTTTCCATCCCAATGCACCATTAAAGAACATTCAGGATTAAAGGATTCTTTTAAATCTTTTGCGATTTTCTCACGTACACCCATTCTCTTTCGACGAACTGTACTTCTGCTTATGGAAAAGTCATCAAGATCATGATCTAATGTAGAGGCAGCAGCTGATAGCACATATACGGCCTGTCTATCAGAAATATTCGATCTATCCAGTGCAACTGCAACGTCTCGTGTTACAAGTTCCTTCTTACTTGGTTTGCTAGGAACCTTCTTGCCTGCATTATTTTTTGATGCCATGTTAGTTTTACACAACATTGTTTCATCTTCACTACTCATGCTCATTGTTTCATCTTCACTACTCATGCTCATTGTTTCATCTTCACTACTCATGCTACTTGATGAAGTCAATTTGGCAGACTTTGTTTCTTCCTCCTTTCTTTTACTTTCCCTATGTGCTAACCGTTCTTTAGCTGACTCTCTCTTCCTTTTACGATCTTCTTTCTCTGATAATGCTTTGTCAACGTTAGCCATATATCCTTTTCTTCCCTTCTGTTTTTGAGCTTGGAGGAATTCTCTGTCTTCTTTAATCTTGATCATCTTGTGCGCGTTTTGGTGAGCAATATCAAAGAGATCGTTTAAACTGTCCTGAAACAATCTCTCTTTCTCACGCTGAGTTTCGGAGCACCGGAATTTTAATTTTTGGAGCGTTCTACACATATTCCGTATATACTTTTTCAATCATTGGTATAACATTATAATCAGCTCTTGTTGGAATTCTAGCTTGTTCCCAAAATTCAACTACCTCTATGTAAACTGCTTTAGAAGCTTCTCTTAGAGTTTTCTTTTCCTTAAGTAAATAAAAAAGACGACGGAGCACATTACCTTTGGAAGAAAGTTTTCTCCCGCATATCATTTCAATTGGTTGTCCAATGGGCCATATTTCGGTATTTCTGCGAGTTTTCTTTGAGGAACTTGCCATTTCTAATATGATTATTCACTATTGCAACACTGCAAACGAACAGCAATACACTGCAAATGACTGCAAACAATACACTGCAAACGACTGCAAACAATACACTGCAAACGACAGGTTGGCAAAAGACTGACGCTTGTGAATAAAAAATACGATTGTTATAGGAACGCCCTTTCAAGACGTTTACGCAAGATGAGCACTTAATGGGAAAAGTGACGAAATCTATTTTATGGAAAAACGTGAATACAAGTATCAACGAACAGATACGATTCTTGCCTCAACGTGTTCAGTACCGCTCATACAAGATGTGCTTCGGAATATTTAACCACAATAAGCAATAAGCATACAAAACTCTATATTACGCAAAAAAATAATATATATCGAAATATTTTTCGTAAAAACACAATAAATCTATATTATGGGGAAGAAGCAAAAAAGCTTTTTAAAAACATCTAAGTTCAAATGCGATGTGGCACCACTTGAATTTTTGATCTTATTAAAATTTTATATTTAGAATTTTTTCAACAAAGGTAACAATTTTAGGAGGTAAGACCTACAAACCACCCTAATATATATATATATATATATATACCGGTATATATATATATATATAATATATATATATATATAAAATATAATATGAGTAAAATGTAAAATAATATGAAATATATACAAACTTTGCATTTATCGATAAGATTTGGAGGGAGAAGAGAAAATGGGAGGTGTGTTTTCAGTGTTCTAGGTTCTTCCATTAGTTCCGCCATCTGCAGAAAAATACCGTCTTTGGGGTCTTTGTCGGGGTGATCCTTGACGAACGTATCGTGGATTTCATCAACATGTTCAGCTGGCCAACTTTGATATAAGAAATCAAACCTAGTGAAGGAAATGAGAAATAAATTAAAAGAAAATATTTGTATAATTGATAAAAATTGGCAGCATAAGTCATTACTAGTCAATGCAACTAAACGAAATTAGAAAAACGAAACTTATTTTTTAGCATTTTTTATATAATTTTTATTTTTATAATTAATTTATTTTGGGGGTATCCTTAATTTTGTCTCTACGATGATAAATGACAAATTCTAAAGTTTAAATATTTTTCAATGCCATAACCTTTTAACTATCTTTTCAAAATACTTTTCGAATCGATTTTAAACGTTTTTGTAGCACCTTTTTAGAATGAATAGAATAACCTTTATTAATAATAATAAAATAAATAAATTTTTTCAATTTACAATGATATGAATAATTGTGAAGCTCGACTATTTATTTAATTTAATTTGGCCCTTAAGCTTTAGGCTTTACTGCTATTGAAGATAAAATTATCTTTTTTCTTTTTAAATATTTAATGTTTTGTGTTAAGTGGGGAAGGGATGCTGGTAGTGCTCACAAACTCTTTACTTACAAACCGATAAGATGAAATTTGCACTCTTTCTGCGTCTATTTGTTAAGTGTTTCTCCAGTTTCAGTCTAATTGGATAAAAACCTTTAAAGTTATAAATGTTTTTTGTTTTGGTTTTGTTGCTTCACCTTTTTACGCACCTCTCCTTCACTTTTGAAAGTCCTAATTTGAAAGTTGGTTCTGACCACCTTCATACAATATATACTGGTCAAAAAAAGAAATGCAATTAGCTTGCATATGGTGTAAAATTTAAGTTGTTAGTGGTATTATCACAGTTTCAAGATTATGGTTAAATGTTTGTTCAAATCTTTTAAAGCCACTTAGTGCATGTTTTTAAACCTGACTAATCCCGGCTAAGACGCCATTTTGTTACAAACAATAAACAGAGATTAAATTGAATGTATTCTTAATGAAGGCATGCATTTTTTCTTTGACTTCACAGAATACACACTGCCCGTTGAGAAAACCAAACTTTTTCCCGCGATTGAGGCATGCCACGACTCTCAGAGGTCAACAGAGGTCGTGCCTTGGGCATGTTGGATGCAGGCATGTCTGCTATCCAAGTTGCACACGAATGCATGTGCATCCCAGCACAATCTCTAGGCTTGTTAGACGGTACAATGCCACAGGAAATGTTCAGGACCTGCCAAGACGTGGGCGACCTCGTGTGACGACCCCGCCAGGATCGCCACATTGTACTGCAGCACCTGCGTCATCGGCAGCGGAATGCTCGTCAGACAGCCAGAGAGACACCTGGTATCCACAACAACAGAATTAGTGACCAGACGTCAGAAACCGACTCCGTAATGCAGGACTCCGATCCCGCAGGCCTTAACAGAGGTCCTTTTCTCACTGATGCAAGAAGGCAACGACGCCTGCAATGGCCTATCAGCACCGTGACTGGACACAAAGAATGTGGAACCAAGTCCTCTTTTCTGACGAGTCTCGCTTCAGACTGTCCAATTCTGATGGCCGTGTCAGGGTATACAGACGATCAGGGGAGCGATACTCAGATGCTGCAGTAGTGGAGCATGACAGATGGGAGGACCAAGTGTCATGGTTTGGGCAGGAATTGCCTTTGCTTCAAGAACTGAGCTGGTGGTTGTTGATGGCGCTCTGACTGCCCAGCGCTACAGGGATGAGATTCTTCACCCACATGTTCTTCCATTCATGAGGCAACATCCAGAATTGGTGCTCCTGCAACAGGACAATGCCAGACCTCATGCAGCCAGGATAGTGCAGGCGTACCTGCAGGGACAACAGGTGCAGACCTTACCATGGCCAGCCTTCAGCCCAGACATGTCACCGATAGAGCACACATGGGATGAACTTGAACGGCGAGTTCGCAGACGTCAGCATCAGCCGCAGAACATCAGGGAACTGACCAATGCATTATTGAAGAGTGGAGGGCCATCCCTGTTGCTTTCCTGCAGAGACTGTTGAGGTCGATGAGGGCCAGACTCCAAGCCTGCATTGTGGCTAGGGGTGGCCATACGCGTTATTACTGTTTGTTATGTTAAAGAATCATTTACTATATACTGAGTCCTCATGTTTATTAATAAATCTCAAAAATTGCGTTTCTTTTTTTGACCAGTATACTAAGCACCTTGTCAAGGGCTTTTTTTCAAATAAAGTTTGTGTTCTCAGATTTTATTACTTTGAATTTGAAATTAAAAAAAAAGTGATCGTGTCCTACCTTTTCCCTCAAAAACGTTTTTGTTTTTCATATTTTCCTGTAAATTTTTTGTTGGAAAACTCTCAACATTTATTAGTTTATTAGAAAGCAAGATGAGCTATTCATAATCAATTGAAGCCCAAATTACTCATATTTTATTTAATCTTTTACTTAACAAAAAAAAAATAGAAGAAAAATATATGAGATTTCAGAAGTTTCCTTTCAAAACAGAATATGTTTTTTATGCAGGAAGGAGGGGCCAAGGAAAAATCCCCGCAAAAAGCGAAGATGAAGAGACCCAAATTCAAGGTCTGTCCGGGGTTTTCGAGATGCCTAGACACTCTGTGTTTGAAAGATGGGACGTCATAGACAGGAGGAAAGATGGATTGAGGAAGCTTGTTCCAGAGTTCACCGGTTGAGTAGATGAAAGACTGAAAATACCGATTAACCCTTGTATTAGATAGATTGTCAGAAAAGGAATGATAAAGTGTAGAAAGTCTGGTACTGCGTGCTCTCCTTAAAAGAGGAGGCATGCACTTAGTTCAGAAGAGTAATGTCAGTTATAATACCTATAGTAAAGAGAGAGTGAGGCAACATTGCGGCGAACAGAGAGAGATTGAAGACAATTAGTAAGAGGTTGGGAATTGATGAGACGAAAAGCCTTTGATTCCACCCGGTCAAGTACGGCTGTGTGGGTTGAACCACCCCACACATGAAAAGCATACTCCATACAGGGGCGAACAAGACCTCTGTACAAAGACAGCAACTGAGTGGGGTGAAGAAACCGCGGAGGCGGTAGAGCACACCTAACCTCTTAGTAGCTGCTTTAGAAAGAGTATATGTGATCTTTCAAGGAAAGATCACGAGGAAAGGAAACGCCAACAATGTTAAGAGAAGAGGAAAGATTAAGTTGTGTGTTGTTGAAGGTAAGAGGATAGTTGTGTAGAAGATTGTGACGAGTAGACAGATGGAGGAACTGAGGTTTTGAGGCATTGAAAGCCCCAACGTTTTCTCTGTCCCCAATCAGAGATAGCAGAAAGAGCAGAGGTTAGGTGTCCCATAGCCGTCCCACGCGAATCATGATGTGACTGCTGTGAGGGACGCTTTGGGAAGCGGGTGGAGAAGTGAAGAGTGGAATCATCGGCATAGGAGTGAATAGGACAGGAAGTGCGAATTAAAAGGTCAGTAATAAATAAAAGGAAAAGAGTGAGTGACAGGAGAGAACCCTGAGGAACACCACTGTTAATAGCATTAGGAGAAGAACATTGGCCATCTACAACTACAGCTATCGGTTGGTCAGGAAGGAAATTAGAGATGAAAGCACAGATAGAAGGCTAGAAACCGAAGGAGGGCAGTTTGGAAATTAAAGATTTGTGCCAGGTTCTATCAAAAGTTTTAGATATGTCTAACGCAATAGCAAAAGTTACACCGAAATCCCGAAAGGAGGATGACCAAGAGGCAGAGAGATATGCAAGAAGATTGCCAGTAGAGCGTCCCTTGCGGAATCCATACTGACGATCTGAAAGAAGATTGTGAGAAAAAAGGTGTTTAAGAATCTTCCTATTAAGGATAGATTCAAAAACTTTGGAAAGGCAAGAAATGAAAGTAATTGGACGATAGTTGGAAGGTTGAGAGCGGTCACCCTTCTTTGGAACAGGCTGAATGAAAGCGAACTTCGAGCAGGAAGGAAACGTACCAGATGAGGAACAAAGACGAAAGAGTTTGCCTAGGCAGGGTGTCAGCACAGAAGCACATTTCTTAAGAACAACAGGAGAAACACCATCAGGATCATACGCCTTCCTAGAGTTGAGCCTAGATAGGGCAGGAAAAACACCTTTAGAAGAGATTCTAATTTCAGACATGATAAAGTCAGGAGGAGATGGAGGAAGAACACCGGAATCGTCGAGGGTTGAATTGTAAGCGAAAGTTTGAGCGACGAGTTCGGCTTTGTCAGGAAAAGAGACGGCAACTGTGTGGTCGGAATGGAAAAGAGGAGGGAAAGAAGAGTAAGTAAAGTTGTTGGAGAGGTTCTTAGCAAGATGTCAGAAAGCGCGAGAAGAATTATAATTTGATAGAGTTTCATATTTTTGTCGGGTGAATGAATTTTTGGCGAGTGGAAGGGCAGATTTTGCACGATTCCCGCAGAAATATAAGCTGAATGAGAGTCAGGAATTGGATGGCGACGGTACCTTTTGAAATTAGAACAATTAAAGTTAAACAAACGTTTTTTTGCATTAGTAGTGTAGTGTACACCTTTTTTTATTATTCGTTTGAGTTTTTCCTTATTTGCCTTTTTTTACTTATCGCTCCTTACTCTATTCTCACTCTTTACTCTCGTTTACTCTCGTGTCTTTATACGGACGCGGGCAGACGGGTAGCTGGATAGCGTGGCCCTCTATTAAAATTTCGAAGAGCGAAGAGACCGGGGATAAATTTCACACCATTATTACTATTTACTGATTTTTTATTTAGCCAAAACAATTGAACAAACGGGGTAAAGCGAATGCGAACCTTTTATCGTGGAGAAAGACACAATTAAATATTTTAGAATCGCTCTAACATATTAATAACAAACACCTAACGAGGCCGCCCGCCCGAAGACTGAATTGGGGCATTTCAGCCTCCAGCCTCGGCACATTTCGGGTGTTGCCAGCTCGTCTTTTATATTCTTAATTTCATACAAAATATTATACAATTTTTATTTACGTACAAACCATCATTAAATTTCTCATTAACATTATTATCTTTATTAAATTCTTATTAGTCAGTATTATCTTTATTAAAAAACCAATACACGACAGTAGTAGGAATAGAATATGGAATGTACGACTCCATGCCCGAGAGAATCACCTCTATGATGCTCTCAGCACACCCAGAATGGCCCCGGCCACGGAAGTAGTAATTATTCCATGGGAAATCACAGAAGTACTGCCTAAGGGCACCCCAATCAGCGGCGCCGAAGTGCCAAAGGCGCCTCCTCTTGAGAGGATCCAAAGGCCGAATTGGAGCGATAGGACAGGAAACAGATATAAGATTGTGATCGGAGGAGCCCAACGGTGAAAAAGGTTTCACAGAGTAAGAAGAAGGATGGGAGGTAAGAAATAAATCCAGAATGTTGAGGCCTTTCTCCAAGGCGATCGGGGATACGATTCGGGTGCTGTACAATCTGCTCTAGGTCATTTAGGATAGAAAAATTGTAAGCTAGTTCATCAGGGATGTCAGTGAAATGGGAGGAAAGCCAAATGTGGTGGTGAGCATTGAAATCTCCTAAAATGGAGATTTCAGCAAAGAGAGAGCGGGAAAGAATGTATTCCACTTTGGAAGTGAGGTAGTCAAAGAATTTTGGATCGTCAGTAGAATTAAGAAAAAGGTAAATAGCAGAGATGTATTTAGTTTGAGATTGACATATGAGCCGTAGCCAGAGGGTATAGAATTCGGAAGATTCGAGTTTGGGAATACGAGAACAAGTTAGGTCATTGCGTACATGTACGCAACATCCACCTTTGGAGTGAAATTGAGTATAGAGAAAGTAAGAAGGTACAGAAAAGGGGTTGGTGTCAGCCCTCCCAGACACCTGAGTTTTAGTGAGGAAAAGAAGATGAGGTTTAGAGGAGGAGAGCTGGTGTTCAACAGATTGAAAATTTGAGAAAAGGCCACGAATGTTGCAGAAGTTTAAGAAAAGTGAATCAGACAGAGGTCCAGAACATCTCGAATGGACGGTAGCAGATCCAGCCTCGCTGCCCGGGTCTGTGTTCCCGGTATCGGCAGGGTGGGAGCCAGAAGTGGGGACATTTATGGTCCCCTCCCCAGGGGATTCCGAGGTTCTTGAAGTTGATGCCACTTTTTTTTTTAATTTTGAAAAGATTGTGTAGTGTGTAAGATGCATGTGTAATTGTGTATGTAGTGAGGAATAGGGAGAGAAGTGTGTGTTTGAGAGCATGCTGGACTGCTCACAGTGTAGATGAGACACGGAAAAAGATCAGCTAAGGAGGACAGTGACAGGAAACGGGAGTTCCAGTACTCCCTAGCTTCTGTCTGACGTCCCCCCCCGCGGAATACTTCCCTGGTCGACTGGTGTTTACAATCTCCTCCTCCGTTGGTGGAGGAGTTGGAGTTACAAAACAATGTGTGTGTGTGTGTGTGGTCTATATA
>JAJOZX010006150.1:0-90000 GCA_023014485.1 Bathynomus jamesi
TTTATATATATATATATAATATATATGTAATATATATAATATATTATTTTATATATATATATATATATTTTTTTTTGTATTGGGGCGTGTTTACCACCATTTCCCGCTATACATATATATATATTATATATATATATTATATATATACAACTGTAATGACCACAGCAGTATATTAATGTATAGAAATGACGTAAATATTGAGGAGCATTCTGCACATGAGGAAGAGAAATAACGAACAAATGAAAAATGAAGTCCCCGCACTTATCAACATTAAATTTCATCTCCCACTTATCTGCCCAGGCTGTTACTCTAAGTCTTTTTATATTGTCATTGCTCCTGCTACCGACTTAACATTATGGCCTAATTTTGTATCATCAGCAAATTTTGAGGTTTTACATGATAGGCCCTTCTCTAGATCATTTATATAGACAACAAAAAGCAGAGGTCCCAGAACAGACCCCTGTGGGACTCCGCTCAATACGGCCTCCAAGTAGACTTATTTCCATTTAAATGAACTCTCTTTTCTATTTCTCAGCCATTCTTCTATCCAATCAGCTATATGATCTCTCTTATACCATGGGCTCTAACTTTTACCAACAATCTTGCATGAGGAACAGTATCAAATGCCTTTGCAAAATCTAAGTATGCTATATCTACTGGCTCTTTATTGTCCAAAATGCAATAGGACTCCATCATAAAATTCAATCAAGTTGGTTAGACAGGACCTTCCATTTCGAAAGCCATGCTGGCTATCATTTATAAGGTTGCACTCTTCAAGGAACTCATTAACTTTACCTCTAATGATACTTTCGAGTAATTTGCAAATAACAGAGGTGAGGCTGATGGGTCTGTAGTTTTTTGCCAAGTTTTTATTTCCTTTTTTAAAGATTGGAGCCACATTTGCTTTCTTCCAATCCTCTGGAATTTCAGTACATATTAATGATTTATTAAAAATAATTTCTAGTGCTTGTGCTATGTTCTTTTTGGCAGCTTTTATGACTATTGGATACATTTCATCTGGCCCTAGAGATTTTTCCATTTTTAATTTATCTATTGCTTTTAGGATATCTAGTTTTGTAACCCTTAATTCATTTATTTCTCTATCTTGTCCTGGTAGTATAAGATCAGGAATATTATTTAAATTTTCATTTGTGAATACTGATGAGAAGTATTTGTTTAGTTCTTCAGTTATTTCAAGATCATCATCTATAGTTTTATCATCTATATGGAGGGGGCCAATTTTCTTTTTCACTCTACTTTTCAAATTGAAGTGACTGAAAAACTTAGAGTTGCACCGATACCAATATTTTGACTGATACCGATACTACAAAAAAGTGCCAATACCGATACTTTTTAATTAATAGTTTTAAAATTGATTATTAATAAAAGTGCAAGTAAATGATATAATATCTCAATTAGGTAATTATTCGTTTTTTGACCCAGTCTCTTTTTATAATGAGAGCAAATGTTTCTGGTCAATTTGGATGTGCTCTGCACGAATCTGCCATCCGTTTCCTGTGCAAATGCGTAGTTTTCGAGATATCGTCATCTCGAAAACTACGTATTTGCACAGGAAACGGATGGCAGATTCATGCAAAACACCTCAAAATCGACCAGAAAAGTTTGCATTCGTGCTAAACACAACCTAACCTAACTTAGCCTAACCACCTAACCTAACCAGTCACCTTATTTTGGGAGGATATAGTTCTGCAATTGCAGTAAGGAAGTGATGCAGAACTGTAGAATCGTCAGGATTTCTGCCAGGAACAAGTATCGTGCGAAATATTTCCGGTAATGAGGACGTCTATTCCCAGCATGTAAAACCCACGATTTCACATCCTTCCATTTTTTTACGGCACTAAACACCTTCGAGTCTTGTCTTAAAATACAGGCAGAGTATTACATTTAGGGCAAATCACGGATGTGGAATTATGCCGTGATTGGAAAAAAAATCAACTTTTACTTTGATCTTCAGCGAGGCCAACAAGGCGGATTAGGTCTTCGAAATCAAGTTCACAAGATTCACACTCATACCAGTAGAACAAAAACCACCACACTGACCAGAAACAGAAAGAAGTAGCCAAAGCAAAAAAAGTAGCCAAAAAAGCCAAGAAAAATCTCCAAAAAAGTCCAAAAAAGGTAGCCCAAATAAACAAACCAACCGAAATTTATATACATACATATTAGAAAGTAGAAGATATTTTTTTAAAAAAAGTACATTTTATACAAATTTGCACAAGATAATATATATATTTTCTTATTCAGCTTTGATTGGTTATTCAATATATATTGCTGTTATAGCTGGGTGTGACAGTCAAAAAACGAATATTAACCCTCAATTAACTTAAAATGCCTTTCCCAATCCCAACTTTAGTTCCATTTAATTTCATAATAATATAATATATTATAATACCTATATAGCTAGAGCCTGTAATTTAATTATATTTAAAATTGAATGTACTAAAAAAGTAAAAAATATTGCAAACACTTATAAAATTATGTCTACAATAAAATGTATACATTTTTAATATACAGCTCTTCAAATACAATAATTATACCGGTAGTTTAATGAGGTTTGTTAAGCATTATAAAGTTTTTTTTCATTTCAATAAATAACGTAGTGTGTAATTAAAGTAATAGTTTGTATTTTCAAAGTTTTTATTAATAAAAATTATAAAATTCAAAAAAATGTAGTACTGTAATTTGAAATTGTATATTTATATGATACTGTATTACTGTATTGAATATTTGTAATCTTATATAAAGGCCTATAGTTACATTTTATGATTTTTTGTTTTGTTAGTAAATGTAAATATTGCTAATTTTCATAAAATATATATTAAACAACTAAATAAGATATTACTGTATAATAATAAAAAAATTAATTTTATATAAAATAAGATAATTTCTTCAAAAAACAGTAATTCAAAGTATCGGTATCGATTTTCAGAACAGTATCGGCCGATACCGATACTTTGTGAAAAGTGGCCGATATGGCCAATACCGATACATCGGTGCAACTCTAGAAAAACTTCTTAGGATTGTTTTTTGAATTCTTGGCTAGGCTTTTTTCCAGGTCTCGTTTGCTATCTCTGATTACTTTCTTGCAAATGCTTCTTTTACTTTTATATATTTCGGAGTGTGCCATTTTTAGTTCGTTTGAATTTATGAAATGCTTTTGTTTTTTCTCTGATTGCTCTTTTTACATTGCAATTTGTCCAAGGTTGTTTTCTATTTTTTCCAGTTCTGATTTTACACTGTGGGATATGCTTCCTTTGTATGTGGCCCCTAGTGTGCCCACATAAAAATTTCTTATGTAAGCTTTAAGGTCTAAGTTAGGGTATTCCCTGGATGGAATGGCTAATGGGAGCCTAGGCTAATCAAACAAAATGTTGGGCTTGCACTGAATGAACCCAAAGATCTATCTGAATACAAAGTTAAATCAAGCTTAAAGCTTAAGAATAGAGCTATTTGTACTTTAATAACCCCTATAAAGAAAATCTACAGAATTAAAAAATAAATTCTTTAACAATCTGTCAAAAAACTTAGAGCACAGAAGATAGAGTGCTACCACCTCTACTTCCACAAAAACTGGTTATGTAAAATATTGGTTGGGTTGGGTTAGGTTACATTTAGTCATCTTCAAGGTATGTGATAAAAAACTGATTATGTAAAATATTGGTTTGGTTTGGTTTGGTTACAGTTAGCCATCCACAAGGTGTGTTATCAAAAACTGGTTAGGTTAGGTTGTTACATCATGTCACATTTTGCTATTTTTGCAGCAAAAAAAAAAACATCACTACAATATTTCTCACATAAAAAAATCGTTAGAAAACAAATTTTCTTGCTAAAAACGACGATTGCGTTATCCACGTTATGAGTTATATTTTATGATAAAAAAACAACCACACTAAACCAACAGGAAAAGATATTAGAACTGATCATATAAAGGGCCAAGGGGTCATATACTGTAATGTGAAGATGCAACATTCAACAGACACATTGCAAAATAACATTACTGGACTCGAATTTCGCCCTGTCTAGCGCCGGCTCTTCCATTACGCAGATCACGCAATGTGCGTGGGTCCCCGCTATGCGGGAGAGCCCCCATCTATCGGTATAAAAAATCAATTAATTAATGATTTACAGAAATAAAAAAAAAATGGGCCAAATTTTTACTTTTTTAAACTTTTCCAGCGCCATTCATTTTATTTCCATATAAAATCTAGCAATTTTTGTTGTTAAAATCATAAAAATTAAAATGTAAACAAACGCCTAATGTGTGTCATCAGATCTGCCATCTCAGATGATTGCACTGGAATTGCTGACTTACATACACGAAAAGCAGCTGATAGAGTTATATCCTATGGAAAAACTATACGCGCTTACAACATGGTATCGTATGTGGTACCTTTATTTCATAATTAAATATAAATTATTAATTAATAGAATTAAAAATCAATACAAAATTGCCTCGGGATTGGCGACATAGCCTATTGGGAATGAAATGATTGCCATACATACATAAACCCATATGTGGGCATCGGGCCTGCATAACAACAGAAACCAAATTTATGATCTCGTGCAAAATTTTCCACTGCTGGCTCATGAAAATTACATCGAGGCAAGGGTCAACAACCTTTGCCAAATCAGCAATTTATACTAAAATACGAAGATTATATTATAGGAGTGGCTCGGAGCTGCTTATGTTACAGCTTATGTTACGGGCCACCATGTGAAAAAACTATATAGGGCTATGGGTTGATTGCCTGATACCCTCATCCGTTGGAAATTTCCAGCAGACTTCAGTGGAGAGTTACCGACAAAAGCCCTATGTTTTTTCGTTAGAGAGTTATGTATAGGTAGGTCTTCAAAGGACCTCTTTATATTTAATTGTTTTCGGATTTGGACTGCCGAAATGGTAAAGAAAGGAATTGCCTTACCTTATTATTTCGTTGGGTCTCGCTTCTGTTTCGATGTAGGGCCGTGGTACGATGGAGCTACGCAATGAG
This sequence comes from Bathynomus jamesi, assembly GCA_023014485.1. Lineage (NCBI taxonomy): Eukaryota > Metazoa > Arthropoda > Malacostraca > Isopoda > Cirolanidae > Bathynomus > Bathynomus jamesi. The sequence continues at coordinate 5,013 of JAJOZX010006150.1, forward strand.
TTGACTCGATGTAACTAATATAGGCGGTCACTATTTAAACACCTGAAGGAATAGGCCTATCCTTCTTATAGTTATTAGGTTTTATATTATAAGGAATTCACTCAGAACTTGTAGGAAGATAAAGGACACCTTCCTTGCTTAATGTTAGAAAATCTAGGGGAGGAAGAACCATTGTTGTCCCAAGGCGATATGATGACTAAGCTGATTGATGCAGCATTGCTTGTATATATTAAGTTAAGGTGTATATATATCCATCTCATAATTGTAAGGTTAGTGAAAAATTAACTTAATTTAGAGCTAGCATTTTTGGGCTCTTGTGGCATCATTGTTTGGCCACTCTGGTGGCATCATTTTGGGGCGCTGCGCGTCCTTTCTACTCGTTTGTGGGATGTCGTACGTACAGGGTGTGTCTGATAGAGAGCTCTCTTGCAATTCAGTTTGGTTGTTTAGATACAAGATTGTTGCATCGTGCAATAGTCCAGGTTGCGTTGTTGTTGCAAGGTCGAGAAAGAAGACCATAAATAGTACCCCTTTTGTTTTTATCTTAAATTCATACAACTAAGGCCTAAGGTAGGCCCACATCGAGTCAGCAACCCTGAGGTAGGACCTAATAGAATCTCAAGTCCGTAAGTTTTAATTTTAGCTTAACTTGGGCTGTAGGTAGAACTGGCCCTTTAGAATTTGGCCGTTCACGGCTCAGCTGGGATTTTGAACCCAACAAATAAATAAAATAACATGGTCCTTCGAACCGGATTCTAGCCCAAGACTGAGTCAGTGACTATTTTTCGGCAAAGTTCTGATTGTGCAAATTGTAGCCCAAGTTAGGCCTAGACGGGTTGAGCATTATTGAATTAAGGTCCCAGGGTAGAAAGTTTGGTCGTCCAATTGCGAAACTTGGTCACTCGTCTGTCGTTGTTTTTGACCTACATTTTTACCAGTTTGGTTAATTTTGGTTCATTATTGAATTAAGGTCCCAGGGTAGAAAGTTTGGTCGCCCAATTGCAAAACTTGGCCACTCGTCTGTCGTTGTTTTTGGCCTACATTTTTACCGGTTTGGTTAAATTTGGTTTATTATTCGTAGGCGAAGGTTGCAGACTTCGGTGCACCAGTTACTTGGGTGGAAAATTTGGTATTCCATACTGGTGGTTGGTTAGTACCACACCTAGCAATTCAGTTTATTTGAAAAAAGCAAAATTTACGTTTGATCAGTTTGGTTAAGTATTTCTGCCAATTCAGCTCATTTGGCATTGAGCCCAATTGTGGTTTGCATTGAAGATGAGTGCATCTGAATTGAACAAGTTTAAAAAAAGGAGAAGCGCCTACAAAGGTCTAATTACAAAGGTCATTGCCACAATAGATTCTGCCATAGAGCAAGAGGATTTACGCGTAGTGACTGCGCAGCTTTCCATATTAGAAACTAAAAAGGTTGCTCTAAGTGAAGTAAATGTTAAAATTGAGGCTCTTATAGAAGAGATGAAATAGAAAATAACATAATTTACTTTGAAGAGATTATTGATGATATAATTAAAGTAGGCCACCAAGCAAAAGAGTTTAGCAGCTCATTACAGTTAGAGACCAGGTCTAATAATGAAACACAACACTCAACAAATGATGTTTGTGAAGTTAAGGTTAACAGATCTACAGTTCAATTACCGAGGTGTAATGAGTCTTTACTAATTATTGTTTTCTGTGTAACAAGTCTTTACTAATTATTGTTTTCTGTGTTTCAGATCTATGCTATGTTTATGTTGAATAAAGCCTCAAATTGGCCTTTACTTTATCTTTAGCCCGCTAACAAACGCGGCACCACAATTTATTCAACATTTCAATCAGCCATTCAGTCGGCCTTTCAGATACAGCAAGCAAATATTCATCCAGTAATCTTACTATATCATGGAGAAGGTGATTCGCCCGGATAAATTTATTACTTCTCCGAATTCTCCCCAAGCTGGGAAACTATGGAAATTATGGTCGCGCGGATTCAAATATTTCTTGAGTACTATCGCCGAACACAACCCCAATAAATTGGAGGTTCTATTCATACATATCGGCCCCGATGTCGCTGATATCATTCAAGACTGCTCTACTTATGAGGATGCCATGGCAGCCTTAGAGGCCACCTACGTCAAGAAGCCAAACGAGGTATGCGCGCCACCTGTTGTCCACCCGTCACCAAAAGCCCGAGGAAACCCTCGATGAGTACTTGCAAATTCTTCAACAACTAGCCAATGACTGCAACTTCAAATCGGTTTCCGCCGACGAAAACAGGAGTTCATCTGTGAGAGACGCTTTCATCCGAGGAATTAGAGATAGCGCCATCCGTACCCGCTTACTCGAAAATGACACACTCTCACTGGAAAAGGCTATCGTCCAGGCTCGAACATTAGATCAGGCCCAGAAAAACTCAGAATCGTACCTCACTCATTACGGTGCTGTTGCAGCCACTGGCTCTCGCCACGAACCGTCGCCGACTACTGACTCTGCCCGGCCTGCCTGCGTCCAAGAAGACGATCTCCCAAACTCTTCAGCCGCTACGAATTTCGACAACAAAGCCGCTCTGTGCTTCTTCTGCGGGTCTCGACGCCACCCACGAAGCAGGTGTCCAGCAAAGGATTCTATCTGTGCGAAATGTGAAAAGACCGGCCACTGGGCCAAAGTCTGCCGCTCAAGTACTTCCTCGGCAGGTCAAAAACAGGATAAAACCACAGCGTCTCATTCAGCCGCAGCATTAGCGACCATTAGTACCACTCTATCGTGTAGCTCCTCCATGCCTACCAACTCAACAGTCGATATCCTCGTCAACGGCCGTTCGTGACTCGCCTTGTTGGATACTGGCAGCTCGGCAACTTCATTCGTGAGGATCTAGCCAAACACTTAGAGCTGCCAATTCTTCCGCACTCGGGCGTCGTATCAATGGCTTCGCCTAATCTATCCGCAGCCATCTCAGGTCGATGTACAGTGAAGGTTACGATGGGAGACCGCGACTACGAAAAGCTCGAACTATCCGTCTTGTCGGATCTGTGCGCTGACATAATACTCGGTACCCCATTCTTAATCAGACACAAGGAATTGAACATCAATTTCGGAGGTCCGGAGCCAGCACTCCATATATGCGGCCTTACTCGATCAAGAATTTCAGCCCCACCACTATTCGGCAACTTAACTGCCGATTGTCGTCCCATCGCCACGAAGTTCAGACGATTTTGCTCTGAGGACAAAATTTTCATTGGGAAAGAAATCGAAAAGCTACTCAGGGATGAGATAATTGAACCCAGTAACTCACCCTGGCGTGCTCAAGTAGTCATCACATCTACCGAAACAAAAAAAAACGCATGGTAATCGATTTCTCTCAAACCGTCAACCGATTTACCATGCTAGATGCATATCCTCTTCCGCGAATCGATGATATAGCCAACAAAGTCTCACAACACAAATACTACAGCGTAATTGATCTGTCAAGCGCATACTACCAGGTAGAAATCGATCCGTCTGAACGACCTTTCACAGCATTCGAGGCTGACGGAAATCTATACCAATTCAGAAGGATCCCTATGGGAGTAACTAACGGAGCCGCGGCCTTCCAGCGCGTCATGAACGAATTCATATCCTCGAACAACTTATCATCAACATACGCCTACCTCGACGACCTCACCATCTGCGGAACCACTTGGGAAGAGCACGATGAGAACCTTCGACATTTCTGGGAAGCCGCTAAACGAGTAAATCTGAGTCTAAACAAGGAAAAATGCAAGCTTTCGATGACATCAGTGCACCTGCTCGGATATTTTATCTCTCATGGCGTATTGTGGCCCGATCCCGAACGCCTCCGGCCACTACAAGCAGAGCTGGGCAGTATTTAAATACATTTGTATTTAAATACGTATTTAAATACATTTGTGTATTTAGAACTGTATTTATAAATACATCGTTTTTCATGTATTTAAATATAGTATTTAAATACTTTAATGAATATTTAAATACAATGTATTAAATACTCAAAATATAAAAATGTAAATACTTTTACTGGTTTAATACACGTTCTGTACTAGCACAGTACGACGCGTCGACAGTGTAGTACAGCATGGTTCATGTTTCAACGTGTCAGTTCAATCAGTTGTGTGCCACTCTTAGTCGAAAGCGGTTGATTTCTTTATCGTGTGCGTGTCATGGCTTCAACAAGCAATCCGGTGAATCAAACAGTGATATATCTGCAGATAACAATTTAAAATGTATTTACAAATGTATTTAAATACAATTTATGTATTTTGTATTTAGTATCTAAATACATTCGTAAAATGTATTTAGTATTTAGTATTTAAATACATTTTTCCCATGTATTTAGTATTTAGTATTTAAATACATTCAATGTATTTATTGCCCAGCTCTGACTACAAGAACTTCAAACTCCTCGCAACAAGTCGTCTCTACAACGCGTAATCGGACTATTCGCATACTATGCTAAATGGATTCAGAACTATTCCCTCAAGATCAAACCTCTGCTCAACGTTTCATCATTCCCATTAACTCGCGAGGAAGTATCAACGATCCAAACACTCAAAGATGATATCTCGAAAGCTGTCGTCGGTTCAATAGATGAAGAACTGCCGTTCACTGTGGAGACGGACGCTTCCTCTTCAGCAATCGGAGCCACCCTCACCCAGAACGGCCGCCCGGTGGCGTTCTTTTCTCGCGCTCTGAATAACACAGAAAGTCTCCATCACATCGTTGAAAAGGAGGCATACGCTGTAATCGAATCCATTCGCAAGTGGAAGCACTTCTTAGCTTATCGACACTTTACTGTCGTCACCGACCAGCGGAGCGTATCTTTCATGTTCGATGGAAAAGCTACTGGTCGTATTAAGAACGATAAGATTCTCCGTTGGCGTGTAGAACTAGCCGCTACTCATTCACAATAAAATACGGACGGGCCCCGAGAACCGAGCCGCAGACGCATTGTCGCGATCCTTTTGCGCTGCTACTCCAAGAATATCCCTCGGCCAGCTGCATGTAATCTGATACACCCAGGAGTCCGCCGAATGACTCATTTTGTGAGAGCTAGGAACCTACCATTCTCAGTGGATGACATCAAACGAGTTTCGTCGGAATGCCAAACATGCGCTAAATGTAAGCCACAGTACTATAAACCAGAAGTTAGTCACTTAATACGGGCCATGTCCCCGTTTGACCGACTTAACATCGACTTTAAAGGCCCGCTTCCGAGCGCAACTTCGCGACCTTACATCCTAACAGTAATCGACGAGTATTCACGCTTTCCTTTTGCCTTCCCGTGCCGTGATACGAACACGTCAACCGTTATCGCCCGTCTCACCGAGTTATTTTCTACCTTCGGAACTCCCTCTTACATCCACACAGATCGAGGGACATCGTTTATGTCTTCGGAACTAAAACTGTTCCTAACTAAACATGGTATTGCGACTAGTCGCACAACGCCGTATCACCCCCAAGGAAACGGGCAATGCGAACGTTACAATGGAATCATCATGAACACCATCAAACTAGCCATAGAGGATCGCGGGTTGCCGATGTCGCAATGGGAGTCCGTCCTACCAGACGCGCTGCACTCGATTAGATCGCTGCTGTGTACGGCCACGAACGAAACTCCTCACGAGCGTCTATTCACGCACCCGCGGCGTACTTCTTCCGGTTCTGCACTACCGACGTGGCTGTCTTCTCCGGGAACTGTACTCCTTCGCCAATTCATTCGCCGATCCAAGAACGACCCCCTCGTCGAGGAAGTTGAGTTAATTGAGGCAAACCCCAACTACGCGTTTATACGGCATCCGAATGGGAGAGAAGATACCGTATCCATCAGGGACCTGGCACCGGCGGGACGTAGCAATACGGATGACACGAATCACTATGAACCCCCCGTACCCAGTCCGCCAATCAATTCCACCCCGCTAACGGACGACTCAGAACCCGCTGAGATCCGCCGACACACGGTCCCAACAGCTCCCGTCGAAGCGACTCCAGTCGAAGTCGAGAGAGGCCCACCTGTGTCAGTAACCTCCGAGACGAGTCCCCCTCTGAGAAGAAGCACTCGAATCAGATACCCAGCTCAACGCCTAAACTTGTAGACTCTTCTTTCTTCCAAAATATCTTGAACTTGTCGTTTTGTTTCTTACCGTGCAATGTATCACGTATTATAAAAGAAGAGAGGAATGTAATGAGTCTTTACTAATTATTGTTTTCTGTGTAACAAGTCTTTACTAATTATTGTTTTCTGTGTAACAAGTCTTTACTAATTATTGTTTTCTGTGTTTCAGATCTATGCTATGTTTATGTTGAATAAAGCCTCAAATTGGCCTTTACTTTATCTTTAGCCCGCTAACAAACGCGGCACCACACGAGGCTTGTACTCAAAACATTTTCTGGGAGCATTCAGGAATGGCAAGGATGGGCAGACAGTTTTCAATCAGCAGTTCATTCTAGTCAAGTGTTAAGTGCCGTGGAGAAGTTTAATTATTTGCAGTCCCTCTTGGAAGGGGAGGCAGCAAAGACAATAGCAGGATTAGCATTAACAGAGGCTAATTATAATGTGGCTTGGGATATATTAAAGAAACGGTTTGGTAAGCCAGAGATCTTAATTAAAAGCCACCTCCGTGAACTTTTAGCTATACCGCCTGTTAATAATCCTAATAGTGTCAAGGAGTTACGGCAGTTATATGATGAATTTGAAGTTAGAACTAGGTCCCTGGATAACTTGGGTGTAGGAATGGAAAGGTATGGTATAATGTTGGCTACTATACTGGAGTCTAAATTGCCTAGCTCAATTTTGCTTGAATTAAGTAGGGGACACTCTACAGAACATGTGTACATCCCCCTTCAGCAGATGTTAAGTCTTTTAGGTACAGAATTAGCAAGACGAGAGGGAATTGAGTTTGCACAGTGGGATGGTAAACAAGGGGACAAAGGCAGGCACAGCACCAAAGTTTCCACAAAAAGGAATAGCCCAGGTACAGTGTCAGCTCTACATGCATCCTCTGAGAATAAATTAAAGGGAATCAAGGAATGCATATTTTGCGAAGGCAACCACAAGTCATATAAATGTGAGGTGGCCGAGGCTTTACCTTTTGAGGAGAGAAAGGACAGGGTAACTAAGTCCACAGCATGTTTTAAATGTTTTTTGAAAGGTCATAGAGCAAGGTTTTGTAAGTTTAAAATTTTGTGCAAAAAATGTCATGGTAGGCATCAGCCATTATTGTGTGAAAACACTCCTAGTACACCTACCCCAGCAGTAGAGACATCAGTGGCACATGCCACTGCTATGAAAGGGAGTAAAAGTAAAGGGGGATTATTGCAAACAACTGCAGCCTTATTAATTGGGAATGGTGGAGAAGCTACGGTAAGAGTGTTGTTTGATAGTGGTAGCCAGTGTAGCTTTGTTAAGACCAGAATTTCCAGAAAATTGAAGTTTAAAGAACTTAAGAGGGAAAATTTAAGAATTTCTGGGTTTGGGGGTTCCATTCAAAACCGAACCAAATTTAAGAAGGTGGAAGTTCTGGTTAAGTGGTTGTTACCACAAAGTCCCACTATCAAGGTCCAAGCTGTAGAGATTGAGGAACTTTGTGCTCCAGTCACTACTTGTTTAGATATGGCATGTGTCCAAGAATTGCAAGTTAAAGGAATTAATTTGGGCAATAATAAGTTTGAGGGAACAGAAGATATTAGTCTTTTGATTGGAGCTGACTATTATTGGGACTTCATCACTGGTAATATTGTCCGTACATCTCAAGGCCCGGTAGCTATTGAAAGTAAGCTAGGCTGGATGCTACATGGTAGCTATTGCAATGAAATGGAAATTAAGGCTCTTTTTGTTAAGATTGAGGAGAACAGCCATGGTTTGGAAAGGCATTTGAAAGCGTTTTGGGAACTTGAATCCATTGGCATAAAGGACAAACAGGCAAGTACAATGAACAATGATGTTTTAGAGCAATTTGAAAAAGGGATTGGGTTTAGAGATGGTTGCTATGAAGTTGGCCTCCCGTGGAAGGATTCGCGCAAACCCGGTTCAAACCTTCAGCTAGCTAATCGGAGGTTGGAGACTTCATTGTACAGGCTAAGAAAGAATGAGGAGTTGTTAATTGAATACAATGAGGCCATCCTAAGCTATGTAAGCTATGCTGAATGGGTGCAAGGTGAGCTGGTGAATCAGGAGGCACATTATCTGCCACACCATGCAGTGGTACGGCGAGACAAAACTACCACCAAACTGAGGGTAGTTTGATGGCTCAGCCAAGGACAAAGGTGGTGTGTCTTGAATGACTGTTTGGATGCTGGGCCAAATTTAAATGCAGATTTATTTTCCTTGTTACTGAGATTCAGGTTTGGTAGAGTAGCATTGACTGCAGATGTGAAGCAAGCCTTTTTGCGGATAAAGTTAAAACCAGAGGACAGAGATGCAGTAAGGTATCTGTGGGTGGATACGAAAGACTTGTTGGAAATGAACCTAAGGTTCAAGCCTATAGAATGAAATCAGTGTTGTTTGGCCTCAGCTCTAGTCCATTTCTGTTGGCAGCTACTATGCAGTACCATTTTAAAAAATATTCTGAAGTCTATCCTAATACTATTGAACACAAGGAAAAATTTTTATGTTGATGATTTGCTGTGTTCCGTGGATAATACAGAAATGGCAAAACAGATATTCATGAGGCTAGAGGTATAATGAGGGAGGCTGGCATGGAACTTAGAAAATGGCAGACCAATCATTCTCAATTACAAGAGTTTATGAGTCAGTCCTGTGTAGTACCTGATGCAGCAGAAAGTATTGAGGATTCTGGTATTAAGGAGTTGTGGGCAATAGATGCAAAGGTGCTAGGCATTGTTTGGCAGCAAGGAGATGATTTGTTTACCTTCAATGGGAAATCTTTAGTAGAGCTGGCTGCGAATGAGACAAGGTGGACAAAACGTACAGCTCTTAGTTTGGCTTCAAAGGTCTTTGATCCTCTTGGATTCCTGGCTCCATTTGTGATAAAGTCAAAAATTTGGTTTCAGAGCCTCTGGGAAATTGGACTTGGTTGGGACCAAGAGTTATCTGATCATATGGTGGTAAGGTGGAAATATTGGTTCAAAGAATTGGCACATCTTGGAGACATTGAAATCCCAAGATGGTACTTTGGGGAGTTGAACAATAGTCCAGGCAATTTGGAGCTGCACATCTTTTGTGATGCAAGTGAGGAAGCCTATGCAACTTGTATTTATATAAGAGGCGCATTGCAAGAGGAAGTAAGTTGCAAGTTGGTTGCTGCAAAGAGCAGAGTAGCACCTTTGAAAAGGCTTTATGTTCCAAGGTTGGAATTGATGGGTGCCGTTATTGCTAGTCGGCTTGCAGTTACAGTGCAAAAGTCTTTGGCCCTCTATGAAATTCCAAGCTATTATTGGACAGACTCCACTATAGTTTGGCACTGGTTAAGAAGTCAGGCAAGGAAATGGAAACCATTTGTTGCCAATAGGGTGGAGGAAATTCAAGCGCACACAGATCCCAAACAATGGAAGCATTGTCCAGGCACCCAAAACCCCGCTGATTTAACAACACGAGGAATTTCGGTGAAAGATCTTGCACAGTCAAGTTTGTGGTGGAATGGGCCAGAGCGGCTAAAACTTGGAAGTGAAAACTGGCCTTCTAATCAACCTATTGTAGGAGAATGCCAGGCTGAAGAAGCATGGGTGAGTGAGGTGAGAAAATGCGCTGTGAACAGTTGTCAAGTTATGCAGCAGGACCCCATATTGAGGCTTGAGGACATTAGCAGTCTGAAAAGATTGTTAAGAGTGACAGCATGGGTATATAGATTTACCAACAATATTAAGGGAGAAACAAGAAGGGAAGGAATTCTGAACAGTAATGAGATTCAGCAAGCCAGGAAATACTGGGTGGAATATGTGCAGAAGAAAAATTTGGTGAAGAGAGGGAATTGCTCACCAGCCATCCATTACAGGTTCTACCAACACATTCTGCTCTCAAGGGTTTGGATGTGTTTTTGGATCAAAATTTATTGAGAGTAGGAGGTAGACTACAGTTTTCTGGGCTTCCAGAGGAGAAAAGACATCCAATTTTGCTACCTTCTGGGGGGCACTTTGTGGACCTTTTGATCCTGGATACTCATCATAAGCTGTTACATGCTGGAGTTAGAGAAGTGATAATAGAGATCAGACAACAGTTTTGGATTCCCAAAATTAGACAAGTAGTAAAAAAGGTCGTGCATAAATGTGTGGTTTGCAAGCGTTGGAGTGCAAAGCCTTATTATGAAAAGGTGGCTCCACTTCCAAGAGAACGGTGTGTCTATACTGCCCCATTTGATGTAGTGGGAGTAGACTTTGCAGGGCCAGTCTATGTGTATGAGCGAGGGGAGTCTAACAAAGGTTATATATGTCTTTTCACCTGTGCTACCACCAGAGCAATCCATTTGGAGTTGGTAAGCAACTTAAGTAGTGATGTATTTCTTTTGGCCTTTAAAAGGTTTGTGAACAGAAGGGGTTTCCCAAATAAAATCATATCGGATAATGCAAAAACCTTCAAAAAGGCTGCAAAGGAACTCCAAGAAATTTGGTCTTTGCTAAAAGAGGAAGGATTCCAATCCTACTTTTCACACCAAGGGGTACAGTGGGAGTTTATTGTTGAGAGAGCACCATGGTGGGGAGGATTTTGGGAAAGGCTAGTGAGAAGTGTAGTGTCCATTAAAGAAACTTTTAGCTAATGCTCATTTGAGCAAAGAAGAATTCTGCACTGTTTTATGTGAAGTAGAAGCAATGGTGAACAGTAGGCCTATCACTTTTGTTTATAACAGTATGCAGGATGCAGAGCCATTGACACCAAATCATTTTCTTTGTGGTAAACGATTAACATCAAGCCCCAGTGTGCCAGAAGACTTGCAGCTTATCCAGAGCACTCAAGGAGAGTTAACTAGACGGTTCAGGTACCTTGAAGAGCTACAAGATCAGTTATGGAAGAGGTGGCAGATAGAATACTTGCCAGAACTCAATTATTACCCATCAGGCAAGGTAAAGGGCTCCAATGCAAATTGTATCAAGGTCGGAGAAGTGGTAATGATTGGGGATGAAAGACCAAGGCAATGCTGGAAGCTTGGCATAATTGAAGAGTTGTTTGTTGGCAAAGACAATTTAGTTAGGTCTGCACTGGTAAAGACTTCAGGAGGAAAGTTAAAGAGACCTATACAAAAACTCTATGCTTTAGAAATCAGCAAAAACACAGATAGTCAAGATGAAACATTTGAGTTACAGCCTCATGGAGAAGGCTTGGCTAACCTTGCAGAAGGTAATGACAACAATGCCTCTTCGGTGGGGAGTGTTAGAAAATCTAGGAGAGGAAGAACCATTGTTGTCACAAGGCGATATGATGACTAAGCTGATTGATGCAGCATTGCTTGTATATATTAAGTTAAGGTGTGTATATATCCATCTCATAATTGTAAAGTTAGTGAAAAATTAACTTAATTTAGAGCTAGCATTTTTGGGCTCTTGTGGCATCATTGTTTGGCCACTCTGGTGGCATCATTTTGGGGCGCTGCGCGTCCTTTCTACTCGTTTGTGGGATGTCGTACGTACAGGGTGTGCTCTGATAGAGAGCTCTCTTGCAATTCAGTTTGGTTGTTTAGATACAAGATTGTTGCATCGTGCAATAGTCCAGGTTGCGTTGTTGTTGCAAGGTCGAGAAAGAAGACCATAAATAGTACCCCTTTTGTTTTTATCTTAAATTCATACAACTAAGGCCTAAGGTAGGCCCACATCGAGTCAGCAACCCTGAGGTAAGACCTAATAGAATCTCAAGTCCGTAAGTTTTAATTTTAGCTTAACTTGGGCTGTAGGTAGAACTGGCCCTTTAGAATTTGGCCGTTCACGGCTCAGCTGGGATTTTGAACCCAACAAATAAATAAAATAACACTTAAAGCGTTGCTGTAACATAAGCAGCTTCGAGCCACTCCTATAATATAATCTTTGTATTTTAGTATAAATTGGTCCTTTGAAGACCTGCATATACATAACTCTCTAACGAAAAAACATAGGACTTTTGTCGGTAACTCTCCACTGAAGTCTGCTGGAAATTTCCAACGGATGAGGGTATCAGGCAATCAACCCATAGCCCTATATAGTTTTTTCACATATCCAAACCTATGGATTGCTCTCAGAATTGCAGTCACTCTTCCAGTGAATGTAGCCACAGCTGAAAGGAGCTTCTCCAAGTTGAAGGTAATTAAAACTTATCTCAGGTCAACAATGGCACAAGAACGTCTGAGTGGGCTTGCCATCATGAGCTTCAATCGGGAGGTAGGCCGGAAGCTGTCCTATGATGATATTATTGATGAATTTGCAATAAAAAAAGCCATGAGAGAAAGGTTTTGAATATATATATATATATATATATATATATATATATATATATATATATATATAATATATGATGAATAAAACCACGAAGGAAAGGAAACACAAAATGGTGCTCAAGCGCTTTCGTCTAATGACATCCTCAGTGTTCCTGAGGATGTCATTAGACGAAAGCGCTTGAGCACCATTTTGTGTTTCCTTTCCTTCGTGGTTTTATTCATCATAAATATTTTTCACGTGTTACCTTCGTGAAATAATTTTCATATATATATATACTGTATATATAAAATGAAACGCTCTCCTTTTCTTAGGCTTTAATCAATTTAATTGAACAACATTCCTGTTAATATAAATAACAATAATATAGTTATGGTACACAAAATATATATATACTCAATGGCGCAAGTTATAATAATAATATAGATATAGTAAACATAAGGCATTTATATGAATTGTTTATACTACAGATTAGGATTAATTACATCAAAGAAAATATCATTACCTTCATATAATAAAGTATCTTACATCTCATCAGTTTGATTCAGACGTCATCAGATTCATCATTTTAATCGAATTGAATATAAACACAAATAATTTTACTTAGGTATAACATTCTAATAAAGTCATCATAAACCTGCAAAATAATATTACATTTTTGCCTCCTACTTGGATTGAACAATATAGTCCTCAAAATAACTAAGCGGACACCGAGTACGCCCTGATCGCCGTACCTCAGTCATAGGGGACTCTGTATTTTGATTATCAACATCAACTGAAGTCTGAGGAGCGTTGACCGGTGAGGAATTGGAGGGAGCAATGGTGGGTGACGGATTTGAGGGCAGGATGGTAGGTGACGGGGGATGGTTGTTTAACACACCATTACCTTCGTTAATATTTTCGTATTCTCGAGTTTCAGATTCTCCAGCAGGGGCGAGGTGCTTAAGCGAGACAGTAGTCTCTCGGCCGCCCGGGAGACGAACATAAGCATATTCAGGATTAGCCTCAATGAGTTCTACTTCTTCAACTGGAGGCTCATATTTAGACTGACGTGTATAATTTTTCAATAATACTTTACCCGGGCGGTAAGCCACGTAGGTATGGAATGGCCATTTGTAGATCGACGCTGATAATTAAATAATCTTTCATGAGAGGTGCAGTTTGTAGAAGTACAGTATATAAAAGAGATCGTATGCTATGTAATACATTCGGCAAAACCGTTTCCCAACAGCCAACAGGGAGTTTTCTTGAAGCCAAAGCTAAATTTACTCCTTTCCATATAATTCCATTATATGGAGATTATATGGGGTCGTTCTACTAGTGGCCACTCCGCGTGAGTTCAAAAACTGTTTAAGTGTATATGACATAAAGGAGGAACCTCTATCGGAGTGCACATACGCGGGTGCATCAAAGATAGCAAAAAGTTGACCAAGACAATCAACTACAGTTTCAGCGGAAGTGTTGTAGTGCCTTGCACCACAAGATTATTCTTTATTAGTGAAAACTGCCACAAATTGGCATGAGTGAAATATTTAAATATAAATAAATAAATAAATAAATACAAGTTAAATATGTCCAGTGATCAAATTTAATTCTTAAGAATTCAGTGTGGTGTGACTAGACATGAATGGGCTTTTAAGGATTATTTTGGCTGGTTGGTAAAATTATTAAGTAAAAACAAACTTGTGTGCAACGACAACACAAAGGACGCCAAAAAAAACCATTATTATTCGAAAGCACCCCGCCAGCAAGCAAAGTTCCTTTTGTGGTATGTTTTGTGTTTATAATATTTATTCTTTACTATTTCATATCTGTATGCAATACCGCATACTGCAGATACTAACGCCTTATACCGTTTGCAATTAGTACTAAGATTCATACTACAAATAGTAATGTAAGATTCATATAATAAATTACTTAGGCTAAGTTAGGTCTAGGCTAAAGCCAAATTGTAACTAGCCTAACTGAGGCCTACCATAGTCTTTGTTTTAGATTAACCTCAGCTCAATATGTTGAAGAGGCAAAGGCCTGCCTATTAAATTTCATAGTATATTTTACTTTATAAGCCTATTATGTTTCATGTTATTTTCTTAGCAGATGGCCTACTAATCATTTGTAGCCTACATATTTCCTTTAGTTTTCCCATTCAACTTAACACAATCCCATAACCAGAATTAACTGTAATTTATCATCCACAGGTTACTGGGGCCTATATAACCTATATGTATTTTAATTATTAATTATTGCCATTTTTTATTACTCTTTTTCTCCAAAATATTACTTCAGTATTCTTGTCTGTCTCTTTGCAGACAAGGTTGTCATTGTGGCTATTATCTTTATTATTATCTTTGTTACTATTATCTTTTAGTTATTATCTTTTAGTTATTATTGATATTATCTTTGTTATTATTATCTTTTAGTTATTATTGATATTATCTTTATTATTATTATCTTTTAGTTATTATTGTTATTATTACTATTATTTGTATTGCATATTTATTATTATAATCAGTATTATTTGCAGACTGTTATATATTACCCAAATGGGCCATTATTTAATCTCGCCATTATAAGTCCATCAAAGTTGTTACGGGTAAAAATCCCCTTTGCATATACTCATTAATTGTTGTCAATAAAATATAAAAATTCATATTGATTTAATAATCAGTCCTTCCCTTCTCTTTCATTAAAATTAACTTTGCGCCGCAGTGCCGGATGCCAATCTAGTACTTGGGCGCTGGTGACCCTGGCATATAGTTAATTATCTACGTAAACTTGTAAAGGTCTAAATAAATAAAACAGGAATCTTAGTGTCCGCACATGAAAACGCGAAAATAAACCTCGAAAATTCGTCAACTATCGTTAGCAGATAACGATTACGGGAATTGGAAGACAAAGAACCTTTAAAGTCAATATTTAATCTTTCGAAAGGTTGTGTAGCTTTTATTAACTGACCTTGATTACTATTTAAATACTCCGGTTTACACTGGGCGCATATAGTGCATTTTGAAATAACGTTTTTTACATCTTCAATTGAGTATGGGAGGTTTCGGCTTCTAACAAAGTGCCACATTCTAGTTACTCCGGGATGGCACAAGGCAATGTGTAACTCTTCTAAATGATGTTTATTAATAAGGGGTTCCAAAAAACCTTAGCCCCCCCCCCATTTGCAGCTTACATGTTTACTTATATCGAAATAGTTTTTAGTGATTATGAAAATATATAAAATTCTTATTTATTGCAGGTATTAAAATTACTCTAGCTGATAGTGATAATATAATGGCTTCTCAATTAATTGGTGATTCGGAGAGGCAACGTGCGATAGATCGCATACGAGCAATAACATTTTGGGAAGCTCGTGATGCTGGAGCCACCTTTATAACACGTTCATGGGTTGCCAAAAAGTTGCGAAGAAGTGAGAACTTCATCAAAAGAAATTGGAATAAAACTTTGGATGAATGAGAAATGGATACAACCAAATCTGGGCGCCCAAATTTGCCACTCTCTCAGGAAACAAAGGACATCATTGAAAGTGGTACGCGTAAGCGGAAAAACAGCTGTGCTAAACTTTCTAGAGAGATCGAAGTGTTGAGAGGAAAGATCGTTAGTGGTGAGATCATTCGACTGTACCGTCATACAAGGTTTAAAGCCTTGGCATGAACTTCCAAAGCCAAGAAAAACTCAACATCAATGACAGAATGTGGTTTGCCCATTATCTTGAAGATTAGGATGTGGATGATTTCATGCATTTAGCTGTCTCCGATGAATTTTTTGTTTACGTAACACGTTGGCCTAACTACCAAAATGATCGAGTGTGAGCCACAACACCAGATGAAATCGATGACAATGAACATTATCGCGAATTATTAAAAAGTCCAGACTGTGTTGGTGTGTTTGTTTTGTTCACTGCAAAGAAGCTCATGTGGGTGCTGAAGCCAAATGGTCAGAGTTGGGATGGACAGTATTTTCGTGATGTTATTCTATCCCAGCATGTCATTCCTTTTCTAAGAAACCCAAACAATGTTATGGATGTCGATCAGGTCACACTTCTGCACGATAAGGCCCCCTGCTTTAAGGCATTAGCCACTCAACAGTTGTTGCGGAACCATGAGATCGATTTCTTTGGAAATGAAGAATGGCCAGGAAATTCTCCTGACCTGAACGTCTGTGAACACATTGGATCAGTTATAAAGAACAAGGTTGAATGTCTCTTGTTTCAAGAAGCTGCAGCAAATCGATTTTCGAAGGATACAATGACGCAACACATTGAAACTGTTTTAGCAAATTTGAGTAACGATCAAGATCTATTCACGTCACTTTTGGCAAGCTACCCAAAGCGAATTCAGGCTGTCTTGGAAGCCAATGGCGGGAACACCAAGTTTTAATTGTTTCTCATTAAATGCAGGATTAAATTCTCTTTTGTAAGGTATGTTTAGTTTTACTGTACCTCTTATGGTTTAGGCCAGGGGTTCCCAAACTTTTATCGCCAAGGACCCCTAAATATTAATTCCGTACAGACATAGACCACCCACAAAAAAATTATGAATTCAGTTACAAACTATAGTATATTTCATAAACATAGATAGCTTTTAAATTAATGTAAAATTAAACATTCTACGCTCATTAAACCAGTTTAATAAACACTTACCGAATGTCTAGTGTGAAATGGAAATTCATTTTAATATAGTTAATGTTACTATTTTTCCAAAAGCTTAGAGACCCCCTGGAAGCTTCCTACAGACCCCTGGGGGGTCTGTACAGACCACTTTGGGAATCCCTGGACTTTAGGCCATGGGTGGGGAGGCTAAGGTTTATTGGAGCCCCGTAGATGCTATAAATGCGCGAGAAAGCGTATCTGGAGCTATATTTTCTCTTCCAGGTAGATATACAATGTCATCAGGGCCGCCGCTTCCATTAGGCGAGGTTAGTAAATGCTAAGGGCGCCAAAGATCTGGGGGGCGCCAGCGCCTCCCGCCCTGTGCACGTCTGATAGTATTATGTAAGAACAACATGAAAAAAATAATGAAGGAATGAGAAGCATAGACAAATGATGAAAGGTTGCACGACGTATGTACACCAGTTTAGCTTGACTGATATTTACATAATTAACTTATTCATCTTATTGGGTCATTATAGAACTTTCACTATCACGACCTTTAACCCTTTAGGGACAGGAGTCGTAAATAAGCGATTTAAAAATGTTGCGCGCACAGACGGGAGTCGTCAATAAGCGACTCGGCTTATTTACGGCTTAATATGAGTTCCGGGAGTCGTCAATAAGCGAATAACTGTTTTTATGTGACATATGCCCTTCTTGCTTGGAAAAAAACAGTAGATATGTCCTTTTTGCACGCATATTTTGGCACTTTTGAGCGTTCTGATTTGTTACTACATATGCCTCGCTTTACTCGCTGTTTTGATTGGTCATGACACTTTCTTGAACTGTGAAATGATTTTATAATAAATGTATGTATTAGCAAATTAAAATAGATCAGTGTAAGGCAAATAGTTTCTTCAATATGGTACCTTGATTACTTTGTGGGCAAACCCAATCGTGAAGTGGGAGGCGGGTGGGGGCGCCAGCTGCAGTCCTGCTAAGGGCGCCAAATAGGCTGGCGCCGGACCTGAATGTCATAACTGAAACTTGATAATTCAAGTCTCTATCTCATGATTTTCTCGTTCTTAACTTTTCCTTTATGTTTAGTGTCAAACATAAATGCTACTGACCTTTGATCCATTATTAGTTTAAAGTGTTTACCAGGCAGATAATGCCGCCATTTTCGGATAGCCTCAACAATGGCGCATACTTCTTTTTCTATAGAGGAATGATTCTTTTAGAGGGCGACAGAGTACGGGCGAAAAAGGCGACTGGACGTCCAGCTTGACAAAGTTGAGCAGCTATTGCGTAATCAGACGCATCAGTCTCTACTGCAAAAGGAATATTATCATCAATGGCAATAACAACAGAATTAGCAATATCACTTTTAAGATTTTCGAAAGCATTAATTACGTTAAGAGGGAGAGGGTATGTTTTATTTTCAACCAAAGGTCATACTTTCTCGGAAAATTTTCCGATCCATTTAGAACAGTGGGCAAACATACCCATTACTCGGCGCATGTCTTCAGCATTATTAGGAGGCATTTCGAGCAGTGGTTTTAATCTCTCAGGATCAGGCTTTAAAGAACCATTACTTATTCTATAACCTAGTAAATCTATAGATGACTTAGATGTAGAACTCTTATTTTCGTTAATATAAAGATTATACTTTTTTACAACATTTAAAAATTTTGTCAAATTATCATCATGCTCCTTCTGATCGTGTCCACATATCGTGATATCGTCCACTTAAATGAAGGTATCCTTTAAACCAGTGGTGCACAAACTTTTTTGATGTGAGGGCCAAGCGAAGAAAATAACTAAATGTATTAGCCTACTTACTTTCCATCAAAGTCATAAATTGGGTCACTTTTATATTCTAACTTTTTCATTGAATTTAAAAGACCCGTGGGGGACACATTTGGCCCGCGGGCCATGGTTTATGCATCACTCCTTTAAACCCTCTTCACGAATTATGTCATCGATTACTCTCTGAAAACACGCTACGCCGTTTGTTACACCAAACGGGATTCTATCGAAATGAAACAGCTGACCACAGGCTTCGAAAGCAGTGTATGGCTTATCCTCCTCCTTGATAGGGATCAAATGATAAGCGCTCTTAAGATCTATTGTACTAAAGATACTATACTGTGCAATTTCGCCCACCATTTCATTTATATTAGGCAGAGCATAAGCGTCCAACTCCGTGTATCTATTTACTGTTTGAGAATAATCGATAACTAGGCGTTTTTTACGAGATTCATTGGCTACCACTAAAACTTGTGCCCGCCAAGGACTTCGACTGGGTTCGATAATGCCTTCCTTAAGAAGGCGATCTACTTCGGACGAAATAAAACTCATATCTGCCTGACAATATCGGCGTGACGTAATAGCAATGGATTTGCATTCAGGATTTAAATTATTAAATAAAGACGGAGGTTCCACCTCGGCTGCTGTAAGATTACACACAGTTGAGGAAGGTTCTCTTCCCCCAAAAGGTATCTCAACTGATTCATGTCTAGATAAAAAATCATGGCCAAGAATAACATTAGTACATAGATTAGGCAGAAGTGATAACTTAACATTTTTATAGGTACGATCCTTGAATGTCAAATCTACACAACAAAACCCATCAACTTTAGTTACATGAGAAGTATTAGCCATTGACACTTGACTTTTACAAGGATATACCTTCCATTTGTTTTCTTTTACAATATTTATATCAATAAAATTTTCGGTGCTACCTGTATCCACTAGCGCCTTCAAAGACAAACCATGAGCTAAAATAGTAAGAATTGCCTCTTTCAAAGAATGAGAAATAGAACCTGATAAAGAAGCTAAAGTATTAACAGAAGCAGAAGCTTTTGAATTAGAGCGACAAACTCTGGCAAAATGGCCTTTAATACCACATTTATGACATAAACTATCTCTTGCAGGACATTTAGCTCGCGGATGCACATTACTCCCACAAAAGAAACATCTACGAGACCTTGCTGCAGCAGTAGAAGACTCCTCGCAAAGAGTTTCATTAGCACCCTGTTTAGCCTCATGTTTTTCTATTGTAATTGTTTCAGTTTCACAACTAACTGAATTTAGAGGAGCATTAGAACGTATATAAGTATCAGACTGAATCTGAGCCAACTCAAGGCTGCGAGCTTGATCAAAAGCGATCTGTAAAGGGTGTCAGGAAATGATTGCCCCCCCCCCCCTGTACAGAAGAAACTGAAAGGAATAGAAAACCACGCGAAAGAGCGTTTAATTTTGAATAAAAAACACTTGTTTTAATAACGGGTGTTGCCCCCATTTGCAGCTCTGACGGCCATTAATCGACGGGTGTATGATCCCAGAAGAGTGTCAAAGAGATCGGTATCATGACTCATTTCTTCAAGGACTTCGTTGATCTTTGCAGTCTGTGGTGCCGCGTTTGTTAGCGGGCTAGAGATAAAGTAAAGGCCAATTTGAGGCTTTATTCAACATAAACATAGCATAGATCTGAAACACAGAAAACAATAATTAGTAAGGACTTGTTACACAGAAAACAATAATTAGTAAGGACTTGTTACACAGAAAACAATAATTAGTAAAGACTCATTACATTCCTCTCTTCTTTTATAATACGTGATACATTGCACGGTAAGAAACAAAACGACAAGTTCAAGATATTTTGGAAGAAAAAAGAGTCTACAAGTTTAGGCGTTGAGCTGGGTATCTGATTCGAGTGCTTCTCAGAGGGGGACTCGTCTCGGAGGTTACTGACACAGGTGGGCCCCTCTCGACTTCGACTGGAGTCGCTTCGACGGGAGCTGTTGGGACCGTGTGTCGGCGGATCTCAGCGGGTTCTGAGTCGTCCGTTAGCGGGGTGGAATTGATTGGCGGGCTGGGTACGGGGGGTTCATAATGATTCGTGTCATCCGTATTGCTACGTCCCGCCGGTGCCAGGTCCCTGATGGATACGGTATCTTCTCTCCCATTCGGATGCCGTATAAACGCGTAGTTGGGGTTTGCCTCAATTAACTGAACTTCCTCGACGAAGGGGTCGTTCTTGGATCGGCGAATGAATTGGCGAAGGAGTACAGTTCCCGGAGAAGACAGCCACGTCGGTAGTGCAGAACCGGTAGAAGTACGCCGCGGGTGCGTGAATAGACGCTCGTGAGGAGTTTCGTTCGTGGCCGTACACAGCAGCGATCTAATCGAGTGCAGCGCGTCTGGTAGGACGGACTCCCATTGCGACATCGGCAACCCGCGATCCTCTATGGCTAGTTTGATGGTGTTCATGATGATTCCATTGTAACGTTCGCATTGCCCGTTTCCTTGGGGGTGATACGGCGTTGTGCGACTAGTCGCAATACCATGTTTAGTTAGGAACAGTTTTAGTTCCGAAGACATAAACGATGTCCCTCGATCTGTGTGGATGTAAGAGGGAGTTCCGAAGGTAGAAAATAACTCGGTGAGACGGGCGATAACGGTTGACGTGTTCGTATCACGGTACGGGAAGGCAAAAGGAAAGCGTGAATACTCGTCGATTACTGTTAGGATGTAAGGTCGCGAAGTTGCGCTCGGAAGCGGGCCTTTAAAGTCGATGTTAAGTCGGTCAAACGGGGACATGGCCCGTATTAAGTGACTAACTTCTGGTTTATAGTACTGTGGCTTACATTTAGCGCATGTTTGGCATTCCGACGTAACTCGTTTGATGTCATCCACTGAGAATGGTAGGTTCCTAGCTCTCACAAAATGAGTCATTCGGCGGACTCCTGGGTGTATCAGATTAACATGCAGCTGGGCGAGGGATATTCTTGGAGTAGCAGCGCAAAAGGATCGCGACAATGCGTCTGCGGCTCGGTTCTCGGGGCCCGGTCTGTATTTTATTGTGAATGAGTAGCCGGCTAGTTCTACACGCCAACGGAGAATCTTATCGTTCTTAATACGACCAGTAGCTTTTCCATCGAACATGAAAGATACGCTCCGCTGGTCGGTGACGACAGTAAAGTGTCGATAAGCTAAGAAGTGCTTCCACTTGCGAATGGATTCGATTACAGCGTATGCCTCCTTTTCAACGATGTGATGGCGACGTTCTGTGTTATTCAGAGCGCGAGAAAAGAACGCCACCGGGCGGCCGTTCTGGGTGAGGGTGGCTCCGATTGCTGAAGAGGAAGCGTCCGTCTCCACAGTGAACGGCAGTTCTTCATCGATTGAACCGACGACAGCTTTCGAGATATCATC
Source organism: Bathynomus jamesi (assembly GCA_023014485.1). Classification (NCBI taxonomy): domain Eukaryota; kingdom Metazoa; phylum Arthropoda; class Malacostraca; order Isopoda; family Cirolanidae; genus Bathynomus; species Bathynomus jamesi. Next base: position 27,187 of record JAJOZX010006150.1, read on the forward strand.
TTTGAGTGTTTGGATCGTTGATACTTCCTCGCGAGTTAATGGGAATGATGAAACGTTGAGCAGAGGTTTGATCTTGAGGGAATAGTTCTGAATCCATTTAGCATAGTATGCGAATAGTCCGATTACGCGTTGTAGAGACGACTTGTTGCGAGGAGTTTGAAGTTCTTGTAGTGGCCGGAGGCGTTCGGGATCGGGCCGCAATACGCCATGAGAGATAGAATATCCGAGCAGGTGCACTGATGTCATCGAAAGCTTGCATTTTTCCTTGTTTAGACTCAGATTTACTCGTTTAGCGGCTTCCCAGAAATGTCGAAGGTTCTCATCGTGCTCTTCCCAAGTGGTTCCGCAGATGGTGAGATCGTCGAGGTAGGCGTATGTTGATGATAAGTTGTTCGAGGATATGAATTCGTTCATGACGCGCTGGAAGGCCGCGGCTCCGTTAGTTACTCCCATAGGGATCCTTCTGAATTGGTATAGATTTCCGTCAGCCTCGAATGCTGTGAAAGGTCGTTCAGACGGATCGATTTCTACCTGGTAGTATGCGCTTGACAGATCAATTACGCTGTAGTATTTGTGTTGTGAGACTTTGTTGGCTATATCATCGATTCGCGGAAGAGGATATGCATCTAGCATGGTAAATCGGTTGACGGTTTGAGAGAAATCGATTACCATGCGTTTTTTTTTGTTTCGGTAGATGTGATGACTACTTGAGCACGCCAGGGTGAGTTACTGGGTTCAATTATCTCATCCCTGAGTAGCTTTTCGATTTCTTTCCCAATGAAAATTTTGTCCTCAGAGCAAAATCGTCTGGACTTCGTGGCGATGGGACGACAATCGGCAGTTAAGTTGCCGAATAGTGGTGGGGCTGAAATTCTTGATCGAGTAAGGCCGCATATATGGAGTGCTGGCTCCGGACCTCCGAAATTGATGTTCAATTCCTTGTGTCTGATTAAGAATGGGGTACCGAGTATTATGTCAGCGCACAGATCCGACAAGACGGATAGTTCGAGCTTTTCGTAGTCGCGGTCTCCCATCGTAACCTTCACTGTACATCGACCTGAGATGGCTGCGGATAGATTAGGCGAAGCCATTGATACGACGCCCGAGTGCGGAAGAATGGGCAGCTCTAAGTGTTTGGCTAGATCCTCACGAATGAAGTTGTCCGAGCTGCCAGTATCCAACAAGGCGAGACACGAACGGCCGTTGACGAGGATATCGACTGTTGAGTTGGTAGGCATGGAGGAGCTACACGATAGAGTGGTACTAATGGTCGCTAATGCTGCGGCTGAATGAGACGCTGTGGTTTTATCCTGTTTTTGACGTGCCGAGGAAGTACTTGAGCGGCAGACTTTGGCCCAGTGGCCGGTCTTTTCACATTTCGCACAGATAGAATCCTTTGCTGGACACCTGCTTCGTGGGTGGCGTCGAGACCCGCAGAAGAAGCACAGAGCGGCTTTGTTGTCGAAATTCGTAGCGGCTGAAGAGTTTGGGAGATCGTCTCCTTGGACGCAGGCAGGCCGGGCAGAGTCAGTAGTCGGCGACGGTTCGTGGCGAGAGCCAGTGGCTGCAACAGCACCGTAATGAGTGAGGTACGATTCTGAGTTTTTCTGGGCCTGATCTAATGTTCGAGCCTGGACGATAGCCTTTTCCAGTGAGAGTGTGTCATTTTCGAGTAAGCGGGTACGGATGGCGCTATCTCTAATTCCTCGGATGAAAGCGTCTCTCACAGATGAACTCCTGTTTTCGTCGGCGGAAACCGATTTGAAGTTGCAGTCATTGGCTAGTTGTTGAAGAATTTGCAAGTACTCATCGAGGGTTTCCTCGGGCTTTTGGTGACGGGTGGACAACAGGTGGCGAGCGCATACCTCGTTTGGCTTCTTGACGTAGGTGGCCTCTAAGGCTGCCATGGCATCCTCATAAGTAGAGCAGTCTTGAATGATATCAGCGACATCGGGGCCGATATGTATGAATAGAACCTCCAATTTATTGGGGTTGTGTTCGGCGATAGTACTCAAGAAATATTTGAATCCGCGCGACCATAATTTCCATAGTTTCCCAGCTTGGGGAGAATTCGGAGAAGTAATAAATTTATCCGGGCGAATCACCTTCTCCATGATATAGTAAGATTACTGGATGAATATTTGCTTGCTGTATCTGAAAGGCCGACTGAATGGCTGATTGAAATGTTGAATAAATTGTGGTGCCGCGTTTGTTAGCGGGCTAAGATAAAGTAAAGGCCAATTTGAGGCTTTATTCAACATAAACATAGCATAGATCTGAAACACAGAAAACAATAATTAGTAAAGACTTGTTACACAGAAAACAATAATTAGTAAAGACTCATTACACAGTCATAATTTCTGTTGAATACCGATTCTGAATGGGTTGTTCCAGCATTAAGGACTCCACCCGATCCTTCATGATGGATCCGACATGTTCACAGACATTAAGATCGGGAGAATTGCCAGGCCATTCATTATTTCCGAAAAAATCAATGTTATTGTCCTTAAGCAGTTGTTGAGTCGCAAGTGCTTTCATACAGGGGGCTTTGTCGTGAAGAAAGGTTGCCTGTTCAACATCCAAAACACACTCGGGGTCTTTCAAAAACGGAATTACATGTTGGGCTAAAATTACATTTCGAAAATAAGGCCCATCCCAACTGGTTCCTCTTGGTTTGATAACCCAGATGAGCTTCCGAATAGAGAACATAATGAAAACACCCACACATGCTGGATTTTTTACTATTTCTCGATACTTCTGGTCGTCTGGGACTTCATCAGCAGTTGTTGCCCAAACCCGATTATTCTGAAAATTTGGTTTTCTGGAGACATAAACGAAGAATTCATCGCTGACAACCAAGTGAAGGAAATCGTCTTCCGTCCATTCCTCAAGATAATCACAAAACCATAGCCGACCTTCAATATTAAGATCACTCTTCCGTGGCTTAGATATTTCATGCCAAGCACTCAAGTCTTGGCGAACTCGAAATTGATGCACAAGTTGCCGATTGACTATCTTACCACGACGGATAAGTATCTCTTTCGCTACCTCAGAGCAGCTCTTCTTTCGGCGCCGTGATGCAGCAAGCACAATGTCTTTCGATTCTTGAGATAATTTCTCCGGTCTTCCTCCTCGAAATTCTGTTTCACAATCTTCAGGATTCTTATTCCAATTCCTTTTGACAAAGTCTTCTGATCTTTTTAATCGCTCAGCCACCCAGTGTCGTTATGAAAGTTGCACCAGCTTCCTTTGCTTCACGAAATGTGACAGCTCGAATGCGGTCAAAAACTCGCTTTTTCTCTGAATTGTTCAAAATAGATGATGCCATGGTTTCTGTGGGGAAAAAAAATGGTAAGAATTAAAATCACAGGAATAGAATATAATGGTTTTTATTCAGATTTTAACGCTCTTTCAAGTGGTCTCGCCGGTTTTTATCTATCTCTTCTAGTTTTTGCTCTACAGGGGGGGTCAATCATTTCCTGACACCCGTAAACTGAGAGATTTGTTTTCAAGCAATCGTTGCCTAATGAAAGGAGTATCCAAACCGTTTATAAAAGCATCTCACATATATTCATCTCTGTATTGATCTGCAGAGACCGATTGAAAGTTATAGTCTTTACTCAGATGCTTTAATGCAGTCATGTAATGGTCCAAACTCTCTCCCATCTCCTGACGACGGGTGGCTAATAGGTGACGAGCAAACGTTTCATTTTTCGGTTTTATATAAAGTTCATTGAGCAACTTTATAGCATCTTCATAGATAGTATTACAATCAACTATGTACTCATGGACTAAAGGAGATACCTGGTTTAAAAGTAAACTTAGCTTTTGAGTCTGAAGATCAGAAGGTAACGCGGCCAGAAAGTTCTGAAATATCTTGAACCAGTGACTCCAGAGACGAGACGAACTTGAGGATGAGGGCTCGGCATCAAATCTTTCCGGCTTCAGAAACTTGTCCATATCCTCTGATCTTGAAATTAAGTTGATTAAATTGAAATGAAACGCTCTCCTTTTCTTAGGGTTTAATCAACTTAATTGAACAACATTCCTCTTAATATAAATAACAATAATATAGTTATGGTACACAAAATATATATATAATGAATGACGCAAGTTATAATAATAATATAGATAGAGTAAACGTAGGGCATTTATATGAATTGTTTATACTACAGATTAGGATTAATTACATCAAAGAAAATATCATTACCTTCATATAATAAAGTATCTTACATCTCATCAGTTTAATTCAGACGTCATCAGATTCATCAGTTTAATCGAATTGAATATAAACACAAATGATTTTACTTAGGTATAACATTCTAATAAAGTCATCATAAACCTGCAAAATAATATTACAATATACATATATATATATATATATATATATATATATATATATATATATATATATATATTAGGGGCAGGGCCGGCGAGAGCTGCCACGGGCCCCGGGGAAGGATTGGTATATGGGCCCCTCTTTACTCAGTATTTTATTATGAATGTTTTTTGTGTACATAACAAGCAAACTGATTATATGTCCAAATCACTATTCAAAATATACAGTATGATAATCTCTATGAAATGTATGTTCATTAATTATATTTCTTCTCTGTTATATAATCAATTGCTTTATTAATATTTTAAGACAAAACATTGGATGTGTTTATCAATTACGGCATTATTCTCTCATCCTTAATTTGCCCGAAATGTGACAGTGCGTGCCTAATACGAAAAGAACAGAATATATTTAGGTGAAATAACCAATATTAACCTGTTAGGTTAATTGAATGTCTGGTTAGGTTAAGTCGTGATATTTTCGTTAGTTTAAACGAAAATGACGAAAGCAAACTTTTCTGGTTAATTTTGAAGTGTTTTGCACGTTTACTGTGGTAATGCGTCGTTTACGAAATCTCTTAACATGAACATGTTAGGTTATGCTTTATTGTATAAAATGTAGTCAAAAATACATTTTTCAAGTGTATTTTGGTGCGCTTTCTTCGAATATGACCTTCATTTCTTGCGCAAATGAACAGAAATACAGTTGTCATTGCATGGCCCAAACACGTATTTCTGTTCATTTGCACAAGAAATGAAGGTCATATTTGAACAGAGCACACCAAAATACAATTGAAAAATGTATTTTTGACCAAACGTTCAGGTTATGTGGTCAGCAACATAATTACCAATATTTTTAGATTTTATCCCCTCTTTCCGGGCCCCGGGGATTTAGTCCGGCTTCGGCGGCCCTGATTCAGAGACGTCAACCTTTGAAGTTTGAAAATCCGTGAGTTTTTGCCTGATTTTGATAACTGGAAACATATCCCACATCACAAGGGAGTTTGAGACTTAAAATTCGTGATTCTCACGGAAAATCCGTGAGAGTTGACATGTCTGCTGATTAGGGGTTCCAAAGATATTTGTGCGTTGGGTCCCCAAAAGCAGGGCCGCATTTAGGGGTGGCGCACCGGGCAAATGTCCAAGACCCCGCGCCCGATGGGCCCCGCAAATTTCAATTGAAAAAATTAAACGTCACGTATTTGCCACCTGCGACGAGTTTTACTTTTTCCGGCAGGCGGCATGGCATCAGACATTCTAATATCCGCTTTGATGGTGTTTAATTTGTTGTTCTTGTTAGTGTTACTCATTTCTAATGTTGTTAGTAACTTACTTCTTGTTGTTTCTGCTGCAGATTCATGATTTATGTTCTTATTGTTGGCATTGTAATACGTACAACATGGAAACGAGCCGTGACCGGGATCGAAGGAGGAAATATAAACCTGGTAGTGAAAAGCGTAAGGATAAGAAGCGCAGAGAAGAGTTTCTTGCGACGGTGCCGAAACTGACTAATCGGATTAAATCATCAGCAACTAAGTCAGCCCCTTCAGCAGACCCACCAGCTGCCTCCGCTACTTCAGCAGACCCACCAGCTGCCTCCGCTACTTCAGCAACTGCGTTTACAGAAGACTCGTCTACGTCAGTGCGTTCAGCAAGCCCAGCAGCTGTCTCCACTACTTCAGCAGCTGCACTTTCAGGAGACTCGTCTACGTCAACCCCTTCAGGAGGCCCACCAGTTGCCTCCGCTACATCAGCAGCTGCTCTTCAGAAGACCCGTCTACGTCAGTGCGTTCAGCAGGCCCACCAGCTTCAGGACATGCAATTAATGACATTGTTTTGTGGCCACAAGTGCTGACCGATGACTTTAGAGAGTTCTGGATAGAGCGGGGAACATCAGATTGCCGAAATTATGACAGTGACTTCAGTAACTCTTCAACTACTGAAAGTGGTACAACACGCCGATGTGTGAAGACATTATTTGTTAAGAAACATAGCCTGACGAATGAGAGGATTGAGGTGTCATGGCTGTGCTATTCTGAGTCCACAGGCTGTGTTTACTGTTTTGTCTGTAAATTAATGTCGAGGGCAGACAGCAAGTTCACAATCGGGTTCAACGACTGGAAGCATGGTAGACAATCGGTCGAAGCACACGGAAAATGTGAGCAACATATGGAGTCGATGAGATATTTGTTGGTTAGAAAGTCTGTCTCCGACCGTGTTGATTCGAAACTGGTGAACCAGTTTGAAAAGGAGTGCAACTACTGGCAGGAAGTTTTGCGGCGCTGTGTCGACGTTATCAAGTATATCACGTCACGAGGACTAGCAATTCGTGGACACGACTCCCGTTTCGGTTCACCAAACAACGCAACTATTACGAAATTTTGGAACTTTTAAGTAAGTATGACAGTTTTCTAGCTGCGCATATAAGCGAGCATGCCAACAAAGGTAGCGGACACACCTCGTATCTCTCTCATTTCATTTGCGAGGAACTCATACTGTTGATGGCCGATAAAGTACTTCAGACGATTATTCGAGAAATCCAGCAGAAAAAATACTACTCTCTATCCGTCGACTCTACGCCTGATGTTTCCCACACCGATCAACTGTGCTTCACCGTCCGATATGTGGTTGAGTCTGAGTCCGTCGAGCGATTTCTACAGTTCATACCTATGAACACACATACAGGGAAAGTAATCGCCGACGTGGTCCTCAACTTTCTGGAGACGCATGGCATTCGAATTGGAGACTGCAGGGAACAGTCTTATGATAACGCAAGCAATATGGCAGGGAAATACAACGGCGTAAAGATCCACATCAAGTCAAAATCTCCGTATGCTGAGTTTGTGCCATGCATGTGCCACTCTAAATCTTGTGGGCAAATCAGCAGTGGACAGTTGCACAGCAGCCGTTGAATTGTTTATGCTCATTCAGAATGTCTACACGTTTCTCGTCTTCTCGACATACCGATGGCGTCGACATGTAGACGTGCTCGATAGTAGTTCCCGTAGTGAGAAACTAAAGGTCGACAAAGGTCTCTCCGATACCCGCTAGTCAGCCAGATCAGATGCCGTCCAATCTTTGGCCGATGGCTACGCCGAGAATATCGTGGTACTGGATGAACTAGCAGCAGATACCAGTCAAACTGCGGAAGCCAAGATCGAAGCCAGGGGATTGTCTTCAACAACTCGAAACAGCCATTTTATTGGTTTTATGGAACACTATTCTCAAACGATTTCAAAAAACGAATGCATCTCTGCAAAAACAAGGGATGTCGTTAGGCTCAGCCACCCTCTTGCTGAAATCACTACTGCAATTTGTTGAAGATCTCAGATCAAGATTTGACGAATTCGAAGACCAGGGCATCAGAAAGTGTGGTCATCGAGTATACAAGGAATCGACTCAACGCACAAAAAGAGAAAGCGCCATCATGACGAAATTGGAACTGCCGAAGATACGAACCTGGTAATTGTAGGATAGTTGATTGGTTGGTGAACCTTTGCGGTAGTCGGACGTATTTAGATTTACTTGTTAACAAAAAGTTCAAATTCTTTATTACTGAAACGAAGAGTGTGCTGTTGAAAATTTTTTCCGGGCTGCAGTTGAGATTGATCCTGCATTTCGGAATTATTTTTTGACTGGTATATAGTGTTTCCTGTACTCGTTAAAAGCAGTGCTGCCATTGCTAGGTTTTTTCCACCCAGATCTGGGTTTTTCAACACTTTCCTGGGTTTCTTGGTTTTAATTTTAAAAATTTCATGAAACTGGGTTTTTTAGGCTTAAAGTAAGGCAGACAAATAAAATGTACGGAATTTTACCACTCTAAATAAAATATAATGCAACAACGCTTTGTTTGGTAATATCATAAAGCGTTTTTCGAAATGCTATGACAGTAAAGCTGCATGTTTGCAAGGAGGATGTCAGTTGCGCAACTGGCAAAAATTCTCGACTCCAGGGTTACGATCTGGTATTATTAATAACGAAATCTGAGCAAATTTGGTAATGAAAAAGCAATTTTGTATTTAAAAATTTATTTGGTATTCTGGTAATGAAATGAGCTAAATTTAGTAATGCATAAATAAGAATGTGAGAAAAATTGAGTTCCATTAAACATTACATTCCATAAACATGTTAGAAACATGTTACAACAAATCATTGCTTAAACGTTTCGATCAATTTTACTAATTATTCAGTTCTGAGTATTTATACATACTGATACAAATTTGTTAAAACGATACTGATGTTTAAAGCAAATCGCAGTTATAAATTTACTGTTTAACTGACTTTGGAGCTTACTCTGAATAATTGTAGACAAATCAAACGAACATGTTGCAGTTATTATTTGGCAGCATTATTTGTGTGCGGGCATTAACCTGCATTGCGCGTGCCGGTGCGCATGCAATTTTCGCTTGATTTATATTTTGTGTCATAGTAAATTGCATTGAAATTTGAATGAATATATATACTTAAATACAATTTGGGAATAAATTGCTTCATTTGGTACTAAATTTAAAAAAAAAAAAAAAGGGTATTGGTGCTCCAGTATTGGTGATCTGGGTTTTTTTTGAGGATCATCTAGGTTTTTTAGTGTACGATCTGGGTTTTCTGTCATTAAGTCAGTGGTAGCCCTGGACTTAAAAGATCTTGGTAAAGCATAGGCCTTGTCTAGGGTTTGTTTTTGCTGATGACTGTGGCCTAGCCTTAGTGTGCCCTATAACCTAAGCCCTAGGGTATAGGTTATATTTACTTTCCAAAATTTTCCATCCAATCATGAGTAAAGGAGTAACTGCTAAAAGTACTAAAAGGTTACGGGTGGATGAGTCTAAGACTCTTGAGTCGGCTGGCAGTGATGACGATGGATTTGAGTAAGATCGGACCTCTGCTTTTTGTTATCTATATAAATGATCTAGAGAAGGGGCCTATCAAGTAAAACCTCAAAATTTGCTGATGATACAAAATTAGGCCATAATGTTAAGTCAGTAGCAGGAGCAATGACAATACAAAAAGACTTAGACAGAGTAACAGCCTGGGCAGATAAGTGGGAGATGAAATTTAATGTTGTTAAGTGCAAGGTTATGCATATTGGGACAAAAAATCCAGAATTTGAATACAATATGAATGGAATTTGGATTAAAAATGATGATAAAGAGAAAGACTTGGGTGTCACTGTGACTAATGAACTTAAACCCTCAAATCACTGTGGAAATCGGAAATAAAGCAAATGCTAGACTCAATCTCATGCAGACACACATTGAATACAAATCACCCAATATTATAAAGGGTCATTCCATGTCAAGTCAGCCACCTAAAACACTCACCCTTTTCAATTTTGCTCATACTTGGCACAATAGCAGATATATATATGCCAAACAAATTCCCAAATTATTAGAGCTGATTGACCTTTGGTTACTGAGATACAAGGTCACAAAGTTGTGACATTTTGACCTTTTTTGCGTTAAATGACTATTTTCAAAATGGTGTAACTAAAAAACTATTAAAGCTAGAGCATTGATTTTGGTCTCATTTTAAAGCTTTTAGTAGCCCCTTGTTTATTGTCTCTTGTTAAATATCTCTACTGTGAAAAATAAAAAAAATCCCTTCAAAAGTTGACCTTTGACCTTGAATAAAAAAAAATACCTTCTCCTAAAAAATTTAATTTTTTTACATTAATACCTTGAGTCATGTACAACAAAATCCCAAGAAGCTGTAAGTGGCTGATAACTAGTTCAATGTATAAAAAATAATGAATTCAAGCAACATTTTGAAAAAAGTCATTTTATACAAAAATTGTCAAAAAGTCATGACTTTGTGACCTTGTATGTCAATAACCATTTTTGTCTAAGGTCAGCTCAATCTCTTACAAATACAACCCATATCTACATACCATCTGCAGCTTTCTACAAACAAGCAAATGCTTATTTTTAAATATTTGTTCTTTACCCACCTCACCTGTATGTTGTGCATGTATGTGATGGTTTTCAGTAGTTGACAAGATTCTTGTGGGCCACCCAATTTATTGTGATTTCTAGAAGAGAAAACAATTTTTAATGTATACCTAGATAGCTACCTAATTAACAAATACAAGTAACATATTAAAATGTACATACAATATGTATAGGTATAGTGCTCATTGATTTCCATTTATCACAACTTAAAATGTATGCAGTGTACATATAGTTACATGACCATTTTAATTTTGAATTCTTACCTTTCTGTGCTGTAGATCTGCCAAAGCTTTGGATGCCTTCAAAGTAACTTCTTTGCAAATTCTGTATGTTCGTCCATTAGTAGTAGATGCCTCAACTTGTGTTAGAATATCTGAATATGGTAAGATTAATTCATCTGGTCGACCAGGATACACAAATGATGGGTTTGGGCCATGAGGATGAAGGAATGTGACTTTTACTTCTCTATTCTCTGGTATCTTTTCCAGCACATATGCCACCCACCAATGGCCATCATATGCAGCAGTAACAAAACCATGTATTTTCTCCTCAGTCACAACTTCTTCCTTTTCAGTAACTTTCTCAATATTTGAATAATCTGATAATGAATAATGTTTAACCTTAAGAGAAGTCAATGAAACTGGCTGTAAATGGTGTAATTTCTGTGTACCAGCAATAGTCCTTGCAGTTGAGTGTCTTTCTTGGAGAAGTTGGCTTTCCTCTTCATGCTCTTTATTGGTTGAAAAATGACATTTTATATTTACAATATTTTCACTTGCAAATGTATATAACTGTTCTGCAGTAAGGATCTGTTCATCATAAGGTCGTTGTAGACTAGCTTTTGCAGCTAATCTCTTAACTGTGCCTCCAACACCATCACAGGGTCCCTTTCCATGACTTGTTGCAAAAAAATTCCATTCTGCCTCAATTCCAAAATCATCTCTGTGATGGCAAAGATTCAAAAAGTTTTTGCAGTTCTTATACTGTCCTGCACACCCATCTGAAAAGTAAATTATTTTGTGGATGGAACCGATGGATGAGATATTATCTTTTAGGAATTTTATCAGATGCTTTTGAAACAAATGTACAGCAACTGTGTTATGGATGTTACACTCTGAAATAATAACAAAGCTAAGGTGAGTAATCTCATCTTCCTTTTTATAGTAAATAACAAATGGATGTAGAGTAGCCATCTCATTGTTCCAGTGAAAGCTCTGAACCTCATCTTGAAGAATAAAGGAATAATTTTCAGCAAAATCACACACAGCAAGGACCTCACCATCTTTCAAAGACATTTTTGTTTCATGGTAATAAGTTGCTTGCATCTTTGTCTTGAAGTCATGTATCTGGTATTCTTTCAGTTGGTTACAGAATTGGTCAATATATTCATCTGTATTCAGTTCTACTGATTCAAGATTTGACCGATCTGTATTGGTCCACTTTTTAAAATTTATGATATCAATGAAGTTGTTTGTAAATATGTCCAGTAGTCTGTTTTTTAAATCTGATGGATCTCCACATTGTTCACATTGTCTGAGGCAGCATTTCTGTGAGGCAGGATTGCATTCCATAAAGGCAACACAATGATGTACATTCTTAATAGGTGTGTCATCATTTGCAGTTAGTTTTTCTAATTCAGCTCCTACAAACATAAGTTTGGCATTCTGATGAATTGTACAGACACATACTGAGTGAGTTCCTGTTGCTCCAGCAATAACACACTGCTTTGGACAATTCTGCAAATTTACTGAATCCCACCTTAACCAAAGGATTTCTTTCTTTGAAAATATGATAGGCTTCTTTTAAATTGCAAAGTAAAAGATGCTTTTGCAAATGTATCCTTCCTCTTTCATTGTAAATTGTAAATTGTAAAAAGACTACTGTATTTATTTTATTATTAATAAAGGTTATTCTATTCTATATTCTATTCTATTCTACTGATGTCTTCTGAAAGATAAAATGCTTTAATAGCGTCAACAGTATCCTGTTTAATTCTTTTCCCACCCTTTGGATTTGGGTCTGAAAGGACACCTTTTTCTTCAACTATTTTTTTAGCAATAGATGCTGTATGCCTTGTTGTGTTAAATTCTGAAGCAATTTTCCTAATGCTCCAACTTTTGGGCAATACAGTGAGGATTTTTATTTTATCACTTCTTTTAGTATTTTCATTTTTGAATTTTTCCTCGAGTTGATTTATTATTTCTAAACAGTCTACATCTCCAGATGGCTCCTTAAATTGTGAGTCAGAAATCTCTCTTCCTGCAACTGTTTCCATTCTCTTCTTAACTGTCTCTGTCACCTTGCTTAGTTTTTTAGCTCCATATGACTTTTGCTGTACAAGCTCTCTCTTTTTATGGGTGATTCACCAATTGAAACAAAAGAAGCATTCAAAGTACACATCTCATGGTTTTGCTCTGAAGTTGATGCATCACTATTGTCAACATTTTCAATTTTCTCAAGATCTTCAGGTGGTTCACTACTACAAGAAGAATCATCATTTATGTCTGAATTCAAAGTGCCTATTCCTTTCTCAGGCAAGGACTCAAGATGTTCTCTACACTGCTTACAAAGTCTGTGATATAGTGTCAAGTGCAGATCGGGAAACTTATTTACAAGTTCCTGTGGTACAATTCTCAAACTCTTCTTTCGACACTGACCTTTGTGACGCAGCAAAGGATCAGCACACTTCTGTTTCAGTTTTAAATGTTCCATGTTTGTACTCTGAAATCACAAATGCACAAAGAAAATCCTGAAAAGAAAACAATGAACAATTAATGAATTATTAAATAAATTTTTCTACATGTATTTAGTAAAAATAAATTAACTTTAACTTGAAGTCAGGAGTCAACTCTGTAAAGTTGACAGTACTTATATACTAGTTGGGCCTTTGGATCAGTGCTACTCCAGTAGATTTGGGGCTGTCAAGGGGTTTAACCCTGGTTGTCTTTTAAAAGACTTCTTTTGGCACAGGTCACAAAAAGGTTTTTGAACTAATAATGTTAAGTTGAACTAAGTCTTCACTGACACTATATCAGAACAGAACTTTTAAATAAATGAACTGACAAAAAAAATCTAAAATTGAAGAATGATGCCAACTTCATTTATTTTTTATACATTGAACTAGTTATCAGCCACTAACAGCTTCTTGGGATTTTGTTGTACATGACTCAAGGTATTAATGTAAAAAAATTGAATTTTTTAGGAGAAGGTATTTTTTTTTATTCAAGGTCAAAGGTCAACTTTTGAAGGGATTTTTTTATTTTTCACAGTAGAGATATTTAACAAGAGACAATAAACAAGGGGCTACTAAAGAGCTTTAAAATGAGACCAAAATCAATGCTGTAGCTTTAATAGTTGTTTAGTTACACCATTTTGAAAATAGTCATTTAATGCAAAAAAGGTCAAAATGTCACAACTTTGTGACCTTGTATCTCAGTAACCAAACGTCAGTCAGCTCTAATAATTTGGGAATTTAAGTTTGGCATGTATATCTGCTATTGTGCCAAGTATGAGCAAAATTGAAAGGGGTGAGTGCAAAAAGTGCCATTTTGTGGCTGAGTTGACATGGAGCCAGTCTAAAGCAACTATACATTTCATATGTGAGACCCTACCTCGAATACTGTATTCAATTTAATAGTCCCTATTTGATACAAGATATTGAAAAACTGGAAAAAGTACAGAAATGAGCAACAAGAATGATCCTATCTCTAAGGCAATTGACATATAAGGAAAGACTGGCGTATCTAAACATGTTCTCATTAAAAAGGAGGTGATTAAGGGGTGATATGAGAGAGGTGTATAAAATGCTAAAAGGGTTGGATAAGATAGATTTTGATTCCCTTTTCATTAAAGATCAAAATAACCAGACTAGAGGTCATAGTATGAAATTATTTAAGCCAAGATGTAGAACAAATTTAAGAAAACAGCTTTACAAATGGAGTAATTAAGTTTTGGAACAGTCTGATAGGGGAAGTGGTGACTTCAGATATACTTGATTCAGTAATTGTATACATCCCCCCCCCCTCTCGCCTCAATTTTATGAAATTGACTTCACAATCGATGTTAAACCTTTATTTATAGCATGTAATTACTTTATTTATTTTCAGAAACCAACCTAACCTAACCTTACCTAACCTAGAAAAATGTATATTTGACTAGAAAAGTGCATAACTTAACATATTATTACATTATCATTTGCATAATTTAGGTCTTGGGGGTACAAGGGCTCTGCCCCTGTACCCCTGAGACCTAAATTATACAAATGATAATGTAAAATATTATAATATGTTAAGTTATGCACTTTTTTAGTCTTCATCTAGGGCACATGACGAATCAAAGTTGAAACCATACGAACAGCACGTCATAATTCTATCACAAACACGACCAAACTGAGGTATTACCCAAACTGAATCCAATTAGAAAAAAAAAAAAATAGCCAGAACAGAAACCAACCAACTAATTAAGTCACAGAGTAGTGAAAAATAGCCCAATCAGAAAAATGTTACGTCAAATGGATATCGTTAATTAAATAATTATCTCCATAAATATGATCAACCAAAAATTTTTTTACTTAAAGGTTTTATTTATTATTTTCTACGCATTGCAATAATTTTTATTAGAAACTGAGGTGAGGGGGATATTGTATACAATTACCCTTGATTCTTTCAAAAGGAGGTTGGATAGTTTGATGTCTGCAAGGAACATCTGGTGATAGTGTTTAAGCCCATTTTTATTGCATGAATGGTACTAGTTTATTTCATATATAGGTATTATGTGCATTTAGGTGATAGATCCCACAGCTCAACACAAGTGTTGTGGGATACAGGAGGCAGCATCTTGGGTTAGGGGATACTCTCTGTCCTTACACACCCCATTTAAAGAGATTCCTCTGCCGAGTGGTGCCCCCCAGAGTACTGTGAGGTATTGAAAAACTCATGATCTTCACACTTGCCCCACAAACACCTTTAAATGGGAGACCCAAAATGGGTGCACACACACATTTCTACATTACTGTAGTTTTTATAGCCACACCTACACTTTTCCTCCTAAGTATATATATTATAATGTATATGGTTGTAAATTGGGTATTATAATTTCAACCACAACTTGATTACTGCATATTTGATGTGTTGTTTAGCTGCATCTCTTCATTTCGGACAACTTTTTCTAATACCACTTCCATCGCAAATGAATAATAACAGAGATAATAAATATACTGTAATAATTTTTGGTCTGCCATATTGTCTGTCTAGCCATGGGTACAGTGTGTGAAGGTTGTGCTCTTACTCCATTTGAAGTGATTCATAAATTTTTTAAGAATAACATTGACTCGTGAGACATTGCTGCACACATTGATAATAGTTAGAAGCCGGGTGAATAGAATAATCCAACCAATATTCAGCAATATGAGCATGAACACAGGATGCCTGCTAATAATATTACCTTTCCTGCGCGTTGGTAACAAGTGAGGTGTTGAAAAATTTTTCCAGGGCTGCAGTTGAGATTGATCCTGCATTTTGGAATTGTTTTTTGACTGGTATAAGATCACTCTAGTATTACCTGTACTTGTTTGTACAGGCCTAGCTTAGCTTATTCTGATAGCCTAGCCTAACCACAAGGTAAGACTCCCCACTTGACCTAACCTGAGTAACTATTTTGATATAACTTGATAGTATCAAAGTTGGTGAGTCAACAAAAAATTTTAAGCCTAGGACCTAACTTAGGAACATAGCCTACCCTACAAAAATGGGTTTTGACAGTGACTGTAGAGTTTGTAAAAGAAGTTAAGAGTAAAGATAGGGCTATTGCATGTGATAGCTGTGATGACTGGTATCACGTAAGCTGCAAAGGCCTTACAAATGATATATATAAAGGTATAAATGCTGCTTCTAAGCTTAATGTCAACTTGATGTGGTTTTGTGACAAGTGTAGTACTGTAATAAAATTTTTTAATAAGTCCAGAGGGTCTATTAGTGAAGGAGAGGCCAGACCAACATAGAGATACTGCAGTTGAGCCTAAATCTAGTGAAGTAGCAGTTCAAGTAAACTTAAATGTCCCTATACCTCATAGTGAGCCCAGGCCTAGATATCCTCAGATAATTCCTGAAAATGATGAGTGGACTAAACCTAGGAAAACCTGGAAAGCTAGAATTCAAGAGCCAAGGAAAAGTGTCCTTATAGAACTAACCAATCAGTTTCATACTTTCTCGCTGGTCCAGGATCAAGATGAGAAAGCTGAAGAAAGTAGGCCTATAAACAAAATGTTAGCAATAATAATCCAGACTCGTATAAACCCAGGCACTCTAAAGCTATAGGTGTGTTTGAACCAGCATCCATTATAGGTGACTCTCAAGTGAGGGGCCTAGGATCTAAATTACCTAGAGGTAGCATAGCTTACTGTTATCCAGGTGCAGGGATAAATAGAATTAGTAATAAAATTATAGAAAAAGGATCTGGTATTGACCTAACTACCAAAGAATATGGTTATACATGTAGGTGGAAATGATATAAAGGGTAAGCACTCCGAAGAAATCATGGAGTCATATAAACAGCTATTAACAAAGTTAAAGGAATGGAGACCTAACCTTAAAACATCTATCACAGGTATAATTCCCAGGATACATGAGAATAATAAGTGGTACTCACAAGCATTATATATAAATAGTAGGCTTAAGACACTATGTCAGAGCATGGAAATTACATATATCGAACTGTGGAATAAATTTTACAAAAAAAGTTCTATAACAGAGATGGAATTCACCTTAATAGTAAAGGAACTGATTTACTATCAAAGATTGTATCATATAATTGACTAAAAACTAAAGGAATAGGCCAAATTAGTACAAATACCAATACTCTTGATAACAATAAACTAATAAAAAATATAATCAAAACTCAAAAGAAAAAGGTCAACAAAGAAAGTAAAAGAGATGCAAATAATATACCATCACAGAACAAGAACCAGACTAAATTACAAGCAAAATATTCCAAGGGTTCTTTGTCATTTTTCTATGTAAATGCAAGAAGTATCCGAGATAAAATAAATGAATTCAAGGCATACATAGGTATTGAAAATCCTGATGTTATGATTGTCACTGAAACTTGGACAAAATTCAGTACGATACCAAATAGTCTATTTAGTGAAAGAGATACCATTACTTATGAAATTGATGGCTATGAACTTTTTTATTATGAACGTAAATATTCAGAGGGTGGCGGAGTATTTATTTATGCCAAGACAAATCTGAATCCAGTTGAAGTTACCTCCGTTAAAGAGGAAATAGTTGAATCTGTATGGATAGATATTGGGCATAAAAATGCCAGGAAAATCAGGATAGGGGGTATTTATAGACCACCTGAGGGATGTTCAGTTGGAGGAATCCCCAAAAGTAGAGAAGAAAATAAGTATGTAGAAAATCAACTTATTGATGAAATAAATAAAGCAATGACAAGCAATATTATTATTGTTGGAGATTTCAATTATAGGCATATAGACTGGGAAATATTACAAACACCAGAAAGTAATGAGAGATTCTTAGACTGTATAATTGAGAATGGTTTAACCCAGTTAGTAAAGGAGCCAACCAGGGCCGATGCCATTCTAGATTTAATTCTAACAAATAATCCAGATACCTTCCAGGATATCTTGGTTTCAGAAACACTAGGTTCAGGTGATCATTGTATCCTTCGGTTTAATATTGTTTGTAATTCAAGACCTAGTGAAAATAAAGTAGAAGTTCCAGATTTTAAAAGAGGAAATATAAATGGACTAGTAAATGATCTGTGTCTAATAAATTGGACAGATATTCTACAGCCTGAACAGACAGTAACTAGTATGTGGGAAAAATTTAAAAGTATAATAATGAACATACAAAGGAAGCATATCCCACAGTGTAAAATCAGAACTGGAAAAAATAAAAAAACCTTGGATAAACTGCAATGTAAAAAGAGCAATCAGAGAAAAAACAAAGCATTTCATAAATTCAAAAGAACTAAAAATGGCACAGACTCCGAAATATATAAAAGTAAAAGAAGCATTTGCAAGAAAGTAATCAGAGATAGCAAACGACCTGGAAAAAAGCCTAGCCAAGAATTCAAAAAACAATCCTAAGAAGTTTTTCAGTCACTTCAATTTGAAAAGTAGAGTGAAAAAGAAAATTGGCCCCCTCCATATAGATGATAAAACTATAGATGATGATCTTGAAATAACTGAAGAACTAAACAAATACTTCTCATCAGTATTCACAAATGAAAATTTAAATAATATTCCTGATCTTATACTACCAGGACAAGATAGAAATAAATGAATTAAGGGTAACAAAACTAGATATCTTAAAAGCAATAGATAAATTAAAAATGGAAAAATCTCCAGGGCCAGATGAAATGCATCCAATAGTCATAAAAGCTGCCAAAAAGAATATAGCACAGGCACTAGAAATTATTTTTAATAAATCATTGATATGTACTGAAATTCCAGAGGATTGGAAGAAAGCAAATGTGGCTCCAATCTTTAAAAAAGGAAATAGAAACTTGGCAAAAAACTACAGACCCATCAGCCTCACCTCCATTATTTGCAAATTACTCGAAAGTATCATTAGAGGTAAAGTTACTGAGTTCCTTGAAGAGTGCAACCTTATAAATGATAGCCAGCATGGCTTTCGAAATGGAAGGTCCTGTCTAACCAACTTGATTGAATTTTATGATGGAGTCCTATTGCATTTGGACAATAAAGAGCCAGTAGATATAGTATACTTAGATTTTGCAAAGGCATTTGATACTGTTCCTCATGCAAGATTGTTGGTAAAAGTTAGAGCCCATGGTATAAGAGGTCATATAGCTGATTGGATAGAAGAATGGCTGAGAAATAGAAAACAGAGTTCATCTAAATGGAAATAAGTCTACTTGGAGACCCGTATTGAGCGGAGTCCCACAGGGGTCTGTTCTGGGACCTCTGCTTTTTGTTGTCTATATAAATGATCTAGAGAAGGGCCTATCATGTAAAACCTCAAAATTTGCTGATGATACAAAATTAGGCCATAATGTTAAGTCAGTAGCAGGAGCAATGATAATACAAAAAGACTTACAGAGTAACAGCCTGGGCAGATAAGTGGGAGATGAAATTTAATGTTGATAAGTGCAAGGTTATGCATATTGGGCCAAAAAATCCAGAATTTGAATACAATATGAATGGAATTTGGATTAAAAATGATGATAAAGAGAAAGACTTGGGTGTCACTGTGACAAATGAACTTAAACCCTCAAATCACTGTATGGTAATCAGAAATAAAGCAAATGCTAGACACAATCTCATGCAGAACACATTGAATACAAATCACCCAATATTATAAAGCAACTATACATTTCATATGTGAGACCCCTCCTCGAATACTGCATTCAATTTAATAGTCCCTATTTGATACAAGATATTGAAAAACTGGAAAAAGTACAGAAACGAGCAACAAGAATGATCCCATCTCTAAGACAATTGACATATAAGGAAAGACTGGCGTATCTAAGCATCTCATTAAAAAGGAGGAGGTTAAGGGGTGATATGATAGAGGTGTATAAAATGATAAAAGGGTTGGATAAGATAGATTTTGAGTCTCTTTTCATTAAAGATCACAATAATCAGACTAGAGGTCATAGTATGAAATTATTTAAGCCAAGATGTAGAACAAATTTAAGAAAACATAGTTTTACAAACAGAGTAATTAAGTTTTGGAACAGTCTGACAGAAGAAGTGGTGACTTCAGATACGCTTGATTCTTTCAAAAGAAGGTTGGATAGTTTGATGTCTGCAAGGGACATCTGGTGATGGTGTTTAAGCCCATTTTTATTGCATGAATGGTACTAGTTTATTTCATATATATATATGTGCATTTGGGTGATAGATCCCACAGCTCAACACAGGTGTTGTGGGATATAGGGAGGCAGCATCTTGGGTTAGGGGATACTCTGTCCTTACACACCCTATTTAAAGAGATTCCTCTGCCAAGCGGTGCCCCCCATAGTACTGTGAGGTATTGAAAAACTCATGATCTTCACTTGCCCCACAAACACCTTTAAATGGGAGACCCAAAATGGGTGCACACACATTTCTACATTACTGTACAGTCTTTACAGCCACACCTACACTTTTCCTCTTAAATATATATATTGTAATGTATATGGATGTAAATTGTGACTTGGTCCTCAATTGATATGGACCGTGACTTATTTTTGGTTGGCATGGTACTGGTATTGATGGGTACCATAATGAAATTGACTGGATTCTTTGGATCTGATATATTTGCATGTCAGTTATAAAGAGATATAGTGTGTAACATATTTGTGGATTAGCCTATTATGACTTTGATCCTCTGGATCCAGAGATTCTATCTTTAGTTTTAAATTGATAACACTAGGCAACAAAGATTTTGTTACAGAAGACCAAATAGGTGTTCCTAGCTAATTTCGGTATGCTGATTTCAAATCTATAATTAGATTTTTTCTATCACGTCTAGATTTTGTGTAAAATGCAAATCACTTTTAGTAAAATTTTCTACCACGTCCAGATTTTGGTTTTAATCGGCTTAATGCCAGTAATATGAAACTTGCTTTTCAAGGT
Organism: Bathynomus jamesi; assembly: GCA_023014485.1. Lineage (NCBI taxonomy): Eukaryota > Metazoa > Arthropoda > Malacostraca > Isopoda > Cirolanidae > Bathynomus > Bathynomus jamesi. The sequence goes on from JAJOZX010006150.1 coordinate 48,073, forward strand.
TAAAGCAATTTTTTTTGCCAACTATATACAAACTCGAACAATTTTGATAAATAAAATTTATCCCGAGTTGGCAACACTGAGTCAAGAGCATAGTAACGGGCAATGGCCCAACGGTCACTCGCTACCTGACAGTCAAGCAGAACGGTTGTTGAAGCTCTCTGCTGATGAGCAAGTGACAGGTTGTGGTGACTTGTGTGTTTTTATAGCATTTGTTTTGTACTACGGTGTGTATTTCTTTTTATTTTGCACATCGTAATAATTACTTTCTACGTTTTTTCAGATATTGTATGGTAATTCAAAATGGCATCAAATAGACGTGCTTGTGTAAATCACCCAGACAACTTCTGCTTTGTCTGTGGACAATATACACCTAAGCCACAACGTAGAAACATAACAACAAAGATTAAACTTGCCTACAAGTGTTATTTTGACTGTAAGTTAGGAGACCAACAGAGGGACTGGGCACCACATATTTGCTGTGCACAGTGCAATGCAATGTTAATAGCTTGGATGAATGGTAAAAGAAAAGCTATGCCATTCTCAGTCCCCATGGTTTGGCGTGAGCCGAAAATCACTTCAATGATTGTTATTTTTGTTTGACAAAGATTGCTGGTTTCACAAAGAAAAACAAATCAAAGATCACGTACCCAAACTGCGAATCAGCAATGAAACCAGTACCACATGATGAAACAAATCCACCACCAGTTCCACCAGCAACGATAACAGACAGCAGTTCATCTGAAGATTCTGCTAGTGATATAGAAACAGGGAAAGATGGCATATATGTTCCAGATGCAAATATTCCCCACATTTGTTAAGTCAAGCGGAGTTAAATGACTTAGTGCGCGATTTGGAATTACCAAAAGAAAAGGCAGAGTTGCTTGGTTCAAGACTTCAAGAATTTAATCTTCTCCAACCAAACACCAAAGTTTCACATTTCCGCCATCGCCATTTGCAGTTTTCATCATTTTACTTACAGGAAGAAAACGTTTGTTTCTGCCACGATATCAGTGGTCTGATGCAAGGGATTGGCTGTCGCTATGATCCAAAAGAATGGAGACTGTTCATTGACTCTAGTAAAGCTAGCTTTAAAGCTGTATTACTGCACAACGGCAATGAAAAACCTTCAATACCTGTAGCACATGCCACTGGCCTCAATGAGACTTATGAATCGATGAAACTGCTGCTAAGACTCATCAAATATAAGGACCACACATGGAATATTTGTGGCGACCTTAAAGTTGTATCATTACTTCTTGGGTTACAGTTGGGCTACACAAAGCATATGTGCTTTTTGTGTCTATGGAACAGCAGAGATGACAAGAACCACTACAAAAAACATGATTGGCCATCTAGAACTGAACATGTTGTTGGTAAATACAATGTGAAACACCCAGCACTTATTGACCCTCAGAAGTACATCTTCCACCACTTCACATTAAACTTGGCCTTATGAAAAATTTCGTGAAGGGTATGGATCATCAAGGTAGTGGTTTCCAATATTTAAAGGATAAATTCAAAGGAATATTGACAGATGCTAAGCTAGAAGCTGGAGTTTTCACTGGACCACAGATCCGCAGTGTCATCCACGACTCATCGTTTCCATCTAACCTAAATGAGAATGAACTAGGAGCATGGACATCTTTCGTTGAAGTTGTCAAAAATTTTCTTGGAAACCACAAAGCTGAAAACCACCGTAAACTCGTAGAAAACATGCTTAAATCTTATGAAATAATGGGATGCAGAATGTCTTTGAAAATTCATTTTTACATTCTCATCTTGACTTCTTCCCGGCCAACCTTGGGGCTGTAAGTGACGAGCATGGTGAGCGCTTCCACCAACAGATCTCAGTTATGGAAACAGATACCAAGGTAATTTCAACCCAAATATGATGGGAGATTATTGTTGGTTCCTGCAGAAGGAGAGCTCGTCATCCTACAAGCGACAAAGGAAGAGGACACACCAAAGTTTCACTTAAGAACAGGAATTTGCCTTTCAGTAGTAACAACAAATACTAACGCGCTTTGGGTGGATGTTGGGCGCAGGGGTGGTAACTCCGCCAGCGGAATTCCGCTGTCTGTCTTAAGCCAGAATAAAGGAGGAAAGACATCCCTGTTCACTAATTATTTAAGTATGCTTAACATAAAACGTGGCACGGAAAAGTAGCTTAGACGGCTTTCGTAATAGAAGTGGGTGAGAAAAAAAATGAAAAATAGGGGTTTTCGGTTACACAAAATCTGGACGTGATAGAGAAATTTTGATATCAGATCTGAAATCAGCATCAGCGCTTTAGTAGGAATCAGTAGTTCACGTGTCTGTAACAAAAAAAAAGTTGAAATTTGTTGCCTAGTGTAATTAATTAGTTTTAAATTGATAGTTAATTAGTTTTGTAAAAATTGGTTATTGCCAATGTACAGGCAGTTTTTACATAGTGGAGCTACCTCGATGGGCCGAAGTGGCCCCTAGTGTGCCCACTATAAAAATTTCTTATGTTCTTATTAGTGATGTAGCGGATGAGGATGTTTGATTTCAACATCCGCGGATGCGGATGTCTACATTTTCGTTATTTTTTAGGATATATTCGAGATTTGTTGTGTTTAACGTATATAATAAGTTATTATATAGAGAGAGCTGTAGCTATAATGTAGTATAATTGATTAATTGTACAATAATTGCTGTACTTTTCTCTGAACATATAAAATAATATCAAGCATCTAACTAATATAGAAATCAATTAGTGAATTCGTCTGCAAATAAATTCGTTATATTTTGTTGAGTTTCAGCCACAATTAGAAACCATAATTGTGTTACCAGGATGCGGGACGTGAACCCAACTCAAATGCACCCCACCGACCTCTTTCCCCAACCTCCACCCTTATAGAAAGAGATCTTTAATTAGCTTGATAACTATTTATATTAAGTTTAAAGTTTTATTAGGCATATTTATAAATGAGTAATTAAATAAAGTAAACTAAGATGTTCATCGTTTAATGTTCAAACTTAATTATAGGAAGGTTATGCTTAAGGAACATTAATTTTTCTGCCTTTTCTGCTGCCAGTCTGTTTCTCTTTTCCTCATATTAATCCAGCACTGCTAAATAATCTCTCGCTTGGTACGTTTGTTGGAGGACAGGCTAAATGTTTCCTTGCAAGTTTACTCAAGTATGGATAGATATTCTGCGTATTTTTCCACCAACTAATAGGATTGTCACATGCAGCCAGGCATTTTTCTTGGTGATAGCTCTCGATCATTTTTACTACATCTTTTGACATCGTGTAGGTCTCGTCATTGCTGCTTGACTCAAGAAACTGAGACACAGATTCTGTGATAGATTTGCTTGCTGAAGGTGTTTGTTCTGTCACTGAAACTTTTATTCTTTTGGTGGGTGGCGAAGCGACAGATTCAAGAGATTGAAGCTCTTCAACTGCTTTGCCAAGTGATGATTTAACTCGTTCTAATGTACTAGGTGAAAATAACTTAGCTTTGTAATGTGGATCTAAGTAGGTTGCAAGAGAGTAACTTCATACAAGAACAGCCTCTCGTCTTGTCGCTTGCATCACTTTTGCGCACAATGAACTAGTTCTATTAATAAGTAGAATTTGATAATTTCCGCTTATTAATGACATTTTATCTCAACATCCGCAGTCCAAAGTGCGGATGCGGATGCGAGAAAGTGTGCGGATGTTCCGCGGATGCGGATGTGACCTACATCACTAGTTCTTATGTTCTCATTAGGTTAATTGAATGCCTGGTTAGGGCAACTATATACCCTTGATGATTGGTTAGGTTAAGTCATGACATTTTCGTTAGTTTAACAATTTATTTTTTAAACTAATTTACGGCTGGATTCTGAAGGAATCGTTTATCTTATCACTCCGTCATAACCCAACTCAATCCAGTGGATTGGATTGAGTTGGGTTGGATTATGAAACTTATGTTTTTCCTATGTTTTTTGAGGTGATTCACTTGAATTTGACATCCATTTCCACCGCAAATCACTCGTTTTTCGCTTTTGATGTTTGGGGGGGGGGGGGGGGGGGGGTATAAAAAACGAGTGATTTGTGACAGAAACGGATGCCAAATTTGAATGAATCGCATCAAAAAATATAAGTTTCATGTTCAAAACAAATTGGGGCTGAAACTGCAAATTTACCAGGTTTGGTTCCTAGGTTTTCCATTGGTTTCTGATGTGATTCATCTGAAATGACATTCATTTCCATCGCAAATCACTCTTTTTTGACCCCCCCCCCCCCCCCCCCCCACACCAAAAAAACAATTCCCCATGCATTCCCCTATATTGTGGGGGGGGGAGAATCACAAAAACAAGTAATTTGCGACAGAAATGAATGTCATTTTTGGATGAATATGCTTACCATTTACGCCATCCCCCAGCCGCAGGACAGGCAGCTAACTGTCATCTTCCAACAAGATGGGGCACCCCCTCATTGGACGCATGTTGTTCGTGAAACTCTCGACGCAACATTTCCAAATTGATGGATTGGCAGGGACGGGCCAATCCCATGGCCCCCAAGATCACCACATATTACCCCGCTGTATTTCTTTCTCTGGGGTCATGTTAAAGATTTGGTTTATGCAACAGTTGTTTCAGATACCGGGTGTCTCAAAATAGATGGAACCCATTGACATGATAATAATTTATTACTCAGAAAATAAACTCCAAAAACGATTACATTTCCTGGAAGCTGATATGATAACAATTAAAAACTGAAGATTTGAGGTCTCTAGATCAAAGGATACATTTATTAGAGCACATGTTCCAAATGACCGCCATTGCGCTGCAGACACACTTGAAGCCGACGAGCGAAGTTGTCAATCACCCTGTCACACTCTTCCTTCCTGATGGCACGAATCTTCCGGGTGATGGCCACTTTCAGTTCAGCAATGGATTGAGGACGATTCTCATACACGTGGTCCTTCAAGAACCCCCAGAGATAAAAATCTGGGGGGTTCAGATCAGGTGAATGCGGAGACCACTCGGGTTCGCGGCGCTTGCTGATCAGCCGATCAGGGAATCAGTGGTCCAGCCACTCCATCGTGATGTTGGCTGTATGTGGAGTTGCCCCATCTTGTTGGAACCATTGCACATCTCGATTCACGCCACGACGTGTCCCAAGTGCCCTCCAGAACTTGTTGAGCACCACAATGTAACGCTCCTTTGTGACAGTGACTGCCTCCTTGTCTGTGTCTTCAAACCAAAACGGTCCGATTATGCCATGTTTTGAGATGGCCACCCAGGCCGTGCATTTCACAGAGTGCAAGGGCCTCTGAAGCACCTCGTCTGGGCTTGTGTGCCCCAGAACACATTGTTCTTGCTATTGACATACCCACTGAGCAGAAGTGTGCTTCGTCGCTGAACCAAACATCATCAAGAAAGTCAGGATCCTCTTCGATCTTGTTCTCGAACCACCGGCACATCACAACACGTTTTGCCATGTCAGCTGGTGTGAGTTTATGCTTGATCTGGATCCTGTATGGGTACAGCTGAAGATCCTTGATCAAGATTCTTTGCACTGATGCACGTGAAAGACCCAGATCTTGGCAACGTCTTCAGATTGACTTTTTCGGACTCCTTCCGACAGAATCTCTCACCGCATTCACATTGTCAGGAGATCTTGCAGTCACCTTCCTGCCAGGTCTGGGTGTTTCTGCTTTCTTGTTGAGATTGTTTACTGATCCTGTGGCTTGAAATTTGTGTGCCCAGTTTGACGATAAATTTGGCTTTTCTGGGGATAATTGTTGAAGTTGAACTTCCTGCGAAATTTCGCTTGCACAGTTTTGAATGATTTCGTCTCCAAGTAAGTAGTGACGCAAAATATTTTTTCCTCCTTTGTCCAAGGCATTTTGATTGATAATTATTAGTTGTTATCGTCTCCTCTCTTCAAATCTGAAAAAATAGAACGAGAACATTAATATTGGCAGAATTATTAGCAGTGACATGGGTTGCATGTATATTGAGACACCCTGTATCAGGACATTGCGAGAACGCATTATGGATGCAATTGCAACAGTTAACCCACAAATGTTGGAAAATGTGTGGCATGAGTGTGAATACCATTTAGACATTTTACGTGCCACTAAGGGTGCACATGTGGAAGCTTATTAAGTTCATTAACTATGTATCAAAACTTTGTATGTTTATCTACTTATGATTAAAACTGTGTTTGAATATGAGTGTTTATTTAAAAGTTATAGCATGCTTTAATCAGGGTAATCATTTATGGACACCCTATATACTCTCTTTCCAAAACAGCTTCTAAGAGGTTAGGTGTGCTGTACTGCCTCCGTGGTTTCTTCATCCCCACTCAGTTGCTGTTTCTGTACAGGGTGTCTTGTTCACCTCTGTATCGAGTATGCTTCTCATGTGCGCGATGGCTCAACCCATGGAGCCATACTTGACTGGGTTGAATCAAAGATTTTTTGTCTCATTAATTCCCTGCCTCTTACTCATCATCTTCAATCTCTCTCTTCACTGAAATGTTGCCTCTCTCTCTTTACTATTGCTATTATAATGGACATTGCTCTTCTGAACTCTCTAACTGCATGCCTACTCCTTTAAGGAAAGCATGCAGCACCAGAGTTTGTACACTTTCTCATTCCTTTTCTGTCCAATTCTCTAATGCAAGGTTAATTGGTATTTTCAGTCTTTCATCTACTCAACCGGTCAACTCTGGAACATTCTTCCTCGATTCATCTTTCCTTCTGTCTATGACCTCCCATCTTTCAAACAGAGAATGTCTAGGCATCTTGAAAACCCCAGACCTTGATTTTGGCTCTGTTCTTCTTCTGTGGGGTGGGGTGGAGTGGGGGGTCGCTTTTGCAAGCATTCGCCCTTGGCCCCTCCTTCCTGCAAAAGAAAAAAAAGTGTATACTGGTATTCTTAGCTTAAGTTATGTAGGTACTTTGGTAGCTCTGTAAATAGTTATATGTTAATTAGCTGATGTGAGATTGACATTTTTCCAGATTTTATTATAAAATATAGCTCATGACGGATAACCTCGATAAGCCCCAGTGGCTTCATGTTTTCCAAATGAAATGTTATATAATGTAATGCAATTTGTAGACAAACCAACTAGGGATTGAGCAATCTTTGATTTGGTTCTATCCAATGATTATGTGGGAACTTGCAGTAGGAGTGTCATTATGGAATAGTGACCATTTTATCATACTGGTATGTTTAAAGATAGAATTACATAGCCTAGGGATCTAGTCAACAATGACCAATGTAGTCCCTTGCTTCTTGAGGGGTGACTACCGGTATAGTAAATTTAGGGAGTTGTTAGGCTCAGTGAAGTGGGATAATGAATTTGCCATTAAAATGCTATTGAGATATGGTCTAGATTCAAAGAAATTTTAGAGGATATACAGTGTAGATGTATTCCTTTCAGAACTGTTAGGAATAACAAGATTAGGAAACCTTTGTGGTGGAATTTTAGTCATTGTGACTGCAGAAAACTATTCCTTTGTAATGTAAGATGAAGTGCAAAGCTTTCACTGGAAAATTTGATGGCTACCATACATCCCTTTGTGATGTATTACATGGATGGAACAAGGGATAACATTGCACGCAAAAGTTTCGTGATCATTTCAGAATACAATGTTCATGACATGGTAGTAGTACACCTGTTTCAAAAATACTTAATAAACTACATCAAAGAGAACATCACCAATCCCAGCAAAATCATATATTTCTCTGATGGATCTGCTGGACAGTATAAAATAGGAAAAATTTTATTAATCTTTGTCATCATAAGAAAGATTTTAATATGAGGCTGAATGGCACTTTTTTGCTACTAGTCATGGAAAAGGTCCTTGTGACAGTGTTGGAGGCACTATAAAACGATTAGCCCACAAAGCAAGTCTGCAGCACCCATATGATGACCATATTCTTACCCCATTACTGCTTTACCAGTTTGCAAATGAAATGATCCCAAACATAAATTGTCAATATACAAATGTAAAAGAATATGAGGATGAGAAAAGAATTCTGGATAAGAGATTTTCATAATGTAAAACAATTGCTGGTACTCAGAAACTCCATTACTTCAAGCCAATTTCTCAAACCACCCTAGAAGTGAGAGAATACTCTTCCTCACCAATTTCAAGAATAGAAACTTTATCTTTTGAAGTAAGGGATAAGCTGAACATCAAGGGATATAATAGTTATGTCACTGTTGTATATGATGGATATTGGTGGTTGGTGGTAATTTTAAATACAGAAAGCCAACCTGATGGAGAGGTTGAAGTGAGCTTTCTACATCCACATGGACCTAACCCATCTTCTGTTTACCCTCAACCTCCAGACATACTAATAATGAGCCAATGTGATGTTTTAACTAAGGTGGAACCAACACAAAAACTGGAAGAACCTATATTCTGACAAATGTGAAACAAAGAAAAGCGGCAAATACCCTCAAGGAACACTTCAAAATTTAGACAGGTGAGTTAAATTATCATATCAATAAAATACTGCATATATATAAAATTTATTTCTAACATTTAATGAATTCAATAATGTAGTGAGTATTTGAATATTTATGGTCCAAAACTTCAATTAAACTTTGGATGCAACGATTTGGTATAATATAATATTAAATAGACTAGATTTTATTTGCAAGCTAGAAGAAAAAATATTTTCTAAAAATTTAAAAAAAGAAAAAAAATTTAGAGGTTAAATTCCTATAATTAGTTGATAACATGTTATTTTTGGTTATACAAGAATTTCTATAGAGTAAAGATGATAGATATTCATGACATCTACAAAATGATGTTAAAAACATCGTTCTAAGTTCAATAGTGACTGAGATATTAATTTCTGAAAATTGGCACTCGGGGGGAATGGTACATTTTTTGACAAAAATGGTCTCATTGGAATGGATGTAACTTTTTTATTATGTCTTGGCCAGTTATGAAACTTTCAGAGGTTAACCACCAGGGCTGTGGAGTTGGGAGTCGGAAGTAATTTTGGTTGGTGCTGGAGTCGGAGTCGGTAAAAATGTACCGACTCCGACTCCGACCTCAATATAAATTTTAATAAAATATGTTTTTGTGTGTGATATCACTGGCAGCTATGGTGGTTAAACCACTTAAATAATAAACACAATGTTTTCCATTTCAGACACTAATGCCATTAATTCATTTTTTCTTTTCAGATAATATTTTTTATTTTTAATGCTCATTTAATTTCGAGTTCTTTCTAAATTTCATAAGTTTTTAACTTTCAAGTCTAAAACCCCTTTCACAGTGGCAAAGACACTTCCAACAAAGTCTGCAGTCTCTTAATATTTTACAATAACCACAGATGGGAAACATTTCGTGTGTCAGTGTATGATAGATGATGATGATGATGATGAAAAATTATGTGAAGCAAAAATCAGTGGTTTTACTGGCTCTGATAAAAATGCACCAACCAGAGCATCAAATTTGAAAAGACATTTGCAGTGTTTCCATCCCAAAATTTTAGAAGTTGTCATTGAGAAAGATAGTAATAAAAACCTTCCAACTACTTCAAAGTTAACAAAAGATCAGAAATCTACTGAATGACAAGCACCACTTACAAGATTCTTTACTACAGACAAAGTTACCGTAACAATGACCACAGATGATGATGCTTCACGTGGTGGTGATGAAATGCCTCTTGTGTAATTATCATCATAGCAGATTTAGAATTAATATACCTTCGGAGTCGGAGTCGGTTTTTTATGTGCCGACTCCACAGCCCTGTTAACCACAATGGATGGCACCCAAAAAGAATTTTTATTTAAAAATCAGAGATGGGCATTTTTTTTATAAAGGTCAAATGTCAAGATCATCTTCAAATTTTTTAATTTTAGAGGATGTTTTGTTTAATAAAAGTGATAGAGCTTTCTTTTCTCTTTAATTTGACAACAAAACCACTTTTCTATCTTTATTGGTTCCTGAGATACATGCATTTGAAAAGTGGCACTCTGGCCAGAGTGCCAATATTTTGCGACCCCAGAACATGAGTGCCAGGGTTCAGCCAGGTCTGAAAATTATTTTCTGGACATCTCACATAGCCCTCCATACAAAAAAATTTCAAGGAAATCGGGGATGGTCATGCCCAGAGGTGTTTGAAATGATACGGAATTACCCTAGGTTAAAAATTTGTGCATCTTAGTAGGCTATCGTAGGTGACTAGTTCCCCAAGGTCTAGAGCTTGACCTCTATATATAGATTTGAGTATGTTAAAGCCAGGCATTTTGCTTTAGCTAAATTTGTATCTTTAGGATAGGTTCTACCATATAGGAGCCTATGTTAAAGGTGTATACAGGGTGTACATAAAGTCAGGATCTATTTTTGTGAAGCACTTGGAAATTGTGGAATTCAATCATAAAATGATAAAGTGGTAACCTTTATTAAATAATTAAGAGTAGGATTCAACGTGATGCCCATCAGTATCCCTGCATGGCTCAAATCGTTCCGCAGCATTTCTAAACACATTCTGGAGCTTTTGTGGGGTTATGTTATCTGCAGCAGTTCGTATACGTAAGTTTTCAAGACTCGTAATCTTCGTCTGATAGACGTGTGATTTGATAAAGCCCCATGCAAAGAAATCTAAAGGGGTTAAATCTGGTGATCTCACTGGCCAAGGTCTGTTGCTTCCGCATCCAATCCAGCAATTTGGAAAATGTCCATTTAGATAATCCTGAACAATTTTGGCATAGTGACAAGGAGCACCATCATGTTGATAGACGATGGTACTAACAATCCTATCCCCAATCAGCTGAGGTTCAAGGAATTGCTGCAACATGTCCAGATAAATAAGCCCCGTAACTGTAGCTTCAGCAAAAAAAAAGGACCATAAACCTTAGATTTTGTTAAACCCATCCAGACATTAACTTTAGGTGAGTCTCTTTCCCAATTTTGGACGAAATCATTCGGTCTTTCATCTGCCCAAATTCGACAGTTATGGCGATTTACTTTTCCACACGTATCGAAAGTGGCTTCATCACTAAAGAGAATGTTGTCCATTAAATTATCACTAGATTTGTTCTACGAGATCAGCACACACAGCACTTCGTCGAGGGAAATCTTCCTCATGTAAAACCTGCAAATGATAGGGTAGCTTTTCTTCTGCAAATTAACTTTCAGAATTTTGTGCACAGATGACGTTGGGAGGCTGAGTCTGTGTGATACAGCACGAATGGATGTACGTGGCTCCTCAGTGATAATTCCGCATACTGCATTCACGGTAAGATCTGACATACATGGTCGTCCTGATCTTGCTTCATCATTTACAGATCCCGTTCGTTTAAATTTGTTCACCAATTTTCGTATTGTCTTGTCTAGTGGCCCTGGCTTATAAAATCTTCTAAACTTCTCTGATGTCATTGTATTTCTTTCCCTCGATTCGCCAAATTACTATTGCCACACGCTCTTCTGTATTCATTCTAAGGGCTTCTGAAAAGAAAAATAGAAAAAAATAATTTCACAAAAATAGATCCTGACTTTATGTACACCCTGTATAATTAGGGTTTAGTAGTTTAATACCATATTTTCTAAGTAGGTATTAGAAGGTCTAGGCTGTTTCAGTTATTGATACACAGCAGCAAGTTAATCATAGTATACCCTAGACCAGGGGTGGGGAAACCCTCGCCCGCGGGCGAAATTTCACCCACGAGCTAATTTCAATTTGCCTGCTTAGGTATTTATTATTTACTAAAAATTATTTATTTACAGCCCAGCAAATAGCTTTTTAAAATACATCTTATATACAGCGTGTCCCAAAGAAATGTATACCCACTTTGTTCGATAATACCAGCTATGAGGATAATAAATATATTACTTTTTATATGTTTTTTAATAAAGAATTTTCTCCTGAATCTAAATATGTAATTATTTTTATTAAAAATTGAAAAACAAAAAAGTTACAGATGTTTAAATTATAATTATTATTTTCGAGACTTCATGTGCGATATTTTCTAATATTTTTGCACGTATACGAGATAAGTTTGAAATCGATGGCACTGTGCAAAACTTACAAAAACAACGTTCTGGAAGACGTCGAACATCTTAGATGAAGTGTCATTTAACCATGGAATTTGTAAATTTTTTGAATTAACTAATAATTACAACATTTATGCTTCAATATCAACACTAAACATAAGTATCTCAAAACAGTCGGTTAAAATATTAGAAAATATCGCACATGAAGTCTTGAAAATAATAATTATAATTTAAACATCTGTAACTTTTTTGTTCTTCAATTTTTAATAAAAATAATTACATATTTAGATTCAGGAGAAAATTCTTTATTAAAAAACATAAAAAGTAATATATTTATTATCCTCATAGCTGGTATTATCGAACAAAGTGGGTATACATTTCTTTGGGACACGCTGTATATAAGCTTAAAATTTGCCAGACGCCCGCGGAGGTGTTTGTTATCGATTTTCGCCCTTGGTACTGAAAAGTTTCCCCACCGCTGCCCTAGACCAATGGTGGCAAACCTTTTTTGCTGGCAGGTCATTTTTGTTACTTTTGATTTTTAAAAAAAACGAAATTGGGTCACAATTTATTTACTTACTATTTTTAGTGAGGAACTTGTTGGATTTTAGCTTCTAATGTTTTGATCCAAGGTTTATATTTAGTTGTCTGTAGTCTCACACATGCAGCACTCATATCTGTGCCAAGGCAATTCCTAGTGGTGGATTTGACCAAATTCATGGAGGAAAACAACTGTTCACATGAATAAGGTGAACCAAACATTGTTAGCAGAGCTAATGCTAGCTTTTTCATTGATGCAACAGAATTTGGTAAAGAGTTCCATTCTGCAAGAATAAGGTTTTCTACTCTCTATTGATTGTTGTTCTCTGGTTACACCCAAAATTGACAACTCCAATTCCTTTTTTTGAAACTTCAGATTAAGACCAATAAATTTAGTCTTCCATACTGCACTTTCTTGGAAGTTAATTAATTCCATTTCTAAAGTACCAATGTCAAGCCAATGAAAAGTTGATAACTGAAGATCTTCAAATTGAATAGTGTGGGGGAATTGTAAGTCATCATACAAACACACGTTTTTAAACATATACTACAGTAATGCCTCGCTTTACGATACCCCGTGTTTACAAATTTTATTTTAAACGAAATAAAAAAATAGTTAAAAATAATAATATTAAACGTCAAAAATAAATCGTACACGTCAAAAATAAGTACATATCGTTCGTGCGTGCATTTGTTCACTCTGGCGGAGCATTTTTATCGTCAGTTTGTATCGTTGCATTGAAGTGAAAGGTTGTTATTGATTCACTCTCGCGCTCACTATGTATTTTTCAAGAGTCCTCCATCCACGACTGCATCTCCAAGTGCGTCTGAAGGCGCTTCTATGAGTGAGTCAAATAAAAATTAAACTTTGTCTCTCTTTTTACATATATCTTTGCTTTATTTTTCATTTCATTAAACCATTGCTGCATAAATTATCGTTTTATTACCTTTTCTTGCGATTTTTTTTTATAAATTTGTTCCAAGAACGTATCCCTTAATATAACATTAAGCCTATGGGAAATAATGCCTTGCTTTACGATGCCTCACTTTACGATTGGATGCTGGGAATGCAATAATTCGTAAAGCGAGGTATGCCTGTATATGTTTAAAAATGTTTCAATGTGTACCTATCACCTTTTTATTTCAGTGGGAGAATAAAATAATTTTAGAACTGTAAGGCAGAAAATATTAAAAATTAGTCATATTTTATTTAAATAAGAGCTCGTGGGTCAGTACTTGACCCGCTGGTCAGTGGTTCACCATCACTGCCCTAGACTCTATTTCTAAACTCTTAATGATTAACTGTGAAATCATGTTCATCATATAATTTGGATAGGTTTTACAATCTAGTTTTACAGTCGCTACACATATAGGCTAATGCTAGTTTCTTCCAGGTTTTATGTGGTTTGCACTTCCTAAATTATACAGTATTATTTGCATTCAATTTGTAAACTTCATATTATCACAATGACAACTCTAAGGCCTTTCCGATGTGAAGACATGTTTAACTTTAATAATGTAAATCTTGATCCATTGACTGAAACATATGGGCTTCTATTTTATTTACAATATTTAGCTCACTGGCCTGAATATTTTCAAGTTGCTGAGTCTCCTAGTGGCATCATTATGGGTTACAGTAAGTAGCTAATTTTTATTTTTGACTTGTTAGAAGATATTTTAGCATGTAGTTAGGTGAAGCCAAATCATACACATATAGAATCTGAGTAAGCAGATATGCGCTTAGTTACACTACCAGTCAAAAGTTTAAGTACACCTACTAATTTCCACTGTTTTGCTGCTTAGCTCATGACATAAACTTCAAATGTAAACTTAATGGGTACTAGAGATGAATTTGCTTACCTAGCTTTCATATTGTATGCTTCAGTACATCAGCCCTATGCAGTGTGTTGTAACACAGAAGCTTCTTCAAAATAGCCTTCAAAATGTGTTAATTTACATCTAGTATGCAACCTAAAATTAATGCCATTAGCTCTGCACAAAGGTCCAAAAACAGTTTAAAAGTCTTTACTGGGGTAGTGTTTCTTCGGGAGTATGTTAATACATGTGTTCAGTTATTAACATGCGTTGCAGGTCTTTACATATAAAATCCTTACAGAGGAACTAACTGTAGTTTAAGGTATATTTGTGTTTCCAAAGGCAAAAATGGGTGCCAAAGCTCAGTTAATAACAGAAAAAAGACTCGATTGTAACTGAGAAATGAGGGTCAATCACTGAGGCAAATTGCAAAAAAAAATTAAAAGTTTCTGTGAATGCGGCTGCTTGTGCCATTAAATGGTATGAAGAAATGTCAAAATAAGGACAGAAAAAGGTCAGGGTGACCAAGAACCAGGGTTGGCACCCAAAAACCCAACCCAAAACCACTGGAATTTTCAGTGGGTTTTTGGGTTTTTGTTTGGGATGTTTATTGTAAAATAATTGAAATTTTTCTGATTGCTACATTGTTCAATTGTAGCTAATTAGAATGATTTGGCATGTTGATTATTTCAAGTAAGCTGACTTATAAAACAATTCTTAAATTATGCAATGTGTAAATAAAGATTATGAAAAATTGAAAAGTTATTAAAAAGGATTTGCACCCATTGTGAACACCATGGGCAATTATTGGATCATTTGACACATTGCTCCAACCATCTTGAATTAAAGTTAGTAGAATTGACTAAGTCTTTTTCATTGAATCCAGTACCTACTTCATTATTCACTTTGATTAGCGAGTCATCAGATAATTTTTTTCTGCTTGGAGGACAATAATAGCCTGGTCTTAAATTTTGGACCCATTTAATAAATTCTTTATTCTCTACAACTACAAATGGAATATTTGCTGAAAAGAAAAATCTGGACATTTGCAAATCTAGTTGTTCTAACCACATATGGCATTATCTGACCTTGTGTTTTCTTGGCTGGAGTAGGATGAAAAAATGGTATGGAAGATTCAGAAGTGGTTGAAGTGAATGAAGTCTCACTACTGTGAATTGTAGTGTCATCATGAACCAGGCTTTCATATGATTTGCTTGAAGAGGGTCTACTCTCAAAACTGCCGTGTTTATGTGTAGGAGGAAGAGTTGCTGATGTATCTGTATTTGTAAGCTCATCCGCTTCATGAGCCTGTACCCATTTTTTATTGCATCAATCTAAATGATGTTTCACTCATTCTATTTTTTTCAAAAATACATATCTGCAGTATTTGCACCAAACTCTATTTGGTTGGTCACTCAACATTTCTACTTCATCCCATTCAGCAGCTTTAAGTCTGCCACCAGTATGTGCGGGTCTAACTTTTTCTAGATGTTTCACACACTCAATTTTTCGAGTGATACTTTCTTTGCAGTAATTGTATAGTACTCTAGGCTGATCACTTAATAAAGTCATTTCGTCCCATTCGCTAGCTTTAGATCTTCCACCTCTATAACTCTTTGGCATCTTAAAAATTTAAATTTGAGTTAGGTCTAAATAAAGCTGAAATCTGCTGTTAAGAAATAAAGGAAAGATCTAAAATTAAAATGGAGAAAATTATAATATGTCATTATTATCTTTCATATCTGAACTTTCTGTGAAATAAAGATGTCTTTTTAATATATATATATATATTGTAGATTAGATAAATAAATTAATTAAATAATAGATATATTAGGCACTACATAATTATTGAACCTTTCTAAAAAAAATTTCAACCCATCAAAAACCCAAAAACCCAGTTGGGTTGTTTTTTGTGTGAAAAACCTGTGTTTTTGCCAACCCTGCCAAGAACCACAACAGACTCAGAGGACAAGTATATCTGAGTCACCAGTCTGCGCAACAGATGCCTCACAGCACCTGAAATCAAAGCCCAGCTGAACAACTCCAGAAGCACAATAGTTTCAACATCAACTGTTCAGAGAAGACTAAGAGAGGCAGGATTAAAAGGATGAACTGCAGCAAAGAAACCAATGCTGAGACTTCAGAACAAAAAGAAAAGGCTAGCATGGGCTAAAAAAACACGAAAAATGGACTGTTGAGCAGTGGAAATTTGTCCTTTGGACTGATGAATCAACATTCAAAGTTTTTGGATCTAAATGCAGAGTATTTGTGCAGTGCAGAATGGGTGAAAGAATGACAGAGTAGTGTGTTGTGCCAACAGTGAAGCATGGTGGAGAAAGTATGATGGTCTGGGGATGCAAGTTGGAGATCTCCACAAAGTCACTGGAATACTGAACCAACGTGGCTATCACAGCATTCTACAGCACTGCCATCCCATCTGGACTGCAACTAGTTGGCCAACAGTTCATAATGCATCAAGACAATGATCCGAAGCACACTTCCAAGCTGTGTCAAAGTTACCTGAAGCAGAAAGAATGGCAATGTCAGCACAGTCCCTAGATCTGAACCTCATCGAGCTAGTGTGGGATGAACTGGATTGACGAATGAAAGCCAAACAGCCATCCAGTGCTCAGAAGCTCTGGGAACTCTTACAAAAGTACTGGCAGCAGCTTTCACCAGACTATCTTCTTTCTCTTGTCGAGCGCATGCCTCGAATTTGTTATGCTGTAATTGCTGCTAGAGGATGCTATTTTGATGAATCTAAAATTTAGACTGCCTTTGGTAAATTGTCCTGATTTATTGTTATTTAAGTTCCCATGTTTGTACTTATGAATTTGTCATGATAACTTAGTTAATAAAAAAACTTTAAACAAAATTTGAAATTTATGAATATTTCAGGGTGTACTTAAAACTTTTGACTGGTAGTGTACATCAAGTAGCTAACTCTTAGGTTTTAGGGCAGTTATATAAATTGCCAGGATCAAAGTAAGTTAAGAAGCTCAGTACCACAGCCTCTTTACATGTTATTATAGAGAAAAATAAAAAAATAATTAGTACTAATAATTCTTAATTACTTAGAATATCATACTTCTTTTAACTGACAAGATACATTCTTGAGGCTTGTCCACTAAGTGAAAAATCTGTTAATAGAGGTCATTATAACATGGTGCTTATGGAGATGGGTTCTTGCTTAATAGTGAAATCAGTCAAAATGATAAATAAATGCCTTTAAATACTATTATTTTCTTAAGAATGACTAAATAATGATTAAATGTGCCAAAATAGGTCTTAAACATTAGAAGAAAATTGGTTACTGATGCTGAATCTCACCTGCCTCAACCCTTCGTATCATTTTCATATCCATACTAATGACTTACCTGGTCACCTTGGCTGGTTTACCAACACACTCACTTGCAGGCTGTTTCCCAGACATGATGGGCATAAAATGTTCACAAAACACACGTAGATAGCAAATATGAAGACCTACTGTGACACAACTGACATGAATCTTGGTGGGCTACTGTATACTTTTTGAGATGATTGCTGATTGGCTTAGAGGATGTAAACAACAAAGATGGCAATGGACTTTATCATTGGTTCTTTTTCACTAATGTTTGAGTGATTTTTTTAATTGAATGGTACTATACTTACTATCATCATACAGCATTTATTAAATGAATATTTTTTTCATGTCCATTAAATAAAAGTCCATTGGCTGAGGCTTCATTAAAAGAGGTATGATAGTCCTGTATAATTGGCTACAAGAGTTATTACATTCATTCCTTTCATATATTAAGTTTTCCTGTAGGGGCCTACAGCTAAAATGTAAGAATTTGAATACATGATAAAAGGTGGGAAAAAGAGAGAGAGAGAAGAGGGAGGAAATATATACTGTAGTAACCTATGGTGTGTATATATGTGAAAAGTATTTCTATTAGAAAATAAATCATTACCATCTAATATATATACAGTAGAATGCCAATTATCCAAATGTTGATTAACTGGAAGTCCAATTATCCACATCAAATTTTGAAAATTAAAAAAAATTTCTTTACAAAAAATTTTTGCTGACAATCACACAAATGTTAAACATGAGCAAAACAAATTTGGATCATTTCATAGCAAAGGGTACAACACGCTGCTTCACATCCACACAAATGTTAAACATGTCTATTATTGTCTAAACATTAGGCCGGGTCAAAAATGGGAAATTTTTTTATTTCTTAAAAAGTACACTATGTGAGAAGTTTCATTTTATCATCTTAACAAAATATTAAAATATCAAGCATGTGCTACCCCTAGCACATACCCCCCCTTTTTTACCCTCATATTTGCAGAGATTTAAATGGGAAAAAATTTTATTTCTTAAAAAGTACACTATGTGAGGTTTTTTTATCACTTTAGCAAAATATTAAAAAAAAATCAAGCATGTGCTACCCTACTACCAATGTTCCCTCTAAGGTGTGCACATGCACACGCATTGTGAAACCCGCGCGCACAGCAAAATAAAATGTGCACAGGCTCAAGTGTATCATGAGTCACGACAGTAAATGAAGTACTGTAATTTAAAAAATATACAGTCACACAAGGTCTGACCATTTGCATCAACATACTCTATAGTCACTCTTTTAAGTATTAACCCCTTCCGCCTGACTTAGTCAACATCCATGCAATTACGCAATACAGATTTTTTTTACTCTGTGTTTGCATTTTTTCTTTTATACATTAACACATTGAATATAAACCTTCTCTTTCTTATTTTTGCATAAAAACAAATAGTAATTATCTCATAATTCATAAAAAATAAAATTATTTTTTATTTTATTCCTATTTTGTAAATGGATAAAATCATGTATTAATCTTGATAGTCTATTTTAAATTGCTAAATGCTAAAAATTGTTTTGAGAAATAACTAAAATAATCATTTTCAATTAATGTTTTTTTTTTATTTTTCTTTATTTTGTTGAATTTTATTTTACTATTTTTTTTTTTATTCGTATTTTTAGAATGGATAAAATGTTTAATTTTTTAAGAATATATAATATTGTAAACAGTTTTTTAATATCCATTTAATAGTACCATAATGATGAAGCTATCACCTTATGGAAATAATATTTATATATACCGTATTTTTTGGTGTATAAGACGCACTGTTTTTCCAAAAAAAGGGGTCTCAAAATCACCCTGCGTCCTATACACCAAAGGTCATAATATTACCTTTATATGGGCTAGAAGAATTTATGGATTTTTACAAAAATTCGTCATCTCTTAGTCTCTCCTGACTGTGTATTGGTTTGGTCAATTTTACACTAAGTTTTTACTCTTCCCAACCCACTGATAACAAGAAAAACAGTATGTATTGCATAATGATTTACTTTTATGTTTCATAACATATAGTATAGTCTCCCGTATACTTAATACTATTTTCTTATAATAAGTATGGGTGAAAGAAAACGTATCACCATACTTTTGATGGAGGGCTTTAACAAAAGTCAGCCTCACTGGTAGAAAATTATGGACATTTTCTGACAACTGGGCAGTTGGTCATAATTTTTTTCCTGAAAAAGGCCTTGAAAATAGGGGTGCATCTTATACACCGAAAAATACGGTATTTAATTTTGAAGATAATAGTGCTCAGAAAAGTTTGCACAATTTTTCACCATGAATCTAAATGTATGCATAATGAAAATTTCTTGCGCACACAGACTAAAAAAAATTAGAGGGAACATTGCCTACTACCCCTATCACATGCCCCTCCTCCCTTTTTTACCCTCATATTTGCATATATTTAAATGGGAAAAATGTTATTTCTTAAAAAGTACACTATGTGAGGTTTTTTAATCACTAACAAAATATTAAAAAGATCAAGCATGTGCTACCCTACTACTCCTATCACATAACCCCTACTCCCTTTTTTACCTTCATATTTGCATATGTTTAATGTTGTTACATGAAAAGTTGTTTGTTTAATGCTTGATATTTTTGTGTTTCAGATAAATAGAAATAATTTGCATTTGCTTTAATTATAATTTGAATTATCATAAATTATAAATTACATATAATTTGATTTTACTTCTGAATATAAACTATGACTACTAGAAGCAAGTCCTCAAATGCAGCCTTTGGATATTTTACAAAATTCCCAGCAGCCATAACTCCTTCAAAAGCAGATGTGAGACACTACCTTTTTGTGCGCCATCATGAAGAAACTAAATCAAAAGGATCAGCAACTGTTAATGATTGTTACAGGGTTGTTGTAAAAGATATTGAAGACATTTGGATGAAATTTTCTTTTCCTACGATTAACCCTTAACTGCCATGGTGCCCATATTTGGACACCTTCAAAATAATTGAAATATATTGAATAACACTGGTATGCATATGAAATTTTTTTGTCTGCTGTGAGGGTTTTTTCAACTCATATTATATAATTCGACCATGCTGAATTCGAAAATGACATTGGTTTTCCTCAATCAGGTCAGGTTTTTTCTCTATTGGCCATTTATTATAAGTCCAATTTTATCCCCAAATTTATTGATTTTTTTAGCTTAAACACTGTAGATACGAGTAATATTATAAGAACACTCGTGAAAAATGAAAACATTGTGTGAATAAATACTTTTATTCATACAATGAATATGGAAAAAAGTTTATTGAGGAAGGAATGAAGTTTTTTTGGCTTTCCATCTGTGTTTTCTTCGGGCACGTCTCGCTTCAAACACAGCAATAGTCCACCAGCATATTGATATCCCAGTTTCCCTGGTACCTCTCTTCCATTATTTTGATATCTTGGTGAAATCATTCACCCTGTTCCTCACTATAATCCCCGCAATTTTCAGGAAAATAGTCCAAGTGAGACCACAAAAAGTGCATTTTTATGGACATGCGCGACCCATGAGCTTTGAAAGCTTCCATCAAGTTTTCGACAATGGACTCGTATTCTGGACTTCTACGCTTGCCAAGAAAATCAGTGACAACTGATTTGGATGCCTGCCAGGCATTCTTCTCAGTCGGAGTCATTGCGTTTTCGAACTGAGTATCCTTGATCAAAGTTCAAATTTGAGGACCATCAAAAACCCCAGCATTTAGTTTAGCATCAGATATATGAGGAAATTTACTCTCGAGATATCGGAATGCTGAACCCTCCTTATTCATTGAATGCTGAACCCTCCTTATTCATTGATTTGATGAAATTTTTCATCAAGCCCAGCTTAATATGAAGTGGTGGGAGCAAAATTTTTGTTGGTGGTACAAGGGGCACTGAAACGACATTATGCGACCCAGGTTCAAAATTCTCTCTGGATGCCCATTCACGCTGTGCATAGTGCTTCTCATCTGCTCGGCTATCCCATTTGCAGAGGAAACATGGGTATTTCGTGTATCCCCCTTGCATTCCCAATACAAATGCCACAATCTGAAAAAAAATGAAAATATTTAAAGAATTTAGAGAATTTGTTCTATCAGATAAAAATCTATGCATTGGACTGTATCACTTCTGTGGGGAAGTTAAGTGTTCTTATATGCTCTCAAATAACCTTTGGAAAAACAACATGGTCAATAGCAATAGTTTACTTATGATATTAGTATTACCTTCAAATCTCCACAGATCCTCCAGTTATGTTGGTCGTATATGAGAGCATCCAGTAAAATTTTCATGTTATCGTAGCTCTCAGTAAGTTGTACAGAATGTGCTACAGGGACTGATGCAACCCTATTCCCAATGTTGAGAAGTACTACTTTCAAACTTCGTTTAGACGAGTCTATAAATAGCCTCCATTCTGATGCGTTATATGGCAGGCCCAAGGATTCGATTAGCCCCTCAACATTGCAGCAGTACACTAAGGAAGAGGTATTTTCGTGCACTGCAAAAAACTTGCAGAATTCTTCCTCTCGTTTCCTATACCAGGAGAATGTTGTTCCCGGAGCCAGCAAGTTGTCCTCTCGAAGTCGTGAGCCCAAGATCTCTGCAGCTAATTTGGAAAGTCCTAAATCCCTGGTAAGATCATTAAGTTTGGCCTGGTTGAGAGGCCTCGGCTCATTTGAAGAAGTATTTTGAGGTATATACGACTGGGACTGGTCATTGGCATTGGTCATTGATTCATCATCAGAATCATCGAAGTCCAGGGTTTGAGGTGGGTCGGGTATTGGAATTCAAGGACCATGGGGTACAGGTCTCATAGCAGAAGGAATGTCAGGGTATACAACAATGTGTTTATTCTTCTTGTTAACTCCTGAAAATAGAAACACAGAAACATGGATATAAAACTTGCATATGAAATAGAAGCAGCATTCAGACAGTGGTGGCTCGTGAGGGAAGGCTACGGTCTGTAAGATATGAAATAGGTCGATGGAGTCTGTATATTTCTTTTTTTTCATTCATATTGTCCCTTCAGGGACAATATGAATGAAAAAGAAAGAAAATATACAATCATTGTAAATGTAACTTGTATAACAATATGTATGTGTAAATGTATTTTCTATAACAATATGTATATGTATGATTACCATTATGGTGAATATTATGCTATATATGGTGAATATTACATTATGGTGAATATTATGTCAAGTTTCATACGAGGATTTCAAAATATTTAAGAAAAATAAATTTATAAGCCCACCTTGGAGGTTTGTCATGCAGAAATAGCAATCTGTCACGTGATCCTTTCCTTCTCTCCAAATCATGGGAATTCCAAAAGGCAAAGATTTCGCTCTGCCTTTGCTCCATCTTCTCAAATTTCAATGCACGTCTTGCAGCACATATGAGGGGCGAAATTTTTGTCCTGGTCCCCTAGCTTAATTCCAAAGTATGCTCTATACATTGTCTTCACAAATTTAGTGATTTGGGACTGGTTATTTGGCATGGTAACCGTCCCACATATGTAGCAGAATCTATTGGGATCATTTTTACACGCTCTATTCATTATGAAATATTTTATCTATATGCCTGAAAAGTAAAAAAAGACATTATACAAGTGAAACAAGTGATGATAGATGTTACTGTTCCAATTCTGCTTTGACAAAATCACAAAAAATTCTATTTTACTTATGAGGCCATAGCCATAGCTGAGCTGATTGAGAAAAACGGATTGCAGATTCGAAATCAGCAGGAAAAACTCTATAAGAATCACTTACAAAACCCTTGACAGCAAAATTGATGCATACCAGTGTAATTATTGTAATATCATCTGCTACGCCGAGGTGGCCTTTCTTGAACACCTAACTGTAGATGCTAGATACCTCTTTCAGCAATATCTCGGTTTTTTTTTTTATTCATGGCATTTTCAAATGACGTTTGTCTTGAGGGAAATGTTAGTTCAAAACCAAAAAATATTTTGAAGAATGGAATCATTTACAGGTAAGATACAATGTTCTAATAATTTTTAGGTCAAAAACATATATCCTGGATTGTAAATAAGATTGCTTTTATTTAAAAATATATTAGCATAAATATTAGATGTCATTAGAGTATAGTGCTCAAAAATGAGCAGCTCGCATGGCAAAGTCCTCCTGGGCAAATGTTTTCTTCATAGATTGAAAATTTTTGGGAAACTATTTTATTTTTTTAGAATAGTATTGATAGATATTTGTAGACTAAAATTTATATATATATATATGTATGTGTATATATTATTATATATATACAGGGTGGGCGGAAAGTAGCTCCCTATTTGGATTGGTAAAAAAATACGTATTATCCATTTATTTCAGAAGAAATAATATGAAAGGTAGGCATACATGGTAGGTTATCTCTAAATTCAATGTGGGCTCCAACTCTTTCCACCAGCTTCTGGGCCGCCCAGGAATGGCGTCCACTGACTTTAGCAGGAACTCCGGCGGGATGGAGGACATGACTTCCCAAATTCGGTCCTCCAGTTCTTCCAATGTCCTCGGTTTGGTGCGGTAGACTTCTTCCTTTACCCACCCCCAAAGAAAGAAGTCGCACGGTTACCGCTGAAAAATGGCAGAATCGGTTCAGTGTAACGGTGTGTTGTGGTATGACCTCAGATCAGGTTGTGGGCCCGTTCCTTCTGCGCAACACCATAAATGCTGAGCGGTACCTTGCTATGTTGCGAAACGAGGTCTGGCCGGTTGTCAGCACATGGGAGAATATCGACGATCTGATATTTATGCAAGATGGCGCCCCTCCGCACTTCGCTCTTGTTGTCCGTGAGTGGCTGGATGCCCACTTCCCTGGGCGTTGGATGGGTCGTCGTGGTCCACATCAATGGCCAGCCAGGAGCCCCGACTTGACACCGTGCGACTTCTTTCTTTGGGGGTGGGTAAAGGAAGAAGTCTACCGCACCAAACCGAGGACATTGGAAGAACTAGAGGACCGAATTCGGGAAGTCATGTCCTCCATCCCGCCGGAGTTCCTGCTAAAGTCAGTGGACGCCATTCCTGGGTGGCTCCAGAAGCTGGTGGAAAGAGTTGGAGCCCACATTGAATTTCAGAGAAAACCTACCATGTATGCCTACCTTTTCATATTATTTCTTCTGAAATAAATGGATAATATACGTATTTTTTTACCAATCCAAAATAGGGAGCTACTTTCCGCCCACCCTGTATATTAGTGATGGGACGATACCAAAATTTTTAACGATTCCAATTCCGATACCACTAAAAAGTCTCAATTCTGATACGATTCTCGATTCCAATTCCCAATATTTTTAAATATAATTCTATACTTGTTTTTCTGGAAATTGTCATATTTTACTCTGGTAAGATTAACTATTTACATTATGAGTATGGTAATATAAATTATAAATTATAAATTGGTTTAAAAATAAAAATCAACTGTAAGTTGTAACAATTCATTTTAATCTTCTTCTTCACATCATGGATATACATGTTTTAATGTATAGCTACAATACAATAAAAATGAAATTTGTTATCCTCTTTCATTTAAATTTTAAAGTTTACATTGCAAAACTGGTTCAATTAAAAGTTAAAGAATCGTTTTAAGAATCGGAAATCATGGTACAATTCTCTTGATTCTGATTCCTGAAAAATGCTCGATTCTTCCGAGGCGTGGTGTGCGGTTTCGTATCCGTCGCTCCAGTTCGTCCCACATGTGCTCGATTGGGTTGAGATCGGGGCTCTGATCAGGCCAGTCTAACAAATCCACCTTATTTTCACGAAACCAGTCCTGCACACGCTTTGCAGTATGGCAGGGAGCTCGATCCTGTTGAAACAAACAATGGCCATCTCCGTAGTATTGCCACAGTGTAGGGAGGGCCGAATTGTCCAGAACGTCGAGATAAACGTCAGCGTTCATGGTAGTGGGTATAACAACCAACGGGCCGAGCCCTAGCCAGGAAAAACAACCCCATACCATGATGGACCCTCCACCGAACTTCACCGTTGGACATACACAGTCAGGAAGAAGCCGTTCTCCGGACTGTCGCCACACCCAAACACGCCCATCAGACTGGAAGAGTGAATACCGCGACTCGTCGCTCCAAAGAACAGTTTTCCAGTCCTCCACGGTCCAGGAATGATGGGAGACACATCAGGCCAAACGACGCGTGGCATTAACTTTTGTAATCAGTGGCTTGTGTACAGCTGCTCTACCATAATAACTGAGTCTGTGCATCTCTCTGCGGATAGTTACAGTACTAACGGAGGTACCGGATGCTCTTCCTACCTCCTCAGCGATGGAAGCGGCAGAGGATGTGCGGGACTTCTTGACATGTCGTACCAGACTTCTTCTATCACGTTCCGTCAGTTTGCGTGGTCGTCCGGAACGTTTTTTCGCGTTAGTTGCACCGTCGTGCTTCCATCTCATGATAACATCCGCTACAGTCGACTTTGGTATATCCGGTTTGGCTGCAATGTTTCGTATAGAAACGTTACTTAAATAACATCCGATGATGAGTTCACGTCCACGCGGCATGGCTTCACAACAGTTACTGATAACTTAACAGAACACCTCAACATTATAGTTTCGTCACGCTTTTTCCCAGCATACCTTTCGGCGAAGGTGATATTTGCAGAAATGCGGATTTTCCGGGGTGTCCGAATACTTTTGATCATAGAGTGTATATATTTAATATATATACTCAAACACTCTTTCCAGGAACTAGTGGATTATCCAAGAGGCCAGTCATTTCAATTTCAACAGGAAGCTTTTATGCTGGAAATCGCACTCTTAAGTCTCTATTTCTTGCAATTGCTGAAACAAGCGATGAAGAGAGTGGATCAGGAGACGAAGAAACAAACATTTTGGAAGAAAGAGGACAGTCACAACAGTTGAGTTCAGAATCAGAACAGGAACAGGACCTTTCATCTTCTAGCACTGTTGTTTTATGTATTGATAACAGTTCACCCTTGCCTTCATCACATGTAAATGGTCAGAAGAAAACCCTTCAAAAGAGAAATCCCATTTGGGAAAAGATTGAAGCACAGGATCCTATTCCACATCATCCAGATTTTGAGGATAATATCTTGGTATCGGAAAATCCTGAAGATTGCTTGGTTAGTCCTTTTCAATTCTTTATGAAATTTATTGATAAAAGATTTTCTAAATTTAATCGTTAGTCAAAGTAACTTATATTCAGTGCAGAAAAATGTAAATTGCCCACTAAAATTGACAAGGGAGGAGTTTGAGCAATGGCTTGGTTTGTCTATCTGGTTTAGCCTTCACAAAGTAACACTCAACTTCACTGGGGTGATATGAAAGATGAACGTTTTGCAGGCTTGATGACTCGTGACAGGCGGGAGGAAATTAAATCTAATATACATTTGTAGATAATTCTCAACTAGGGGAGATAAGATTGCGAAAGTTAGACCTTTTGTAGAACATCTAAGGGCCAAATTTAGGAAAATTCCAGATTATGATTAGATTTATGTATTGATGAAAGTATCATCCCTTTCAAAGGCAATTCTTCACTGAAACAATACCTTCACAAAAAGCCACACAAATGGGGTTTTAAATATTTGTATTAGCTGATAAGGGTGGTATGGTTTATGATTTTATTCCATATACTGGCAAAATTGAGCCAGTTGATGATCCTACTGTTCCTGACCTTGGGCTAGTTCTAATATAGTTTTGCATTTGACACAAAATATTCTACATGACAAAGGGTATAGATTGTTTTATGATAATTGGTTTACTTCTTTGCCATTGCAAGTATTCTTAGCTAAAAGAAAAATATGGTCTTGTGGCACTGTTCAATCAAGAAGGCTACCTGGTCTATCATTCACCCAGGATAAAGAAATGAAGGCTAAGGGTAGAGGTACATTTGAAGAGTGGGATGCAAATGTAGATGGAATAAGAGTAACAGCAGTAAAATGGTTTGATAGTAGAGCTGTTACAACTTTGTCAACCTTTGCAACAGCAGACTGTGTTCAGAAAGAGAGCTTTGACCATCACCAAAAGGGAAAGATATCCATTATTTGCCCCAGTATTGTACACGAGTATAACAAAGCAATGGGTGGTGTAGACCTGCATGACCAATTGGTATCCTTGTACAGTGGAACCTCAATATACGAACTTAATCCGTTCCTGAGGGTTGTTCTGATATCGAATTGTTCGTATATTGAATCAATTTTTCCCATAAGAAATAATGTAAATTGGATTAATCCGTTCCAGACCCCCAAAAGTTACCCCTTACGAAACATTTTTAAGTCAAAATATTGGTTAATTAAACCTGTAAAATAAGACTTGCATGCATAAAATCATACATGAAACCTGTAACAACAATAAATAATGCAATATTATACAAATAAATGAAAATTTAACCTGAACTTTACCTTTGCTGAGGAGTGATGATGGCCTAAGTGGAAGGTGGGGGTGGAGGAGGGAGATTATTGTTTGGAAGGGGAGTCACCTTCCATAAAAACATCAGGTAACTCCCCTTCTGGTGTTCTGTCTCTTTTCCGTCTCTTTGCAGTAGCACTAGAAGATGCTGGGGATTCACTAGCACTTGACCGGCAGACCGGCTTCTTTCGGTTCGGATATGAGGGAATGGTTCGTATACAAGGACAATTTTTTCTCAAAAAAGTTGTTCGTATACCGATTTGTTCGAATAGAGATGCGTTTGTATATTGAGGTTCCACTGTATAGGTTTTCTTTTAAGTCTAAAAAGTATTATCATAGGATTGTTTGGCACCTGTTTGACATGGCACTGGTCAATGCTTGGCTACTGTACAGGCGATCATGTGATGATATGAGTGTTCCCCGTAAAAACCAAAATATTTTGGCACAATTCAAGGCTAGGGCAGCTAAATCTTTGATGTTTTCTGGTAAAGTAACTAAAAAATGTAAAAGGGGAGACCATCTATAGAAGCCACAGAAGAACCGAAAAGAAAAATTGTTAACCAAGGTTTACCTATACCTGAAAATGATATAAGATTTGATAATCTTGGCCATTTACCTAATGTTGGTTCAGTTAGACACATGTGTAAGATGATTGGTTGCAAAAGCAGAGTTATGACACACTGCCAGAAATGTAATGTATATTTGTGTATTACACAAAAAAAGAATTGTTTTGCAGACTTTCATACAAAAAATTTGTAAAGTAATATTCAAATTTCATTTATATTTGCAGAAAAATGTTTGAATAGTAATAAAAATAAGTCTTAGCTGTTCATTATCCATAAAAATGTTTTGTATTAGTTTTATATTTTAATATCAGTAAAAATTGTTCCAGATTTTATTTTATTCTCCGTAGATTTTCACATTAAATTTGTCTCGTGTGCCTAGGTGCCCAAAATAATCCACCTTCATTAATTCATTAAAAAAACAAAAATAAATTAATGTAAATACATACATGCCTTATTGACTCCTGTTAGAATCATAATTTTCAACAATTTAATTTTTCAGAGCTAAATAAAATTTCGGCGGTTAAGGGTTAACACCAAAGGTATCTATCTTAAAGTCAGTCGACTAATAGAAGAAGCCTCAAATTGAACAAGGTGCTGTTACATCGAAGAAATGAAAGTTTGCCTTAAAAGTAGCTCAGTATGCTGAAATTTTGATATATCTTCTTGTTAATGCTATGATAAGGGAATTGATAGGAAATCTTGCAGGTGTAAGGATAAAATACCAATGGCAGAATGGGAGTCTTTTGTGGGTCAAAAACAAAGAAAAATCAGTTAGGACCAATGATCGCATAGCTAGTTCAACAAAGAAGAGATCTTTAGCAAGAGCCCAAGAAGCACAAAACCATCAACTAAAAGCAAAAGAAGAAATGACTGAAGCCACCAATGTTTTACATCAGAATTATAGAAAATACTGAAGACATGGATGTAGATTCAGAGAGTCAGGATGTAGATTATGAGGCTGATGTAGAATTGACAGAATATTCAGACAGGCACTCTTATAAAAACCTAGCATTAACAGCAGATCGTTATTGTGTAAGTTGTAGAGCTGCAGCTGCATAGTCAAGCAGCTTAAAAGATATGGGGATCCTTAACCACACCAACTGCTTGACAGAACAGAAAGAAATTAGAAAGAGAAAGAAATTGCATGGGTCAAACAAATACTTTTAGGTCTAAATCCGAAAATCTAAAGATGGAGTGCCTGGTTTGATGGAAGGAAAGATAACACATTAACTAAAAGGGAAAGATAAAAGAACACTATATTATTGTGAAAAACCTGGAAGCATCTATGTAGACAGTCCACCAGATAATGGAACTGCTCGCTGCATAGAAGAGTTGATAACTATTATTACAGACTCGAACAGCACAGATGCTATCAAAGCTTTACTGTGTGATGGTACTCCTGTAAATACAGAAAAAATTGGTGGAGCATAAAACTGGTTGAAATTCATCCTAACAGACCAGTGCAGTGGTTGGTGTGCCTCTTGCATTTGAATGAGCTGCCCTTTATGCACGTCTACACAGCCATTGATGGTAAAACAGCAGGTCCACATACTTTTGCGGGTTCAACTGGGAATAAACTGAAAACAGATTTAACAAAATTTGAGGTAGGGTAGTCAAATATTCTCGTGTAAAGGGAAACATTAAAGAAATTCCAGCAAATGTTGTGAAGGAGCTAAGTAGTGATCAAAGATATATCTATGATACTGTATGTGTGGCAGTGCAAACTGGAGACACTTCTCAAGATCTGTCCACTCTCTCCTCAGGTACCCTTCACCATACTTGCTGGCTAACTCTAGCCAACAGGGTCCTTCGATTATATATCTCAATGCCAAATCCTGATAAAAACCTTGAAGATACAGTATAGTCAAGATTATTATGCAGTTCTTGCTCCAGGGTGGTTTTGGATAAAATCTCATCCTAATGCAACTGATGGTGCATATAACTTTTGGCATTTAATGTGCTTCCTTCAAAATTTAGATGAACAGCATGGATCAATCATAGAACCAGTATTAAAGAATAATGCTACTTTGCCACCCACAAAATATACTCATATCAATGGTAACTGACAAGAGACTAGAAATTAGGGAGCAAGCTATTCAGAAAATCATCCTTTCAAGAACAGGATTTTCAGGTATCAGAAACTTTGAGTTGCCTCGAACCCTGAAGATAGCTTCTTTTCCATGCCACAGTCAAAGTGTGGAAAGGGCAGTGAACCTAGTAACAAAGACATGTCAGGAAAGAATAGGATATGATAACCGTCAAAAGTTTATCTTAAACTCATTAGAATCAAGGTGAAAACTGCCCAAGTTTGAATGGAAGGCCCAATGGAGTGAGTAAGAAACATATGAAATAAAATTTCCTAATAATATTGAAAATTTCTTCCCATTTGATATGATAAGGAACACTGAAAAAGTTAATTGAATTTTAGCACATTTATTATGCCTCTAATTTTTTCTTCTGAATATATTGTTGTACTTAATTAATTTTCCTAATACTGTACATTATTAAATAAAATATTACATGTTAATAAAGATTTATGTCATCAAAAAGCCTGAATGTAGAGTAAGTCTCGTATAAATAGAGTATTCTTCAATATAGGTCAAAAAGTGAAAAATTGTGCCAGGGGTAGGAGACTTTAAACAGTGAAAATAGTTTATGAGGGGGTTCCTGTGTTTCATTCAAACCCCTCACAATATGTACCTTTTCAATATAAAATTTCAACCCAGCCTAGAGCATGCCCCATTACACACCTTAATTTTTATAAGAACAACATTAGCCTGTACATACATTGTACTGAGTGTGGCAGTACTTTGTGTTTCCTTAAAAATTAAAATTATGCATTTATTTTTTTTAAATCATAGTTGTTCTTTGTTGGGGTAAAAATTCTACCAAATGCATAAAGAGTGGTTCTTTCATTCATTGAGTGATAAAGTGGACATTGTGAACAAGTTAAAGAAAGGTGAACTGGTATAAAGTTAGTAGGGAAATATGGTGTTTGGAACTTCACAGTATCAGAAAAAAAAAATAGTGACTCAATTCTTAATTTTGTTTCTATTTTGGAGGAGGAGGAGGAGAAGAATGGAAGTACAGTGTGGAAAGCAATGAGAAAGTGGACAGTGCTATTTCATGTGGTTTTTACGTAAGTAGTCATTTGGTCAGCCCATTTCAGGTTCTGTTCTTTGTGAAAAGGAAATTCATAGTGAAAAGCTTTCAGCTGAATTTGCAAAGGCTGATAATTTTGTAAAAAACCTAGAAACATTAATTTGTGAAGAAAAGTATGATACTGACTTCATCTATAATGCAGCTGAAACTGGGCTTAACTGGAAAACTCCCAAACAAATCACTGGCATCACAAAGAGCAGCTGCACCAGGTTACGTTTTTGGTATGTGCTAATGCCAATGGAAATCACAAGTTCCTTTGCTACTCATTGGGAAATCAACCTTGAGCATTCAAGAATGTGAAGCTTTACCCTTTACAACAATCAGAAGAAAGTGTGGATGAATGTTCAAGTGTTTCTGGAATGGTATGATGAGACCTTCATTCCTGATGTTAAGAAATACCAAAAGAAGGTTGGAAAAGTTGAAAAAGTTAAAAAGTTTTGCTTCTTCTAGACCAGTGCTTCTCAACCTTTTTTACTTAATGGCACATATTCTAGTTAACTTGACCCTTGCAGCACACTGAACTGAATTTTGTCAAGTCATTGTGTATTCCATTTTCATCACTCATTAGTAAAATATAGTGATGTAGCTTATTTTCCTCTAATTACAAAAGTACTGTGGCACATTAGGGACCTTGTCATGGCACACCAGTTGCAAAGCACTGTTCTAGGCAATGCACTGTCTCATCCCTCAGCTGAACTTTTGGAACATGATGCCAGCATGTTTAAGGTTGTATTTATTCCACCAAATGTCACTTCTGTAATGGAGCCAATGCATCGTGGAGTGATCAAAATACTTAAATGTCTATATAGAAAGCAACTCCTTCAAAGACTTTTATTGGCAGATGATGATGAAGTAGACATTCAAGGGTTTTTAAAAAATTTTGATCTTAAAGAATGCTATTACATGGTGGCTAATTCTTGGAATTCCTTAAAAATACTATGTTCCAGAAGGCATGGAATAAAATGTTTAAAATTGCATCTAAAGATGATGCCACAGAGATGATGAAAAAATTGTCAATGACATAGCAATAACACTAAAAGAAATCGCTGGATGCTCAGATTGTTATTTAGATGATGTCAGAGAGTGGATGAACTGTGACACTGGTGACCCTGGCTAAACTCTTAACAGAAGAGATCATTGAAGTTGTACAAGAAGAAGAGGAAGAAGCAAGAAGAAAATAAGGAAGATTATGATAAAGATTATGAAGGGCCACCACATGCAGAGCCTTTCAAATGTCTGGACAATGCAATAGCATGGTTGGAGGGGCAGGAAGAGTGTGACTGTTCAGCTGCTTTGTTTGAAAAGATTGCATGATTTAGCTGCAAAAAAAAAAAAAAAAAAAAAAAAAAAAAAGCAGCAGCTATCAATCACTCAGTTCTTGTCTTAAATAAATTATAGTACTGTACAATTCAGTGGCGTATGTAAGGGGGGGCCATATGCCTCCCCCATTGTAAAAATTATTACTACTCATTAAAGATATTTGAAAAAGAAAGTTTCAAAAATTGATAACTTTGCAACATTCACCACAAAAAAATCTTGGATGTCATATGGAATTTCAGTTATTTTATGGTTACCAGGACATGTTATTAACTCAAAAGCAATTTTGGCTGGCTTAGGAATGTTTATATACATCTTTATATGTACGATTAATTTGTGCAAATTTAATTCTTTGCCCATAAATTGGAAGTAAAATACAACTGAAGCTTTGCAAGATGCAATTCATTTTGATTCCAAATCAATCCTCATCAATTTTGAGCTGACACACACACACACACACACACACACACACACACAACACTATATATATATATATATATACACATATATACACACCTTACCTTACAACCTTACAAAGGTTCCGCGCGATGATTTCTCATTTCGCGAAGGTCAAGCTTGTCGCCCCTCCTCTCGAGTTGGCCTGGTGAAGTAGTGAGTTGGATTCTTGCGCTCTCCACCTCACATAGCCAGGTACGCCGCTCATCGGGGATTGTTCTGAGCGAGCCAGGCGTCTAGTTTTTTGAAGATTTCCACTGCAACTCCCTTCGTGTTTCTTAGGTCTTTGGGCAACTGATTAAAACAGTTTTGGTCCTCTCACTACAAACTATTTTCTTTCAGGGTTAAGGATGTTCCTGTCTCGCCTTCAATTTGGGAATACGACACAGTCTACCGCTTTACTTTCCATCGTTGTTTGGGGAGTTATGGGATTCAGAGTAAGATTAGGGACTAGTTTCTCCATTATTTTCCAAGTGTAAATAATGGTGTATCTCTCTCTTCTCCTTTCCAGTGAATATAGGTCTAGTTCTCGTAACCTTTCCCAGTGTCCGAGAATTATCTGTACAAGTTTTGGCTGTTATTAAAAGTCAACCATGAAGTGTAGAAATTCCAGTGTTGTCCCATTTTACAGAGAATCTCATTAAGTTTTTTTCTGATACCAAGTTTTGACAAGTTTTTTAGAAATTCCAGTGTGTCCGAAAAATTATCTGTACAATTTCATCTTTTAATAAAATTCTTGATAACACACGTAAAATTCTTAAACAAGATTATTTAGAATCTGTATTTTCAAAAGTTTCTTTTATTAAAGTAACGTTGTTACAAACATTCGATATGTTCACCATCAGTGATTCGCAAAACATCCAATCGATAATCCAAATGTTGCCATGTACGCTGCAGCATATCCACATCAATTCGCTCAATAGCAGCTGTGATTCTTGCTTTTAAATCATCAATGTCTGTCACCCGCGTACAAAAAAGAAAAAACTTGTCAAAACTTATCAGAAAAAACTTAGTTTCTCTGTAAAATGGGACAACACTGAAATTTCTACACTTCATGGTTGATTTTTAATAACAGCCAAAACTTGTACAGATAATTCTCGGACACCCGGTATATATACACAGGGTGTTTGAAAACTTTCTGTACAAATTGTAATGGGGGATAGGCAACACCAAGACAAACCCTTTTCGTCTATAAGTGTATGTCCGCTGACGTCACCATTCGGCGCGAGAGGGCGCCGCTGCAATTGGCTAAAAGGTGAAGTGGGCTAGACTCGCGCTTGCCGCGGGCATTCTTAAATCGGACGTAGTACGCGTAACATGGAGCGCTTCACGACTGCTGAGATGGCTGACATGCATATGGTGTATGGGGCTGCCAATGGAAACGGAAGAGCTGCTGTGAGGTTGTACCGACAGCGCTTCCCAAACAGACGTGTGCCAAACCACCAAACGTTTGCGCATTTGCATCGGCGACTGCGAGAAACTGGCACATTCCATGCAAACATGCATGACACTGGTCGGGAGAGAAACGGCGCACTGACATGGAAGAAGAAATCCTACGGCGATTTGAGGACATCCAAGCGCAAGCACGCGAGGTGTTGCACGTATCCTCGGTGTGAACCACGACCTGGTCTGGAGTGTGTTGCACGAGCAGCAGTTACATCCGTTTTATCGTCAGAGAGTCCAGGCATTACAACCTCGGGTTACCCTCTTCGTGTGGAATTTGCACGCTGGTTTCTGCAGCAGACAGCGGTGCAGCCTAATTTTCCGGCTTATGTGCTGTTCTCAGATGAGGCCTGTTTTCACACGTGAGGGTGTGTTTAACATGCACAATTCTCACGTGTGGGCGCACGCAAATCCACATGCTACACGGGTGCATGCTCATCAAGAACGGTTCGCCGTCAATGTTTGGGCGGGTATCGTCCATGGCAAGTTGATTGGGCCGTACCTGCTGCCTGCCCGACTCGACAGGCGGGTTTATCGGATATTTCTTGAAGAAACGTTGCCAGAACTGCTGGAAGATGTTCCCATGGCTATTCGTAGACGAATGTGGTTTCAACACGTCCGATTTAAGAATGCCCGCGGCAAGCGCGAGTCTAGCCCACTTCACCTTTTAGCCAATTGCAGCGGCGCCTTCTCGCGCCGAGAAGGCGCCGAATGGTGACGTCAGCGGACATACACTTATAGACGAAAAGGGTTTGTCTTGGTGTTGCCTATCCCCCATTACAATTTGTACAGAAAGTTTTCGAACACCCTGTATATATATATATATTTTTTTTTTTTAATTTTGTGTACACTCCCCTTTTTAAGAAATGCTGTGTTATGGCCCTGCTGTACATACATTTTATATTTTATTACATTTTATGTATTTTTGTTGACTACTGTATTAATAATAATGTAAAACATATGTTCAGGATACATGTACTGTATGTACCTACCTTATGGTATTGCAACACAATTTTTTAATGTCCAATTATCCAGATTTTCAATTATTTGAACCACCCTTGGTCCCAATTAGTCCAGATAATTGACACTCCACTGTACATGTATAACGTTTATATGTATTTGTACTGGAATGCCACTGAGCATTACACAGTAATAGCAGCCTGAAACACAACCTGTTGGGGAGACTGGGAGGGGTGAGTGTGTTACTAAAGCTTTCCCTGGTTCTTCCTTAATGTGTATATGGTGCAGATTACCCTAGCCATTCAGGAGACCACTTCCCAGTTCCCTTCCCCCAGGGGAATGATCGCAAGATATTGGGTTTTGAGCAAGGATCACATCCCTACATCACAGGTCAAGGTAACAAATTGAGATAGGTCAATTGGCAGTCCATGCCATATGGATGATCGCAAACTAGTGTTTATATGTGTTAGAGGCAATGCAGCTTACATATGCCAAGGCCAAATATAATGGGATATAAAATTTAAATTACATTATTAAATTTGTTGTTTTAAAATACACTTTAAAAGCCCATTATTTATTGTGACTTAAGTTTGTTAAATGAAGTTTCATTTTTAATATTTGAATTTTCATTTTGATTTGGTATTAACTCCTATTTTATTTTTCTTTATTTTTTCACTTCCTTTGTCCTTCCAGTTATGTATTTGAATTCCTTCATTTAGCTACTTAAAAAATGTTAATATGTGGAAGGAAGGAATGTGAGTGGTCACTCGTACAATACTATTTATTAAGCGTATTATGTCTAGGTTTGAACAATTTGGGTGTCTGATTAGTGAAGACATGAACCCCAATTGCTTTGTATGAAAAATACTGAAAATTAAATTACAGCCCCATTACACTTCAATCTTCTATATATTTAACATAAAACCTAACCTGAAAAATTTTCCAGTTATGGGAAAGGCAGAAGGATTAAGTGAAAATTGGCATGGACATGTAACTGCATTAACTGTTGCTCCCGAGTACAGACGCTTAGGATTGGCTAAGCAGCTTATGGCAATTTTGGAGGATATTTCAGAGAAGTTGGTTTGTTTTTTTGCAGAGTGTAGGCTTCAGCAGTAGCTAAACTGATGAGACATTTTTGTAGTTTAGGCCTATGTCTTTTAAAAAAAAAAGGAATTATTTGTCATGTAGCTTAGCACCTATCTCTGTTTCCAAGTCGTTCAGACTACCTTCTATTTATTTATTATTATTATTATTATTTGAATCAGTACTTAAAACAAATTTAGCTTACTGTGTAACTTAGATCATACTATAGGGCTTAGATATGAAAGTATTGTGGACCAAGAGTGTAGTGAAAATGTGATAAATATAAATAATAGTAGAGAGATGCACATGTGTAACTGAAACTAAGAGAAATAGCATTTTTATAACTACTTAATAAATTACATGAAAGTAGATTATAAACGAAAGGGCTTACTAGTATTGCTTTCAATGGAGGCATTATAGCTACTAGTAGGAGCAGACTATTGCAAATACTTCATGAAACATTAATGAAATATTGGCTGCATAATCTAAAGGTTTCCTCGAACAAATTTTTAAAATCATCTTTTCTTTTTGCTTTCAGAAAGAGGTGTTATTTTGTTGATTTATTCGTCAGAGTCAGCAATTTAGTAGCAATCAGCATGTACAAGAAATTAGGTTACATCATCTTCAGGACAGTTCTTCAGTATTATTCGGGTGACCCGGATGAAGATGCTTATGGTAAGATTACGATGACAAGTTATTAAGGGGTAATTTTGATTATTCAAATAATTTTAATTTCATATAAAGTAGTTTTAAACGATTATTACTGATTGCATATATTCATCTTTCTGTTCTTTTCACCGCATCGGCCCCAAGAGGTCAACAAGCGAAACTTACTACTGAACTATGTCTTCCGAAATTTTTAGTATTTTGCTTTATTTTCAGATATGAGGAAAGCATTATCGAGGGACGTTCAAAAGAAGTCTGTTATACCATTAACTTATCCAGTAAGACCCGAAGATATTGAATATTAAGCCTCCCGCACTCGAGGTAATGACCAGCATTTTATTCAGATTATCTGGTGCAACGCTGGGTCCCATTGTGAAAAAAGTGTGTGTGTGTGTGTTCATGCATGATATTCCATCTGTTGGACTCCATCTTTGCACCAGATAATTTGAATGAAATGCTGGTCATTACTTCGAGTGCTGGAAGGTTAACACGTAAAATGCTTTAGCGCGGAAGCATTATGCGTTTCTTCGGTTTTTAAATATATGACAGGTTGTAATAACTTTCATCCCATTGTAGTGTAGTGGTTAGCACCTTCACCTAATCAAAAGGTGTTGGGCTCGAATCCTACTGGCAATTTTTTTATCGTGATAAAATCGTGTGTTCATGCATGATATTCCATATATATAATATTATATATTTAATAAATTTCACAAATGAACACGTGAAAATGGATAATACAAATCGACAAGGAAAAATGAAAAGTGATTCCATATCTTGTTGAAATACCTTTTTAACTTAATCGGTACTTGTTAATTTTTTGCTAATCCTCCCAAACTATTTTGTTTACGCTGTATAGAGATATATATGTATTCTGCTTCTTGCTATTTCCCTTCATTCCCTGATGAGGTGTATTGCTAAATACACGAAAGGCCTTGGAATCCTTTCTCCTCTTACCCTGTGGGTTTACACACACACACACACACACACACACACACACACAAATATATATAAACCCGTGGCTACGTTGCAACACACTTCTAAATGGGTTCAAAAACTAGGGTGCAGCTTGTGCGAATTTAGAGTTGTTTTTGCTTTGTCGTACGAGCTTTCATGTGTTCTTTGGAGAAAAACAAACTTTTCAAACTTTGCTGCAAATAAAGCTAAGTAAAAGGGTCATTCGCTTTGGAAAGTCCCAATTACCTACGATTGAAGCGAAACTTTTGTCAAAATGGGAGAAATGAGAATGAATGAACTTTAATGCCCACCCTCTTTGGGTCCAAAAACAGGCTGCGACTTGCACGAATTTTATAAAAATTGGGTCATCTCGAGTCAAAGGTCTACCTGCGAATTATACACCAATTTATATGGTATGTAAAATTAGGGTACTTACGTATTATCGGGACTACCAAACTGTTTATGATGTATTTTTGCTCGTCATTTTCGTTTAAACTAACGAAAATATCACAACTTAACCTAACCAATTAATTATCAAAGGCGTACAGTTGACCTAACTGGGCATTTTCCGTTATATTAACCTGTTAGGTTAATTTAATGCCCGGTTAGGTCACTGTACGCCCTTGATGATTGGTTAGGTTAAGTTGTGATATTTTCGTTAGTTTAAATTAGTGATGGGAGGATACCGAAATTTTTAACGATTCCGATTCTGATACCACTAAAAAGTCTCGATTCCGATTCCGATTCCGATTCTCAATATTTTTAAATATAATTCTATACTTTTTTTCTGGAAATTGTCATATTTTACTCTGGTAAGATTAACTATTTACATTATGAGTATGGTAATATAAATTATAATAGATTGGTTTAAAAATAAAAATCAACTGTAAGTTGTAACAATTCATTTTAATCTTCTTGATTACACATCATGGATATACATGTTTTAATGTATAGCTACAATACAGTAAAAATAAAATTTGTTATCCTCTTTCATTTAAATTTTAAAGTTTACATTGCAAAACTGGTTCAATTAAAAGTTAAAGAATCGTTTTAAGAATCGGAAATCATAGTACAATTCTCTCGATTCCGATTTCGATTCCTGAAAAATGCTCGATTCTTCCGATTCTCGATTCCGATTCCGATTCCGATTAATCGTCCCATCACTAGTTTAAATGAAAATGACGAGAGCAAAAATACATAACAAACAGTTTGGTGGCGGGCGGTTGGGTATTCCCGTTAACAGGAAAGCACAAAAATTAGCCCCCACCAGGATTCCAACCCAGCATCTCTTTCCAAAGTAGAAAGCGAGGACAGCCTTCGATTTCTGGGGGAGGTAATTTTGTATTATGCAAAATCATCCGTGTTCGTGAGTGATATTCCATCTGTGGAACCACAGTGTTACACTGCTTCCCTGTAAGCAAAGTGCATTGAGGTCGGGGGATTCGATTCCCGATTCCAGAAGTTAGCGCACTGGGTCGCTTTAGTTGACCAGCGCTGTGCCAGTTTCTGTCATGAAAATTGAATGCTACCATTGGCTTGAGTGCGGAAGGATTAACGCAAAAATCGTCTGGGCGCGAAGTAGTATTTGTTATTTCGGAAATTGAAATGTACACCATGTTCTGCTAAATTTTACTCTAGAGTACCTGGGTCACATTGAGCATTGTTTGAATTATCTTGACTAGGCAGAGGGGTATTAAGTTTGATTCAGAAACTGAACGAGATAATTCGTTGTATTTTTTTTGTTTATCCATGTTCTTCATGAAAACTCGCTCACCACAGTTTATCGTAAAAATACATTTAACGGCCTTGGAATAAAAGTTGACTGCTACGCATCCATGAACTTCATTGCAGTATTAAGGGGGGGAGGTACTCCAAGGGTTACCTAAACCAGAGCAGAAACGGTAAGTGGCCCTCTCAATCGTACCTGATATTAGCGGCTGGCAGGGAAACACTATTGACCTCTAAAATATAAATAAAATCTTATTCTGACCTTGGTAAACTGTGTACAGTATTTGCACAAACCACAAACTCTTAATGAGTAAATTAACTGTTCAATGTGCAACTTTAGTTTCTGAAGTCTGTCTTTGGCAATGGTTTTCCCAAACAATGTATTGAAAATGTGTGCCCAGATCCTGATTGGCTGAAAATTGATCACTCCATCATGAACTCGGCCAATCATAATAAAAAAAAAATTATTTTTTTTATTTATTCATACAAATTCATAATTACATTTGTTTCAATATTTACTGAAGAGCGAGAGGATGAAATATTTGTATCCACACAAAATGTGTACCAGTGTTTAAAGTATTAGTTAATAAGACATTTGTCGGTTTCCGAATGTTCACTTTAATTTTAAGTGTCATTGAAAAAGCTTTTGACGGGTGGTGTGCGTAAGTGAAAATTTAGCAGTGTACAATGTACATGTGACGTACAAGGTCCCGGAAGGAGAATCGATTCGAAGAAATTTTTCCTTCACTGTATGATTTTAAGTTACCTTAATAAAGTGGTGTGAATTGTAAATCCAGGTTAGGTGTACAGTACTTGTGCTCGATTTTATATACCTTTCAAATGTTCTTTGCGATGATTTCTCATTTCACGAAGGTCAAGCTTGTCGCCCCTCCCCAGTTGGGCTGGTGAAATAGAGTTGGTTTCTTGTACTCTCCACCTCACATAGCCATGTACGCCCGGCTCATCTGGGATTGTTCGGAGCCAGGCGTCTAATCATCATTAATAGGGGAACACGACGCTGTCTTCCTTTTCTACTTTCCACTGTTTGGGGGATTATAGGGTTCAGAGTAAGATTAGGGACTAGTTTCTCCATTATTTTCAAAGTGTAAATAATGGTGT
Organism: Bathynomus jamesi; assembly: GCA_023014485.1. Classification (NCBI taxonomy): domain Eukaryota; kingdom Metazoa; phylum Arthropoda; class Malacostraca; order Isopoda; family Cirolanidae; genus Bathynomus; species Bathynomus jamesi. Next base: position 89,627 of record JAJOZX010006150.1, read on the forward strand.
TTATATATATCCTTTCTAGTGAATATAGGTTTAATTCGCATAACCTCTCCCAGTAATTTAGTTCTTTGCACCCATTGATCTTGACTGTGAAGCTTCTCTGAATCCCTTCTGACTGACTAATGGCTTCTTTTTTATATGGGCATGTTAGGACAGCAGTATTTCAACGTGGGTATGATCAGCGGTTTACAAAAAAAATTATTTATATATATATATATATATATATATATATATTATATATATATATTTTTTTTTAATTTATTTATTTATTTATTTATTTACTTATTTTGCAGTGAAAGTGTGTAACCAGCCATTTCGTGAAATGACTGAAATCACTTTTGTCATGAATTCATAGAAATAACAAACATCACAAAAAA
>JAJOZX010006150.1:95000-195000 GCA_023014485.1 Bathynomus jamesi
ATTGTATATCTTCTGGATTACTCATAATTTTTTCGGCATTTTTAATCCACAGTGGAAAAGTCATTTTAAGTTGCATTTCCATATCTTCTAGTCTTGTCTTTGTACTTTGTAGCTCTCTTCTTTTCAATGGAATTTCTCTTAGTTTCGCATTCTTTTCTGACAACGAAATTATTTTCTCACATGCTTTTTTCTCAGTAATCATTGGTATGTTCGCTTTATTGTAGAATGGTTGAATTTCTGTTAAAACAATTTTAGCTATATCTCGCTTAGTTCTTCTCTCTTTTAGACCCCTGTTGCTGGTGAAATAGGAAACATCTAAGAACTTGTTCACTTGTTGGCAAGCGACATCCTACAATCTTTGCATCATTATTTGTGATGCCAGGACCTAATCCAAATATACAGGTTTTTTTTTCGTGTTTTTACATCAACTTTATCGCACCACTTGAACAAGTTTTACCACTAGAAGTGGCTTCACTGGCTTTACCACTATTATCCATTATATCATATATCAACTATTATCACCAACATATATCAAAAATTGACCTGTAATAGAAACATAGATTAATATTAAAGTAGTCTACATGCCTGAAAATAAGAAAAAATAGCTATAGGTATTTCATGATGGCAAATGATGTTTATTAATAGTAGCTATGGCTTAAACACAAGCAAACTAAACATACTAGGCCTATAGTACCTTAAGGATCATTCAATTCAATAAAATAAAGGTATATGTGAAAAAAATAATTTAAGGCAATTTATCCCAAAAATTGTCATTTTTGTAAAAGTTTAGGAGCTAGGTGGACCCAGTAGATATTAATCAATTGACCTGAAATTTTGCATGTGAATTTTTTTTTAGGGAATGTAACCATAACGTAGGGCCAAATCAATTTTTGAAAGTTGCCATTTTTGATGCACCCTAAATTATACACTTTAACCTTACCTTATGTTGTTTCGTGCGTTGGTCTCTCTTCACACGGAGGTCAAGCTGGTGGCCCCGCCTCTAGGTCTGGCCTGGTGGAGGAGCGAGTTGCTTTCTTACGCTCTCCACCGTACATAGCCAGGCACGCCCGGCTCATTGGTACTGTCCTGAGCCAGGCATCCAGTCTTTTCTTGAAGATTTAACTTTGACCCCCGTTACGTTTCTTAGGTCCTTAGGAAGCTGGTTGAAAAGTCTTGGCCCCCTGACAACCAAGCTATTTTCCTTCAGGGTTGAGGAGGTCCCTTGTCGGGCCTTTAATTTGGGAACACTACACATTCTGCCTTTCCTATTTTCCAGTGTTGTTTGAATGGTAATTGGGTTTAGTTTTAGGTTTGGTACCAGTTTTTCGATCATTTTCTATATGTAGATTATGATGTACCTCTCTCTTCTTTCCAGTGAGTACAGATTTAGTTTACGTAGTCTTTCCCAGTAGTTTAGTTCTTTGCAGCCATCAATCTTGGCTGTGAAATGCCTTTGCGTTTCTTCTAGTTTATTAGTTTCTTCCTTTTTATATGGGGACGTCAAAACTGAGCAGTATTCAAGTTTTGGTATAATCAGTGTTTTTAGCAGGGGAATCATTACTGTCCTGTCCCTTTTCTTGAAAGTTCTTAGTACCTGTCCTTAAGGGCCCAATAGCGACGCGCGTTTTTGTTTTCCTTTTTGCATAGCTATAGAAGTATTTTGGATTTTCGTTTATTGCTTCTACCGCCTTTTTCTCTTTCCTCTCTGTATGGTCCTTAATCAGGGCTTGTATTTCCCTATCGATACCCTCCAGTTTTTCTTTTTTTTTCTTTCCTGTCATTATCTCCGCAGTTGCCTAACTTCACCTCCACTCTCTTTCTTTTGCGGAAAAGTCTTCTCTTTGCCTCTCTAGCCAGCTCCTCTTTCCTTTTGGTTGTGATTTCGGAGCATATTTTTCTAAAATTCTCAGCGTTTTTTCTTCCAAGGTCGTTAGCATTTCTTCAGTTGTTTTATTCTCGAAAATTGTTCTCCATTCTATTTGGGTCATGTGCGATCTGATTGCTTCCCAATTTATAGTCTTGGAGTTAAGTTAAAGGCCTCGAATTTACTTCTTTCCTCAATATGTGTATTGTCTTTTAATGCTGTCGTTATATTTGTTGATATCTCGATTAAGTTGTGGTCTGAGATAATGGTTGGGGTTATTTTTATATCAGCACTCAAGTTCGTGTTATTCGTGAATACCAGATCCAGGCAGTTATTTTTTCTGGTATTTTCTGTTATCTCCTGTGTCAGCATGAACTCATTTTGAGAGCCATCAACATTTTTGTTTGCTCCTGGTCTTCTCTTGTGCCCCCCTTGTCCTGGTGAATATATGTAGATATTCCTATCCACCTTTTTGTATTTTATAAATGGGAAGTTAAAGTCTCCGCAGATCATTATATTGGGGGATGGAGGGTTTATGGCCTTTATTTGCCTTCTGATATGATCAATGGCCTCCGAGAATTTTTCGGTTGGGGTGCTTGGAGGCCTATAGATGACTATTACTATCACGTTTAGTTTTCTATTTTCACTGCTAGGAGTTCCACATAGCTGTTTGATTTACTTAGTATCGTCTCTGTTATATGACCTTCCTGTACATATACAGGGCTGGATTAAGCATTGTTAGGGCCGGGGGCAATGAATATTTTCGGGCCGGTGTCACTAGAAAAACAATTCTTTACCTGATACATCATACATGAGTGATGTGATCAGCTGACTGGGATCGATCAACAGAAAACTAAACAAAACAAAGATGTGATTACAGAAAATGTATACTTTGTTCACATAAATGGGATACTAAACTAGGTTTTGTAGAAGCGGAATCTAGAATTCTTTTTCTTTCTCACGGTCGACCAATTATTTCAACGGTAGATTATAGCGTTTACATAGTTTCTTGGGGCCGGTTAGCATCTGCCCCCTTTGCCCCCATTATAATCCGCTACTGTACATATAGAGCACATCCATCTTTACGTCTCGTCGTTCTATCCGCTCTTAGTAAGTTGAAGCCCTCCATATTTATCTCTCTTATCAATACAATGTTCGCAGTTTTTACAATTTCCTTGGCAATCTTTAAGATAGTTTCTGTGAGGCATGCGATGTCCGCCCTTGTTTTGTCCATAAATCCTTTCAGGTACGAAACCTTATTGAGTGATTGGTTTGGTCTTATTCCTTGAATATTAGCCAGGACAATTTTTATGTTCTCTGTTTTTCGTTGCCCCTTGCGCATTTCAAGTTTGTTTTCCTTCGATATCGCTTGATTCGTTGCCCTATGATCCTCCGAGAGAGATCCGTTTCCGCCTACTTGTACTGGTAGCTTCTTGCCCGGTAGCGGTTTGGCTCGGGGGTTTCAAGCTGTGTGAACTGCATGTGGATGACATTTAGCATCCGTAACGTGTCCGCGATGTTGAAAAAATTTTCTTGTTCTCTTATTGTGTTCCTATTGTCATTTAAACTTTTTCCTTTGTTCTCCGTCGGGAGATGTTGATACTAGCATTTTTTCCCAAATTTGCAGGTTCCATATTTTGCGTAAGTCCTGCAGATGTCTGGGTGGTAGAATTTACACCCGTCTCCAAATTTACAATGACCATTATTATAGAAGAAATTGCATATTGGGGAATGTTCATATATACACATTGTCCTCTCTTAAATCTGCAATTATCTTTTATATAATTCCTTTCCCATATTTACTCTTGGCCTTTGTTTTTTGCTCCTTATTGGGGGACAGTTTCACTCCGTTTTCTTGACTGCTCTCTTGTCTTGTCCTATTTGTGCTAGTGTGTGTGTGTCCTTCGTTGCCCTTATGATGTGTGTTGTCTTTACACTCTTTGTCGTCTGTGTTTTCGGCCTCGTTTTGTGACGGTATTTGATTTTTTTTCTATTTCGCCTTTCTCCGTTTCTTCCGTTTTCCACTGTTCTTTGTTCCCAATTTCCTCTTTCATTCTCTTCTCGTAGTCTCTTTCTGCTTTAAATACTGTAAAAGAGTTTTATACACACACACACACACACACACACACAGTTGGGCACGCTACTTTCTATAAGTAACGGCGTTACCACTTCAGTTACTTCTATGATAAAGTAACGCGTTACCGCTACCTTTACTTTTAAGAAAAGATTAAAGAGTAAAAATGTCTTAATAATACTAAATTATACTCTGACTAAAAAAAATCAAGACAAACTCAAAAAAAAAAAAATGGCCTGTCCAAAAACTAATCTTGCAGATTTTTTAGGTGTGTGTTGTTCGTTAAAGGAACACTATTTTTCAAAAATTGGCATCTGATAGTCGTCCTTGTTTGGAGGAGCTAACAGCCAGTAAATGATACTAGTCAAATGATTAGTTTGAAAGTAGCGAGTAACGATTGAAATCGCTCAAAAAAGTAGTGTCGTTACCATTTTCGTTACATCTCGAAAGTAACGACGTTACTCAACACACACACGTGTGTGTATATATATATATATATATATAATATACACCTTTGGTTAGCTTCCGCCCGAATTGTTCATTCTGACGAAGGTCAAGCTTTTCACTCCACCTTAGACCTACAGTTTAACGTGGAATCCGAACCACGCCCCATCAGCAGCCCAGCATCTTAACCACTAGGCCACCTAGGGTACCCATTTATCTACCAACCACTTTATTATGTGGAAAGATGAACAGCTGGGTTTTGCTGCGCGTCGGCTGCCGTCGGGTCTCGAACCCGGGGCCGATGGATTCGTAGTCAGTGACGCTAACCACTATACCACCGAGGCACATATATAATATATATATATATATATAGTAGAGCCCCGCCCATTTTATGACGTGTTTATGATGTCTATCTTTCAACCAATCCGCAATACAGAGCCCTCCAGCGGCCTCAGATGACCTCGGGGGCCGGCGCCACATAGTCTTTGTTCTTCCCCGGCCTCAGTTACTCCTATCCCTCCACGTCTTATCCAAATCTGGCAAGTGGTTTGGCCGGCCATAAGAAACAAAGAAAGTTCGCAGGCAGTTCCACCGTCACAATTATTAGTATACTGTAGATAAGGTTCCATTATGATTACTGCAAGTCTATATGAACAGCTACCACAATACAACTTTTTATATACTTGTGATTTGAACCAAAAACAGACATTACACAACCAACCTCCACACACTCTCATTCCCCTTCTCCACCACCCCCCTGTCTTCTTTCTATTACGCTTGCTCCTCATTATCATATACTACTCATCCTTTTTAGATGTTTTTCGTTCCATCCTCAACCTGTTTTGTTCTTCACATCCCCAGTTTGTGAGTAGTGAGAAAGTGTTTTGGAAACAGTAGACAATGATACGCCAGCTTTAGCAGCTGTTTGTCTTTGAGTGTTGCCTTCTTTATGGAGAACAATAATTTTCAACCTATTCTTGTATGAAATTTCTTTATTTGGAGCCATTATACTATCTTTACGACAGATGGTTACCGAACCAACGCGCAGTGACAGTATTTTAGACAGTGATGACAACGAAAATATAATCGAAGGTTTGGAAGTAGGTGAGAGTTTGGGATGTAGTGATCACCAAATTATTAGGTTTAAGCTATTGATAGAAAACAGTAAGGATAGTAACGTGATAGAAGTCCCTGATTTTCGTAGGGCTAATTTTGATTGTTTTGCGGACAGGATGAGCGTAGTGGACTGGGATAATTTATTTATGGGTTATGCACAAATTTTCATTGTGAGGCGTTTAAAGAAAGTTTTTTTGAATATCGAAAGGGATAGTAAGCATAATCTGAAAAAGTTTTTTGACTACGTCAATATCGTAAGCTGATAAAAGATAGCAATAGGCGGCCCTCTAGTGGACGCTAACGGCGCTTTGGCTTCTTACCAGGGCTGTGGAGTCGGTCAATTTTGAGTGGAGTCGGAGTCGGAAGTGCATAGTTGGATGGAGTCGGAGTCGGTGCAAATCCTTCAATTATAACCATAGCAGCCTAGGGCTAGGCCTAGCTCAATTTTATGAATAAATAGATTTAACCTAGTGTTTTAATATATAAATAATATATAAATATAAATAATATAAATATAGTTGCTTATAATTAATAAGGATTATAATTAATTAATTAACATAATTAATAATAAGGAAATTTAAAAAATTGTACTAGCAACCCTAAATTTTTTTCAGATTTTTAGATTTCAATTTGATAATTTTGATAAGCATCACTGAAAGAAGATTTAATGGAAGCGATCCTTTTTTTAAGAACAAATTCAGTTTAGGTTAGTACATTTTGTTACGGATGTTTATAATAATACAAAAACATCTTATTAATTTGCTAAACCAATAATAATCTTATTTTGTTTAAGCTTCAATCAGTTTGTATTTTGGGATTTATTGTAATTTTTGAATAAAGAGAAAAAAAGGCATTAAGGCATAGTTATAGCCACTAAGTAACCTGATGAGTCATGTGGTGGTGACGAAATGCCTTGTTTATGAATCTCCATTGGCCTAATAAAGCTAATCGTAATCAATTTGGCCTTAACATTCCATCGGAGTCGGAATTATGCAAGTCAGATTTCTGGAGTCGGCAAATTTTATCACCGACTCCACAGCCCTGCTTCTTACGCTCAGGCGATAGCGGGTATTTTTAATAACTTTTTTGCAACAGTTTTTACTATAGAACAGGGGTGGCCAACCCAAGGCCGCGGGCCATAAAGTGGCCCGCCACGGTATTTGGGGGCCCACGTGATGAACGAACGAAGAAGAATAATCGACTGAAAAATTAATTAAGACAAGGAAGGAACACGTTTTAAACGGATGTAGGAAAGGGGTAGGGTAGTAGGACAGTGGCCGGCCAAAATATTTGTGCCCATTAATTGGCACGCCTAAAAATAAAGGTTGGCCACCCCTGCCATAGAAGATGTAAATAATGTCCCCAACGTGGACGATATCGTTCCATTTAGTAGCGAGACTATTTTGAATAAAATAACTTTACGAGGGTGAGATTGCGCATTATATCGATAAACTAAAAGTTAGCAAGTCTCCAGGCCCTGATACGCTTTATCCTAGACATTTGAAAGACGTTATCGTAGGCCCATTAAAAATTTTTAATAAATCACGGAAGCGGCGATTATTCCTGAAGACTTCAAATTAACTAACGTTACGCCCATTTTTAAAACATGCGACCGCACAGTAATTAGCAGATAGGCCTATTAGTTTAACGTCCATTGTGGGTAAACTTTGGAATCCGTATGTTAATTTTTATTTATTGGGTTCAGAATCCCAGCTGAACCGTGAACGGCCAGTTCAACCTACAGCCCAAGAAAGCTAGACTGAAAACTTACGGACTTGGAGGTCCTATGGTCCTACCTCATTTGGACTACGATGTGGGCCTACCTAGGCCTCAGTTGCATAAATTAGATAAAAACAAGAGGCACTATTTATGGTCTTCTTTCTAAACCTTGCAACAACAACACAACCTGCACCATTGCACGATGCAACAATCTTGTATCTAAACAACCAAACTGAATTGCAAGAGAGCGCTCTATAAGACCACTCCCTGTAAGTGCCGCATTCAACAAATGAGTAGGAAGGATGCGCAGTGCCCAAAAAAATGATGCCACAAGAGCCCAAAAATGCTAGCTCTAAATTAAGTGAATTTTTCACTAACCTTACAATTATGAGATGGATATATATACACCTTAACTTAATATATACAAGCAATGCTGCATCAATCAGCTTAGTCATCATATCGCCTTGGGACAACAATGGCTCTTCCTCTTCTAGATTTTCTAACACCGTAGTTAGGGATCGTATCGTCGATCACTTAGAAAGTCAGGATTCGATTAATAGTAGTCAGCATGGGTTTCGACGCCATAAATCTTCTTTAACTAATTTGTTAGATTTTTATAACGAAATAGTGCGCGAATACGATAGGCATAGAGCGGCTGACGTTATTTATTTAGACTAAAAAAGCGTTCGATGCAGTTTTGCATGGAATATTAATTGCAAGGTTAAAGCGCACGATATACGCGGTCAGGTGCTAACTGGTTAGAGGAATAGCTTCGTGCCAAGAAACAGAAGGTCGTTGTTAATGGTAGGGAATCGGGGTGGCTGGATGTAGGCAGAGATGGGCACGATCTTGATCTTCAAGATCAGATCGTGATCTGATCTTGATCTTGAAGATCACTTTTATTATGGTGATCTTGATCTAAGATCACTTTATTTCTTGTGATCTTGATCTTGAAGATCACTTTAGACTTCAAGATCACTTTTAATTTCAGATTCTTAAATATGCCGCTATGCGAATGTCATTTGTTTTTTGTCCAAGCGACATCTGGTGGCAACTTTGTTCAACACCGACTGTTTATGTTTTCTGTTAGTTGGGTGACTTGCGTCATGCGTGGGCTCATGGAAGGTGTAGTTGCTGTGGAATTTAGGCTCGTAAAAAGTGTAATTTACTGTGCAATTATGTTAAAAGTGTTCTATTAATATAGGGTGGGGCACGGGAACCAAGTGTTTTTGGAATAATCAGGAAAATGATATTTATTTTTGTAAAGAAAATATATTGGTAGAACAACATTCGTAAGAACATAGCATTTCATGTCATAATAATCATGTACCGAAAATTATATCTGGCATATGATGTCCTTGGCCGTCGACGCATTGTTGAAGGCGATTACGAAAATTGGCCTCCACTCTTCGCAGCAGGTGTCTGTTGATTTGGATGATTTGTTGACGGATCGCTTCCTTCAATGCATCTAATGTACGGGGCTTGTCCTCGTAGACACGTGACTTGAGGTACCCCCATAGAAAGAAGTCACATGTGGACAAGTCAGGGGACCGAGGGGGCCATGCAATGTCACCAAATCTCGAAATGAGATGGTTGGGAAACAGGGGGCGAAGAACAGCCATTGACGCTCTGGCGGTGTGTGGCGTGGCCCCATCTTGCTGAAACCACAAATGTCGACGAGCAATACGCCTTCTTCGTAACTCAGGGATGAAAAAGGTGTTCACCATCTCAATGTAACGCCCAGATGTTATGGTAACGGTAACCCCATTTTGTTCGAAGAAATAGGGACCGATGACGCCAAACTTTCCCACCGCGCACCAAACTGTAACCTTAGGGCTATGCAGCGGTTTTTCATGGAGTTGTCGCGGATTTTCAGCAGCCCAATACCGACAGTTTTGATTGTTGACGGCCCCATTAAGGTGGAAATGGGCTTCATCACTCATTACCACCATCATGTTTTCATTCTGCTCATAAAGTGCAAGCATTTCCTGTGCAAAATTCAGTCGTTGGGGGCAATCGTTTACATTCAATTCCTGCACCATCGCTAACTTGTATGGGTGAAAATGTAATTCTTCATGCAAAATCCGTCTAACAGTACGATTGCTGATTCCGAGTGCAGCTGAATGTCTCCGAGCAGAGCGGCCTGGGCTTTGCAACATCGCTTGTCTGACCCTTTCAACGTTCTCTGGAGTACGCACAGTGCGTTGCGGCCCCTTCGGTTTTGTTTTCATTATTGAGCCTCCTGTTCGAAGATTGTTAACCCAACGTAAGATTGTGTCACGAGCGGGAACAGAGTCATTTCGATGAATGTTGAATCTGCGGCGAAACGCACGCTGAACTGCTGTCACTGACTCGCCACTCCTAACAAAATGATCATACGCGAACATGCGGTGTTCTAACGTCCACTGCTCCATGATGGCACCTGAAAGATAAAGGTGAGTGTTAGTTAAAGTTAAATGCTATGAACCCAGGAATGGAATGCTACCTACCGCACGCCCCTCCCATTCCTAATGGCCGATTACTAGCTATTCAAAAAACACTTGATTCCCGTGCCCCACCCTGTATATTATATATATAGGCATAAAATATAGCCTATAGGTCCGTATTCATAATAAATTAATTCTAAACATATTTTATTTACAGATTGAATTTTTTAATAATGAGTGCAATTTTACAACTTCAACAGGCTCCCAAGGGAACCAAATATTCTAGGTTGTCACCAGAACAGTAGTCAATATATTTAGATAACAATGTTGGTAATAAGGATCAATCTGTGCTATTGAACGGAAAATATTTTCAAATTGTCGAAAAAACTGGAAACAGTATCAAAGTTATTTGTAGGCAGTGTACAAAGAAAACTACAATTCTGTCTGCTGGCCTCGACTCAACAAGCAATCTTCTGAGGCACCTCAGGGTTAGTACTACTTAGTAACTAAGTAGTAAGTAGCAACATTAACATAATGGTTCAAGTCATATTTTAAGTGACTGGTGCCATACAAGACTAATGCTACATTTACATAGACGTCCATTTGAATATATTGTGCACTTCAGATATTAATAGATTATGGACTAGTAACTACATTAAAAACTGCCGATATCCAACTATAATAAAACGCCAGGTGTATCTGTCTTTCTCTCTGTCTGATCCATGTCTGTAATTTCTCCTATTTAGTTACTGAAGGACGAAATTCGGCTTTCAATTTAACATAGGATAAAAATGCACTGATCATGGTGAAAATAATTTTAGTTAAAGATAACAAAATTTTAGAATCTTGTTAAGTATTAATTTCAACTAGAAGTTTGATACTCTGATAAATATTATACAGGGTGTTCAAGAAGTCTCTCCGCATGATAATAATTTATTTTCTTGTGCAGAAACTACATTCGGATCTTTTGGGTGAATATGAATCGGAGAAGAAATCTCGCAAGCGTCCAGCTAAAGAAGAAGATGCCAGTGGCAGCAATGCTGGCCCTGCCAAAATTGCCAAGCAGTCAACACTAAGCATGTTCCACATTTCCAAGCAAAAACCAGGACCACCAATATGCAACGATATCCTTGAAAAGAAGATTCTCTCGCTTGTGGCTAATGGGCTCCTACCATTGAGCCTAGTTGAACTACATGAATTTAAGGATCTTCTTTCATGTTAGTATAACTCAAATATTTTGCTATTTTTTCCATAGCTAATATCTGATTAAAATAATTAATCATATTATTTGTATGAACATTAGACTATCGCTAGCCTAGCTAAATATATTGATATTTTTTCCATAGCTAATCTATTGTATTTGTTTTAATTTTTAAATATTTTTTTCAGACGTCAACCCGGCTGTTCAGGTGCCATCTAGACGCACCCTGGCTAGATCTCTTGCAACAACAACCAGTACAATGAAGGAAGACATACAAGCAAAACTGGCAGCAGTTGACCATGTGTGTGTTACATGCGACATATGGTCAACTAATCACCGCAGTTTCATGGGAGTCACTGCGCATTGGGTATGCTATTGATTTAGTGGATTATTTTTATATAATTGATAAATTGACCATTGGTGATAGACTGATAGTCTGATAGACTTATAGTATAATCTTTTCAATTATTCGACATGTGTTCCTCATTCATTAATTTGGTGAGTCTTCATTTTGCTGTGATTCACAGTAATTTCACACTAATTCACTGATTCTGTCATCTGTCATTGTGTCTGATTCACAGCAAAATGTGGAAGAGTCCATATTCACAGGCTGTGAATATGGACTCTTCCACATTTTGTTCTTATGGGATGGGTCACTGATGTGGTGGTATGGTAGGCGACTCATCGCTGAATTGCCTCCTTTATATCACATAGTTCTTCTCTTCAATGTTTGGTGGCGCAGTTTAGCTGGTGCGTGTCTAACCAATATTATTAAATTAAGCTTAAAAAAATGTTCATACAAACATTGATTTTATATTCTTACATTACAGATCAATGATGACTTGTCGCGAGGATCAGCTGCACTGGCATGCCGAAGATTTCGTGGAACACATAGCTTTGATAAAATTGCTGGAATATTGGACAGGATCAACTCGGAGCATGGTTTATCTTATAGAAAAGTTGTATCTACAGTCACCGACAATGCATCGAACATGGTGAAATGCTTTAAAGAGTTCGGTGTTCGTGTTCAGAATCGTACTGACGACATTGATGAAGATGATGCAGATGAAGATGATGATGAAAAAGATTCAGATGAAGAGGTTATCATCAGCAACTTTCCTGAACATTCAGGAGAGCATGGAGAGGAGTCAGTGAAACTATCATCCCATATTCGATGTGCCTCCCACACATTGAACTTGGTAGCAACAACTGATGCAGATAAAGGACTGAATTCACCTGGACTAAAGAAGATAAAGCATTCTGCAATGGGAAAATGTTCGGCGCTGTGGAATGCTGCTGGTAAACCCAAGTCAGCAGAAAAAATACAGGAAATAACTGGCGTCCAATTTAGGTACCCATGCGTCACCCGATGGAACTCAATGTACGACTCATTAAGCCAAATATAAACATAAGAACGACGTGAATGTAGCTCTTGAAGAACTGAATCTACCCATCCTCAAAGACAATGAATTGGAATTTATTTCAGAATATTTGTCTGTTCTAAAACCAATTGCAGCAGCCCTCAACAAATTACAGGCAGAGAAAGAATGCTACTACGGTTGTTTTCTTCCAACAGTCCTAGTGACTCAAGATGCCCTCGCAAGATTGGAGCCTATCCAACCAAACGACCTGCGCTTGAGACACTGCATGCCATTACTGGCAGCAGTCGTCTCTGGCTTCAATGCCAGATTTGGTCATTTTTTGTCGTTGAGCCCCGAGGTAACTGATGCCGTTTTGGCCTCAGTATCTCATCCGTATTTCAAACTTAGATGGATATCATTGTTGCAAGGGCCTAATTTCGGCGATCATGAAGCAATCAAGTCTCAAGTAAAAGACAAGCTGCAAATGGCTGTAAGAAATTGTAATTCTGACAGCAGTGGTAATAGTTCGGTGAACTCAGACTCATCATCTGAAGACGATTTCTTCAGAACTATGGACGGCTCATTCTCTGCTCCTAACAACAAGGAAGACTTGGAAGTCCTCAATTATTTGCAGGACACCAGTAAGGCACTCGACTCTTTAGATAGGTATCCTGCTATAAAGAAGATCTTCAAGAGGTATAACACCACGCTACCTTCCTCTGCACCAGTGGAACGGTTGTTTTCGTTTGCTGGCATGGTTCATAGCCCCAAACGAAGTCGTCTCTCGGATGGTAACTTTGAACAATTGGTTTTGCTGAAAGCAAATGTTTACAGCGGTTGAACATTAAATTAACACTCTTAACTTGCGGTTTTTACCCTTATATTGTCAGTAATTGCGTACTGCAGTAAAACTGTAAAATTAAATTCTATGTAAAAAATGTTTACTTATATATGCTGACCATTCATTGATATGGGTTATGGACCTGGTGAAATGAGAATTGAGAAAAATAGAACTAAAAACTATATGTAGGTCATTTAATAGTTTTTTCTTTGCTGATAAGTTATGATAATACTAAGTTTTAAGTTTACCACCTGAAAAACTGAAAGGGGAATCGTCAATCCCCGTGGTTTAGATCAGGTGACATGGGTAGGATGCGATGCTTGTATTGCCTCAGCCCTCAGGGGAGTATTAGGAGTGATACTTTTCAGGAGTGATTAACAAAATAATTTGTTTTTGTTTACTCTACAAGAGTACAACTTTTTTCAATTCATATAAAAGTGATCTTGAAAAGTGATCTTCACGATCTTGATCTGGATCTTCAAGATCACATTTTTCTGGTGATCTGATCTTGATCTTCAAGATCACATTTTTCTGGTGATCTGATCTTGATCTTCAAGATCACCAAAGTTGGTGATCTTGCCCATCTCTGGATGTAGGTAACGGTGTCCCTCAGGGTCCAGTGTTAGGCCAATTACTATTTGTAATCTACATTAACGACATAGATGTAGGCTTGACCAGTAACGTGTCAAAATTCGCGGACGATACTTAAATAGGCGGTAAAGTTCTTAACGTGGACGATAGAAAGAGGCTCCAAGACGATGTAAATAGGATTATCGCGTGGACGGATAAGTGGCAGATGCAATTTAACGTAGACAAGTGTAAAGTTTTGCATATAGGTTCTCGTAACAATAATTACACGTACACGATGGATGATAGACACTTAGTTAGCGAGCGTTGACGAGGAAGTAGATTTAGGCATACGCGTATCTAATGATTTAGAAGTTAGGAACCAGTGCCTGGAGTCTTGCGCAAAAGCTAATAGGATGTTAGGTTTCATAGCGCTTAATTTCGAATTTAAATCGAAAAATATTATATTGCCCCTTTATAAGTCCTAGTCAGGCCTCACTTAGAATATGCCGTTCAGTTTTGGTGCCCGTATTTGCGTGAGGATATTGATAGGTTGGAAAGGGTTCAGCGACGCGCCACGAAACTAATTCCGTCACTACGCAACAAGTCTTACGAAGATAGAATTAACTTACACTTGCATTCACTCGAGATTAGATTAAGGGGGGAGCTTATTGAAGTTTTCAAAATCGTTTATAAAATCGATAACGTAAATTCTGACATTGTTCATTTTCGATAATAGCAATACTCGTAATAACGGATTTAAATTACGTAGTAGGCGTTTCGGACCTTTTCCAGTTTGTGTACCGTTTTTCATATAATTTATTTTTGATTGGTCATACAACCGCCGTCGATTATAACAACTTTTTAAGAGAGGTAAGTTCTTGATAACCTAACCTAACCTAACCTAACCTGTTTTACTCTATGCTGTGCCTAACAGAAGCAAAGAAACACTAGAAAGTTGCATAAAAGCCAACATTCTGCCTGGATCTACTATTATTAGTGATATGTGGAAATCTTACGATCAAATTGATAAAATCCCACATTACAACTTTCGTCACTACACTATAAATCAGTGAAAATTTTGTCGATCCAGCGACCGGTGCCCACACTCAGCAGATAGAGAGCACCTGGAACGTCTTTAAACGACAAAATAAGCTGCACAAATGTTAAAATGCATTTCCGAATGGTCCTTGAATAAATAATTTCAATCTAAAAATGTATACTATGCTGTATGTAATGTACTGTAGAAAACGGTACATAAACTGGAAAACGTCCGGCGTTTCATTACAAACATCGCTAAAAACTTTTTTACGTTTAAAGTAATTGATAAATGGAATAATCTTCCCGCGTCCGTCATGAACTCTACCAGCGTTAATATGTTTAAGAACTGTTTAGAGAGGCATTTTAAAAATATTAACGTTTAAAATAATATAACAATTAGCAACAGGAGCTCTGGGGGTGATAGTCGAGGTTTGAGTCTGTTGACGATTGATGCCAGCGAGTGATATGCCAGCGTTAAATTTATATTATTAAAAAAAATAAAAAACGAAATTAGACTAACATGAACTTAGATGTAGCTCGTAGCGTAAACTAACTCATTTTTTGTTATGCTATTTATATATTTTTTTCTTTTCTCCTCCTCTCTTTACTTGCATGTCTGTAGTTTGCATGGTATGACAGTGTTTCTTTGAGTTAAGACTGTGTTTGCATGGTTTGTAAGCGTTCTTATTTTACATCTTTTCATCTTTCACCCCTTTCCTATTCTCTTCGACTATTTTCCTGACTTGTCGGTAGTGGCTGGCGGATGATGATGGTGAGTCTTTCTCTTTTTCTGAATGAATGTTAACCCACGAATGATAGGTTTTGCTACTTACTTAACCCTTTATTCTCTTCTTTTAACCCCTACTCTCTTCTTTCTCTCGGGCTAACATTAGAGTGGATCTTAGGGTCTTTGTTAGCCTTAGCTTCTGTAGATCTATAGATTTTATCTGTAAAAAAAATTAGACGATGAAACTTTTTGTATTAAAGTTTAACAAATAAGATGATATTTTTAAAGAAACTTGCGATTACATGAGGGTATAAACATGTTGAGTCATTAAATCTATAAAACATGTTATTACATCAAAATGAATAGTATATTTACCAGTAAAGAACCTAGCCCTCAAAATTAGCAAAATCAATAAAAACTAGTGGTGTACTGATTCATCGGCATTGGCATTGGCATTGGCATTGGCCAAATTTAGCTGATTCTCTTACTGATAATTTTAAATTTTAAAATTTTCATTACAAAACAAAATCTATATTTACAGAAAATTGAACACCAAAACACACTATGATAATTTATATTCATTTCAAAGTGTAATTGTATAAAAATATTTGGATCACTTTAACATATTGCTTCCCAGTGTATATCACTTTAACATATTGCTTCCCAGTGTTAATCACTTTAACATATTGCTTCCCAATATTTAGGATAAGGAGTACGATAAAAAATGTTCGCTTTAATAAAGTAAAGGCATAAAACGTAAATCAACATGTTAAAATATTAGATTGAAAGGTAAATTTATTAGAATTGTTGCGCTGTATGGTCACACAAAGTAAAAAATGGATTTCGGAAGAATCGGTCATGCGACATCATTTGCCACAAGTACGAGTTGATTACCTCCTTTTTGCATCCTTTCATTTTCTTTATATATTTAATGTAGGTCAAGTGAATGCCCGGTTAGGTCAACTGAATGCCCAGTTAGGTCAACTGAATGCCCAGTTAGGTCAACTGTACGCCCTTGACGATTGGTTAGGTTAAGTTGTAATATTTTCGTAAAACTAACGAAAATATCACGACTTAACCTAACCAATCATCAAGGGCGTACAGTTGACCTAACCGTGCATTCAAAATAATAGAATCTGTATGTATAGAACAAGAAGATAGTTTTAATTTGTGCGAATGTACTTATAAGCGGGACCCATTAATAAAAATGCCCTTCTTGGGTCTGGGGAACGGGATCTAGCCTAGGTGCGAATTTCTTAATGGTCTCTGGATTGTTTCCTTCTCGCCTTTTTCATTCGTTTTTCGGTTTATAATTTCTGTATAATAAACAACAATGTAATAATAAATTTATAATTTCTGTAATAAATAATAATGCAATATTAAATGTAATAAATTTAATAATAAATGTAATAATTATATATATAAAAAAAATTAAAAAATAGAATCTGTATGTATAGATATAGAACAAGAAGATCGTTTTAAATTTGTGCGAATGTACTTATAAGCGGGTCCCTTTAATAAAAATGCCCCCTACTGTCGGGAGAACGGGATCTAACCTAGGTGCGAATTTCTTAATGGTCCCTGGACTGTTTTCCCTCTTGTTTTTGGTTCATTCGTTTTTCTGTATCCACCCGAAGAGGATGCCAGTGGGCATCGAAACTGTTGTGGAAATAAACTCTGTCTGTTTTTATTATCATATTTTGACCTTCACGTAGAAAAAAGTGAAGTTTTTTGCATTTATTATTGCTTCCCGAATGCTTTGGGAAGCAATATGTTAGTGATTCAAATATTTTACATTCACAAAAATGGCAAAGTATAATAAGTTCAGTTGCCCATAAATTTACATTTTTTCGACTAGCTAATCTCTAAATATTATAAACTATTGTAATGTAATTGGTTGTGTAATGTCTATTTTTGGTTCAAATTCACTAGTATATAAAAAGTTGTATTGTGGTAGCTGTTCATATAAACTTGCAGTAATCATAATGGAACCTTATTACTGTATAAGACAAGTAAACTACATTGAGTTCAACGCTGTTACGATCATATTAATTGTTTATCTTTATGAACACAGGCATTACAATATAAATACCTGTATGTCAATGAATACAAATTCAATTGTCCTTTAGATATATATGTCTGTGTTATATGTTGTTGGACTCGGTTGGCCCCCCCTCCACCCGACCTTCCCCAAGTTGGGGTACCTTGACTATCACTGCGGCGTTGCCACATGTACGGAGTAGCTTGTGAGGCGAGGAACATTACATATGCGGGCAACTGTACTTGATCCAGCAGTAAATATAAAACAAGAAATTGAGGGTCTGAGTTGAAATAAAACAAATTTGAGTATTTATGTATTATCGGGACTACCAAATTGTTTATTATGTATTTTTGTTCTCGTCATTTTCGTTTAAACTAACGAAAATATCACAACTTACCCCTAACCATTCATCAAGGGCGTACAGTTGACCTAACCGGGCATTCAATTAACCTAACAGGTTAACCAATATTAACCTGTTATGTTAATTGAATGCCCGGTTAGGTCAACTGAATGCCCAGTTAGGTCAACTGAATGCCCGGTTAGGTCAACTGTACGCCCTTGATGACTGGTTAGGTTAAGTTGTGATATTTTCGTTAGTTTAAACGAAAATGACGAGAGCAAAAATACATAATAAACAGTTTGGTAGTCTCGATAATATGTAAGTACATAAACGGTTTGGTAGTCCCGATAATACGTAAGTACCCAAATTTGTTACTACAAGTTACTGCAACAAATGATAGGACTCATTTTTTCAATATTTGCAAACACTTCATTTTTTTCTTTCAAGCTTTCAAGGCTGGAGTCGATTTTTCAAGATCTAGTAAAACATATTCAAGGAATGGTAGGCGGGAAGTCCCCGGACGCCAGAGTGGCGAGTCCGTAAACTATTCCCGCTCTTTCCAAATTTCGGAGGGTTTGCCGGATGTCAGAGAGATCTGGAATCTTGGAAAAAAAAATTCCGGACAACTGGTGGAACCAGATTTTAGGATTCCGAATTATTGAGATTGCAGTGCAGGTTTTTTTTTTAACGTGCAGTTCTACACAAAATGGGCAGTTCAAAGATGTATGTTGTATGCTTTACTAAATCACAAATAGAGCAGTTATCATAAATTAATGTTAAATCAGCTCTTTCCACTTGATATGTAGAATATTATTCCAGCAATAACATAACATATATACGGTAGTCGCCGCCATGTATACGAAAAGAATCTCGCAGTCACAGACATATTGCCACCTGCTGTAAAGTTTAATTTAAGGTATGTTAAGTTGTTAACCCATAAAGTACTTATAAACTAAAGAATAAAAATTTAAAATTTATGTTCACAAATTTTTTTTTATTGAAAATACATATGTAAGTGAGTAGGATTGATGAGTTAATAGCATTGATGAGTGAGTAGGATACTGGATAGTGCAATACTATAAGTTACTTTTCATCTAAATCTGTAGCCTATAAAGTGTGTAGTTCTAGAAATTCCTTAAAAAAAAAACACTGGGTTGCACTATGATAAAAATCTTTGGAGCTACTACTCTATCTTATGCATAAGAGAAACGTGTCTACTTCTGAGACTAGATTTAATTAACTCCATTTACTTCTGTGTGTTTTTGAGTCTGAAAATTAAATATCCAGCTTTCCAGTAATAACTGTATTCTTAACTTGCAGGCCCGTTTCTGTGAATTTTAAGACATTTTAAGGCAAAAAACAAACATTCTGAGAGGTTTATTTTACTCCGTAATATATGAGCAAGCTAGAGTTGAGAATTGTATAGGCTATAATATACACACGAACTTTGCTCAATATAGGCTGTAAGCTGTATGAATAGCATGTTAAAGGACGAAGAGGGAATTGAATAATGCTTTCCATCTCCGTGGTGTGCTAGTGCAGGTTATCAGATTTAATTTTTATATGACCATGCTTGTGTAACGTTTTAGTGTTTTTATAGTGATCTGTTGGTCTCATTAGGCGGACCTCCACGGGCCGTGTTGTTTGCCAACTATAATGGACATCCAGAATCGGCCTATGGAAAAACTATACGCACTCACAACATGGTATCATATGTGGTACATTTATTTCATAATTAAATATAAATTATTAATTAATTGAATTAAATATCTATACAAAATTGCCTCGGGATTGGCGACATAGCCTATTGGGAATGAAATAATTGAATTGCCATACGTACAAAAAACCTGTATGTATGAATCAGCCCCACATAGCAACAAGAAAACCCAATTTATATTTAGTCTACCAAAGGTAGTAGACACAACAAATCTTGCTAGATCGGCAAATAATAATGAAAATACAAGCGAACCAAGGAACGGCTCTCAGGGCTGTTTATGTTACAGCGAAGCTTTAAACTGGGAGGATGTCTTTGTCTCCCCTCTAGTTCTGAGTGAATTCCTTATAATATAAAACCTAAGACTATAAAAGGATAGGCCTATTCCTTCAGGGGTTTATATAGTGACTGCCTATATTAATTACCTTAAGTAAATTCGCCGCGTAACTCCATCGTGGCGGCCCTACACCGAAAATGATCGTAACGCCCCTACATCGAAACAAACAAAGACCCAGCAAAAATAAGGTGAGGCAATTTCAGTTTTCATTAACATAAGGTTTCGCCAATCCGGGCGCTAAAATTACCGTAATCACTTAAATATAAAACGGTCCTTTAACAACCTACATATTTATAACTCTCTAACGAAAAGGCATAGGGCTTTTGTCGGTAACCCTCCACTGACGTCTGTTGGAAATTTCCAACGGATGAGGGCACAGGCAATCAACCCATAGCCCTATATAGTTTTTTCATATGGTGGCCCTGTGAAGGGGAACTAACCCTCTAAAATTTACACTGACACACGTAGTGGCTAGCTTAACTCAGTAGGCCTAACCCTAATTTCAACCGTAACCCCACTATAATTTTCATATGGTGGCCTAAGCAACTGGGAACCGATTCCTTTACCTTTACACTAATCGAAAACAAAGGCTTGTTCATTTAACAGGCATAACTTATTTTAGGTCCTAAAAATAATAGGCCCGCAACATTAAGCCTATTTAATAGGTCCTACTCTTCAAATTCAAAACTAAGCCTTGTTAATTTAACAGGCTTAACTCATTTGAGGTCCTATAAAATAATAGGCCCAAGCATAAGCCTACTTGGTAGGCCCAACAAATAGGCCTATTTAGTAGGCCCACCTGACTTTACCTTACATAATAGGCCTACCTCTTAAAGTAGGCCTTACTCTTTACACTCAAGGCCTATCCTAATTAAAAACACTAAATTTATAATTGAACCTGAGGTGTAGGTATAAAATTTATTTCAGCAATTTAGCTTACTCATTAACATCACAAAATTCGACTCAGACCTGTAACATCACAAAATTCGACTCGAACTGTAACATCACAAAATTTGACTCGAACTGTAACATCACAAATTCGACTCGAACTGTAACATCACAAAAATTCGACTCGAACTGTAACATCACAAAATTCGACTCAGACCTGTAACATCACAAAATTCGACTCGAACTGTAACATCACAAAATTCGACTCGAACTGTAACATCACAAAATTCGACTCGAACTGTAACATCACAAAATTTGACTCGAACTGTAACATCACAAAATTCGACTCGAACTGTAACATCACAAAATTCGACTCAGACCTGTAACATCACAAAATTCGACTCGAACTGTAACATCACAAAATTTGACTCGAACTGTAACATCACAAAATTCGACTCGAACTGTAACATCACAAAATTCGACTCGAACTGTAACATCACAAAATTCGACTCGAACTGTAACATCACAAAATTCGACTCGAACTGTAACATCACAAAATTCGACTCGAACTGTAACATCACAAAGACCTAAAGCAATTGCACGAATTCAAACCTACACCCACCTAACACCTATTCGTGACCCTATTCCAACCTATTCCGAAGTCCTATTTGACATATAGGCACACCAAGTCCTATTTGACATATAGGCCAACCTATTTCGAAGTCCTATTTGACATATAGGCCCAACCTATTCCAAGTCCTATTTGACATATAGGCCCAACCTATTCTAAGTCCTATTTGACATATAGGCCCAACCTATTACCTATTCGAAGTCCTATTTGACATATAGGCCCAACCTATTCTAAGTCCTATTTGACATATAGGCCCAACCTATTACCTATTCGAAGTCCTATTTGACATATAGGCCCAACCTATTACCTATTCGAAGTCCTATTTGACATATAGGCCCAACCTATTCTAAGTCCTATTTGACATATAGGCCCAACCTATTCCAAGTCCTATTTGACCAATATAGGCCCAACCTATTCCAATTCCTATTTGACCAATATAGGCCCAACCTATTCCAATTTGACATATAGGCATAAAACAGACAAGGCTTGATATAAGGGTCTCAAATGCAACGTTTGAGGATCTTTACTCAGCCAAATTGATTAACCAAACCCAAAACCCAAAAATAAAATACACATTTACACACATACGTACGGTACAGTATATAAATATATACATACGACTTCAAACATCCAATTCTTCTTTTAAAAGAAGAATCACAACAGATTTCATCACCAAACACACACACACACACACACACACACACGTACGGTACAGTATATAAATATATACATACGACTCCAAACATCCAATTCTTCTTTAAAGGAAGAATCACAACAGATTTCATCAACAGACACATACATTCCTTGCAAACAGATTGGATTCCTTCAAAACCCCAAAACCTTCCAGACCTACCTGTAGGATACACAACATTTACTCATTCATAACTACGGGTATTAACTTCATTGGAGTGGTGAATCCAAGTTTTGAAGACCAACTGGATTCGGAGGAATGATACACACACACACACACATTACTCTTCATGTGTGTCAAACACAACAACTTGTCTAAACATAACCAAGGATCGGAGAGTAAAAGCTTTTATTGCTGCGCTCTGATTCTGTGCACATAATTTTGTGCCAAAAATTATATGGTTAGACAGTGACACGTACAAACAAACTACTCTACTCCAAAGGGCTGATGGCCTACCTTGGCCATAGCCCAACAAATTCATCAAAGGGCTGATGGCCTACCTTGGCCATAGCCCAACAAATTCATCAAAGGGCTGATGGCCTACCTTGGCCATAGCCCAACAAATTCATCAAAGGGCTGATGGCCTACCCTTGGCCATAGCCCAACAAATCATCAAAGGGCTGATGGCCTACCTTGGCCATAGCCCAACAAATTCATCAAAGGGCTGATGGCCTACCTTGGCCATAGCCCAACAAATCATCAAAGGGCCTTGGCCTACCTTGGCCATAGCCCAACAAATTCATCAAAGGGCTGATGGCCTACCTTGGCCATAGCCCAACAAATTCATCAAAGGGCTGATGGCCTACCTTGGCCATAGCCCAACAAATTCATCAAAGGGCTGATGGCCTACCTTGGCCATAGCCCAACATATTCATCAAGGGCTGATGGCCTCACTTGGCCATAGCCCAACATATTCATCAAGGGTCTTGTGGCCTCCCTTGGCCAGAGACCAAACAACATTGGTCTTGTGGCCTCCCTTGGCCAGAGACCAAACAACAAGGGTCTTGTGGCCTCCTTTGGCCAGAGACCAAACAAAAAGGGTCTTGTGGCCTCCCTTGGCCATAGGCCAAACAACACAAAAACAGTACAGGATTCAAAGCCCCAAGCCCTCCAGATCTACCTGTGGAGGAGTAAATTTACTCCACTAAAACTACGGGTATTGACTAGTCTGAAGTGGTAGGAGGTTTGAATACAGTACAAACTCTTTCTAATTCTCCTAAATTAAATGAACAAATAACAAAAGACAACAATGGGAACATTGAACCAAACAATTACACGAAAACACTTGGAATGCTTTGGTTTTTAAAACAGAATTCGAACACGATGACACTCTTTGCACAAAGAGTTATAACTTAAATCCAAATGCCGATACAAAAAGACAAGTGCTTTCAGAATCATCCAAAATTTTCGACCCCATTGGATTATATTTACCAGCAACCATAAGATCCAAAACCCTTTTGCAAGACTTATGGAAAAAGAAAATTGATTGGGATGAACCACTTTCAGTGGAAGACCAACTTCATTGGAAAAAATTAGCCACAGACTTGAACAAAGTTCAAGACATCTACGTACCAAGATGTGCTGGCTACAGATTGAAATCGCAAACACTACACATTTTTACAGATGCCAGCACACAAGCTTACGGGTGTTGTGCCTATTTAACAAGTGAAAATGAAAGTAACTTGGTTTATTCAAAGGCAAAAGTGGCACCCTTAAACCAAAAGAAAACTGTACCACAACTTGAATTATTAGCTGTCTCATTGGGAGTTAAAACAGCAACTTTCTTTCACAAGTGTATAAAGAAGTTGACATAACAAACATTTACTTAAGGACAGACAGTCAAATTTGTCTAACATGGGTGACCAACACAGATACAACTTCTTGCAAAAATATATTTGTGAAAAACAGACTAACAGAAATCAAAACTGCAAACACAAACCTTGGTATCAAATTTAGGTACATAAAAACAAAAGAGAATCCTGCAGACTTTTTGACAAGAGGGCTCTCTTACAAGCTGTTGAAAACAAATAAAATCTGGTATGAAGGGCCCGAATGGCTAACATGTGAGGATCTTTGGCCAGCCAAAGTAGTTAACCTCACACTCAACTCTACAACAACTGAAAAGATCACTGAGGACAAACCTATATTTGACTACACTTTATTCAGATCAACAAACTCTTGAGAATTACAGTCTATTGCTGCAAGTTTGTCAATAGCTACCTTCTCAAACACTGTCCTCAGAAAGCCTTTTCTAACTTAACAGAAACTGCAACAAAATACTGGCTCAAACAGATACAAGCTTCAGAATTTGACAAGGAGTTGAAGTATCTTAGGTCCAGTAGCACATTAAACAAAGGTATTCCTTCACTTGTCATGGATCTAAATCTGTACCTGGATACAGAGGGTCTGATAAGGTGTAAAGGAAGGCTTAACAAGTCAACTTTGACTTACAACTCTAAGCACCCAATTCTTCTTCCAAGGAGAAATCACTTCACAAAACTCATCATCAGGGATACCCACAACAAAATACACCACATGGGAGTCCCACAAACCCTGACAGAGCTGAGAAAACTTACTGGCTACCAAAGGGTAGAACTGAAACAAAGAAAATTTTAAACACATGCATTCCTTGTAAACGTATCCATTCACGACCCTTTAAGACCCCAAGCCCTCCAGACCTACCTGTGGAACGAGTAACATTTACTCGGCCATTTGAAACCACGGGTATTGACTACACTGGAGCGGTAAATGTGAGTTTTGGAGACAAAATGGATTCAAAGGAATACAAAGTGTACATTGTACTCTTCACCTGTGCTGCCACACGTGCCATATGTCTAGACATAGTAGAAGATCTGACAGCAGAAGCTTTTATTGCTGCTTTCAGACGATTTTGTGCACACAATTCTGTACCCAAAACTATATGGTCAGACAATGCCACATACTTCAAATCTGGTGAAAGAATTATTCATCAGATTTGTGACAGTGAAACAGTACAAACTCATTTAACCAAACACAACATAACCTGGAAGTACATTCCTGTTAATACACCATGGTATGGTTCAATTTGGGAAAGAAACATACAAACTGTAAAGAACTGCCTTAAAAAGACTATTGGGACAAAACATCTACAACTTTTTGAACTCATGACTATTCTGTCAGAAATTGAAAATGTTGTCAACAACAGACCATTAACTTATGTGGGAGATGGTATTAATGAGCCAGAACCTCTCACACCAAACCACCTAATTAAGGGAGAAACAGTAAACATGTTACCAGAATCTGAACATAACAGTACAGAGGATCCAGATTGGGAAATAGGACACAAAGAACTCAACACAAAATACCAACATTTGACACAAATCAAGACTCAATTTATAACAAAATGGAGAGAAGAATACTTAACAAGTCTTAGAGAAAGACATAAACAATTAACAAAACAAAGTTGGAATGATTCAGTCAAAATTGGGGACATTGTGTTGATACATGACAAGACACCAAGACAACATTGGTCAATGGGAAAAGTCTTGGAACTCAAAACTGGTGAAGACGAAGTTACCAGGGTTGTAAAACTGAAAACAGCAACTGGTGAAACCACCAGAGATATCACATTACTATATCCTTTGGAGTGTGGGGCTAAATTAGAACCATTACCCCAAAGGATGGATCAGGATACTATTGGGGAGGAATCTCTCAATGTGCCTGATGTAACTCAGACTAAACCAGACAGGCCTCAAAGAAAGACTGCTTTGAAAGCCAGAAACTTTTACAAGAAAAAATTAAGACTGGTGACTTATAAAACTTACACAAACTGAGCAAAGTTAAAATGCTTAATAACTTTACTTTAATCCCATAAATTTCCTATACCTAAAGGGAGTCAAACTGATTGACATAACTTTAACTAAACTTGAGAAGTTGGCCTCTTGAACTTTCATATTTGAATAGGTCTTGAGTAACCTCTCTCCCTAAATTTCTACTTCATTCTTTTCAATCCATTTCACATGGTTTAAACACAGTTTATCAAAAAATTTTGATCTATAACATACAAATTTTTCTCCGGCCCCCCCCAGTATATGGAAAAACTATACGCACTCACAACATGGTATCATATGTGGTACATTTATTTCATAATTAAATATAAATTATTAATTAATTGAATTAAATATCTATACAAAATTGCCTCGGGATTGGCGACATAGCCTATTGGGAATGAAATAATTGAATTGCCATACGTACAAAGAACCTGTATGTATGAATCAGCCCACATAGCAACAAGAAAACCCAATTTATTATTTAGTCTACCAAAAGGTAGTAGACACAACAAAATTTGCTAGTTCGGCAAATAATACACCAGAACCAAGGAACGGCTCTCAGGGCTGTTTATGTTACAGCGAAGCTTTAAACTGGGAGGATGTCTTTGTCCCCCCTCTAGTTCTGAGTGAATTCCTTATAATATAAAACCTAATGACTATAAAAGGATAGGCCTATTCCTTCAGGGGTTTATATAGTGACTGCCTATATTAATTACCTTAAGTAAATTCGCCGCGTAACTCCATCGTGGCGGCCCTACACCGAAATGATCGTAACGCCCTACATCGAAGCAAACAAAGACCCAGCAAAAATAAGGTGAGGCAATTTCATTTTCATTAACATAAGGTTCGCAAATCCCGACGCTAGAATTACCGTAATCACTTAAATATAAAAGGTCCTTTAACAACCTACATATTATAACTCTCTAACGAAAAAGCATAGGGCTTTTGTCGGTAACCCTCCACTGAAATCTGTTGGAAATTTCCAACGGATGAGGGCACAGGCAATCAACCCATAGCCCTATATAGTTTTTT
Organism: Bathynomus jamesi; assembly: GCA_023014485.1. Lineage (NCBI taxonomy): Eukaryota > Metazoa > Arthropoda > Malacostraca > Isopoda > Cirolanidae > Bathynomus > Bathynomus jamesi. The sequence continues at coordinate 121,865 of JAJOZX010006150.1, forward strand.
CATACGGCCTATCGTGAAATGGTCTATATTGTACAATTATTACATAAAAATAATTGCTGTTACCTTAATATCAGGGTTAAAAAAAAATATTGTCGAAATTAAAGACGTATGTACTCCCCATAGCTACGGGCCTGTTAAGTTTGTGTTCTATTCGGCAAAAAGTTGCTAAACTTTTAGAAACTTATAAAGTATAAACTGTAGCGAAAATACCGCGTTCTATTCGAAATCAAACGTTAGAAATTGTTTAAACTTTTAAGAATTTCGTAATCATCTGGGCATATGATTAAAGTTTAGCAGGTTTTTTTTTTTTTTTTTTACAAACAGACTAACCTAGTACCGAATTGTAGAAAAAATTTTGCATACGATAAAAATACTTGTTAAATTATGAGCAAGCTGCACAACAATGAGTATAAATAAAATTAGATGCATATTATTAATTTTTTAAGAAATTTAACCGTTTTAACAGTGCTTTAAGCGTAACTTGACTTCTTGAAAATCCTATTCTCCCAACTTTAAGGGCCAATTATAGAGTAAGTTTGGTAGCCAAGGCTTAAAAACAATACAAATGGGCATACAAAAGCCTAGCCTAGCAAGGGCCTCTGGCATAGGCTAGTTTTTTTTGCCTAATTAATTAATTAAATAATATACTCAAAAGTTCAGAGCTTACATAATACATATATCATTTTATTTGTTTACTAACATAACTGACAAAAGTATAGGTGAAATTTAGCAAATGCGTTCTTTTCGTCAAGGCTCAGAAACTTAGCTAAACTTTAGAATATTCTAAATTTGTAGAATTTCATGTCGAATAGAAAACGTCTATAATCCATGATCTCATCGAATCCTTAAGCAAAATCAGTAGCCTATATAGTCGTATTACGTGCAGTACATATTTTTACCTCGACACAATGGTCCTAGCATTTTCTCTTGGTGATGTAATAGCTGTGATAGGCATGATTTTCCAGATCAGAAACCATGTTGGTTCGTACTGAATAAACTCTTTTCTTGTAAGTAGTAAGCAGTTTTTTCTCTAATTATACACTCAAATCTCTTCATTAAGTGGGAGGTGAGAATTACTGGGCAATAGTTCACGTTCTTTAATGGGAGTGGAATTTATCTTGCATTGAGTGATTTTTTCAATAGTAAGTATAACGGCTTGGCCATACTCACCTTGTATTTCTTGAGAAATATGGTTCTCCACGTGTAATGACCCTGGTGCTGAATTTTCTCGTATTTGTGACAGGGCCTTAATTATGTCCAGCGCCGGATAAACATCTTTGTAGGCCCCAGGCACTTACATCTCGTAGGCCAAATATCCACACAAAAAAGACAATTTTTATAGGTATGCTACCAAATTTTACATTTCAACCATTACGATGACTTGCTGAATGAAATATTTGTACGTACTGTTAATTGGAACAATTGGTCTTCACACTGATATTTTTCTCTTTTTCGCAAAATATCCAGTAATGTCACCAAAGTTCACGGAGCGAATCAAGTCGCATTCAATGGAGAGGAGTGACAGTGATGAAAGTCACCTTTGTCCGATTGTCGATCTCAAACAATTCTTCACACGTTTCAACTTTGAGAATGATCTCTCTCCTTCACAGCTTGTGCCAAGGATAGCAAGGTAGATACACAGTACGATGTTCACATTTGGGAAGCTGCTGATCAATTTATCTTCAATATGTGACAACATGTCACTCACCGTCTTTCTCTCACTATACAATGGAGAAAAAAGAAGAAATTCCTCCTCAAAGTAATTTTCCAGATCTGATGGGTACCCTTGCACCAAAGCATTGCCTTACTTTTGACCTCAACCTCAAGTAGCTTGTGCTTTCGTCGATTACTTCTGCGGCTGGAGCGAAGTCGCGGTGCTTTCCACGTTGTCGATGTGCATCCTACTTTCTGACTTCGTCTCATACGAAGGGTTGGATATCGTCGCATCTCTCAGCGTCTCTTCGATGATGTAAAATCCAAGTGCAATCACGTTGGAATTTATCGTCACCTTTGTCACTGGCAGTCAAGGTGTATAATTATGGGGATCACCTTATAGGACTCACCCCTGGTATCAGTATAGGACGTATCCCACTTCTGTCACCACTGAATTAGAATGGCCTTTTCGTGAATTCTTTTCTGTTTCTCTGGAGGCTATGTCGGTAGTTGGTAGAAGTGCTATAGTTTAATTCCAGGTGGTTTCTAATCTTCTTAATAATGGTGATTAGTGTTGTAAGGCTTTGGAATAACGTAAAAGCTTCACAACTGCTTATTTAGTATTTGATATTACATGGATGGGGTTGTGCCGTTTAGTAGTTCCTTAAAGTTAGATGAATAAATTATGGGAATAAACGTAATCCTTAGTGTCCTTATAATACTTTATACTAATGTAAACAGGCCACTCCGTACACTGGATACGTAACTAAAACCAGTACTAGGTCCTCTTAATGAGTCAAACCTAGGAGAAGCACCATAATGCTGTGGTCCAAAACTTCTGAATCCGGGTGTGACAAAACGGTTTTTACTCATATACATTATGTGCGCGCGTAATCGACTCGGGGTTAGAATGGGGGATTAACCCTTTCATACCCAAATTAAGTCGAAAAGTAAAAAAAAAAATTGGGATATAAAAATCGTTTAATTGGACCCAAAATAACTGAAAAATATATTTTACAAAGTTTTATTGTTTATAATTAATAAAATACGAAATGTGTTAAATTTCACACATTGGGAACTGGAAGGTCTAAAATTGCTTCCAAAGTTAACGATGAAAATTTCACACACTGGGCATTAAAGGGTTAATTAATGAATGGAAATGATGAGTTGTCGCATGACATTTTAGGATTGGTAAGGCCGTTTTACAACATATCTCTCACCCTTTACATAAAAATAACATTAAAAAGCGTTAGACTCGTGCGAAAACTCAAACTCTGGGGGAAAGGAAAAACTGAGGTCAGTAACGAAAATCTAATGGCGACGCAGTGGTGGGCACCGTTAACCAAAAAGTTAACTTCGATAACGATAATCCGTTAACCCCAATTTTTAACTCCGATAACGATAATCCGATAATTTTACTGCAAAGTTAAGGAAGTTAACGATAATCCGTTAACGATAACTATTTCTTTACTAACATTTAAAAAAATCAAGGAAAAAGCTTTAAAACCCATAGAAAATGTTTATTTATGCAAAATCCAACAATAAATAGGTATTTAACTGTATTTTTATCAAGTTTTGCAACTTTTTTGCTTAACTTTTTTTTTATTTTTAATAAAAAATGTACTGATTACATGTTTTGAAACCCTTGTAACCACTAACCATTAACTAAATTTTAATTTACCAGAGAATTATTATGGCGGGAACTGAAAGGTAAAATTAAATTTTAGGCACATTTATTAAAGACTATGACACAATGTGCTGGTTGCCCTTCAGAAAGACCAACTTCTCAAAGTTAGGCCCAACTGCCAGTCTTGACCTCTTGGGCCTCAGGATGTCCTTGCCGAGAGAGAAGAGCCGTTCCACTGCGGCAGAGGACGGAATTGGCGTATTGTACTTCAGGAAGAGGTTGATGAAGATCTCCTTCCCCATGAAGTCAGAGTCGGCCATGTCTACCTTCCCATCAGTGTCCAGCCAAGTGTCGACAAGTCTCTTGGCCTTCTGCTTGACACTGGTACTTGAGCCACCGGCCGTCCACCCAGCGAAGAGGTCGTCAAGCATGCTGCTGTCGCTAGAGCTGGTGGTGCTGTCAACGTTCCGGTTCCTCAGTGCTCTCTCGACCTCGTCCTCCATGGCGGCCCTGACAGAGACAGTTTGGTCGCTGTCGAACCTGCGCAGCCAGTGGAGACGGACTTTACCAGACTAATATCGAGTTATCGGAAGTTAACTGGTCCGATAACGATAAATGGAAATTAACTTCCGTTAAGTCCGTTAAAAAGTTAACTTCGTTAATTAACTGTTATCGGATTAACGGTTTAGTGCCCAACACTGTGGCGACGTAATTTTCTAACTTATACCAACCTCGAGTAACGCGTAAAATCGGGGAAAACCAGGATGCTAGTGGCAATAAACAAAACATACTATAAGAAAAGAAACACAACAGACCAGAAAAGAAAAACACAGTAAAAGATGGATGCACATAAATTTCACAGGAAAGCAAAGATTAAAGTTGAAATACATAGACCAAGAATAATACACAATTTTAGATAACACAAGAACCAAAGATAAGTATATTATTCGTAAGAACACATCGTGGAAAGTATTGTAAACAAACATAAGAATCTTTTCAATTTTCTTGGTGAATTTAGTACCAGTAAAACGGATTTTCCTAAGTTTCAAAGTCTGTAACCTCCTAAGTTCTAATATAACAGGTATTAAATTCACAGAAAAAGTGACACACGAAATTTTCAGTGGCTAATCGACGAAAACCATTATAGTCCAGGCAATTTGTAGTTAGACCTGGGCAAAATTGCTTCAGAAGCTTTCTAAACTGTTTCCAGCTCATGAACCATTGCCGAATAACATATCCAAAATCCGACAAAATTGGACCCCGGGAACACACCCAAAAATGAAATTCAAAATGGCGGACTGGATGTCTCCTACGAAAAAAAATATATATATTTACGCTTTTATTTATAGAGATACATTTGATGCTTTTTCTTTCAGTTGTAATGTTTTAAATAATTCAACAATATACAACACAACCAGTTATTACGCAAATAAAGTTTATATAGCTTTTTACAGATTTTTATAATCAATAATACAACAATTATTTTTTTCCCAGTTTCAAGTTATGTTCATTACAGAAGAAGTGATACCTGGTCACAAACATACAGAAATTAATCCTCTTCATCACTATCATCGGATAGATTACCGGTACTTGGGTTGTTATCGCAACTACTGATTTGGCACTCGCCACAAGCGGCTGAACAGGGCATTCCATTACGCTTGCATCCACATCTTGAAGTAGCACATTTCGTCTTGCAGGAGCAGCGGATCATGTTGAGTAGATAATTTGGAGCTGGTGGCTTGTCGCAGGATGTAGGGTAGTAGGAATTATTCTTTACATACCAACCCCACTGTTCTGCATCGATCTTCTCTTCTGTAGACTTCCAGATTAGTATTTGAAAGTATGTGCGAAAGCTGTGGTACTTTGTGGACGCATCGGTAGGTGGCAAACGTTCGGGTGTAACAAAAGATTTAGCCGTAGCTACCTTTTCAACTAACATTCGATGACGTAGTGCGTTAGTGGATTCAAGTGTTTTGCAGCCATACAACAGAAGCATTGCCTTTCTTCCAGCGGCTTCAATGTCAGAGTGTTGGCAACAATCAGAACAGAATGTATTTGCAACTGAACGGAGTTCAGCCACCTTCATCAGTGTGTCGAATGCTTTGGCTTTACCGATCGAAAAAATTCTGGATGTGCTATCACAGCCCGTGAAAGCATGCACAAACAGGAGATACTGCAGATGTCATTGCCTAACAATGATTGAATGCTGAGAATATCATACACAGGATTAGGAGATGGTCCCCGTCTTATATCGCTGCGATAGTACAACTTGAAACCACTGTCCTTGGCATGGTACAGAAGGAGAATCAGCAAGTCGGTGTCTTCCCCTATTACTGTTGTAGTTGCATTTTCTGATGAGGAAACTGCTGCACGAACGATGTCCACATCAGCATCCCCATCTGCGTTGTGAACAGTACACCTGTGCTTCTTCAACATCTCACCTACGAGGGAAATAAATGCTTGCTTGTTGTTTTCATTAGCCAAGAAGTGTTCCTTCTGGCCAACAAACTTCATGCTTGGACTGAGATTCACATTTCTGCTTGTCTTGGTGCTGCGTCTTCTGTGGGTCATGTCCTTGATCGTAGGAGAGCTGCTGTAGCCATCAAAAACAATGATTGTTTTTCCATATGTTTTCAGAGTGAAATCGCATATGAGTTGGCGATGCTGTCATATGTTTCATCTTGACGCCAGGAAACACGATGTAGTAGAGATCCACCATCCAATACGTACTGGTCTGTGCACTGAATTTCTTGAACTTCTTCCATGCGTAAAGTGTCAGTGTATTTGATTATTGCATGAGCTAGCTGAGACTTATCGGGTTTCCTCAAGATACTTCGTGATTCGAACAATGCAGGAGGATATGCACACAGTTCGTAACACATGACCAATTTCTCCTTACAAATCACGCACAATTCTTCAGGGGTCTGCATTCTTGAAGGCGGACGCACACCGAGTCAGCCGTACACCGAGTCAGTCTGAAACAGAAAAACACATTAATAAACTGTGTTGCAGTATTTAAAAGGAGTACATAATAACAGTTTTAAAGAAAATGACAAGCACAAATACGCAGATTTGATAGTGGGTAGTAGGAATTAAAGAGTTGTATATAATATAAGTTTATAAAGATGTAGCAATGTCCATTCTCACATACACTCCATACAGTATATTTTATTTACATTACGTGACGTCATAGTTTAATACTAGTCGCCTAATACAATTTTTAGTCATATAGGTTAATTTAGAAACGAAAATGTGTTTTAAAACATTTACTGATCAAGAAAAACGTCATAACTCTCTCTACAAAGCGAAATTAAAATTTATTGTATTTCGTAGGAAACTGCCAGTCCGCCATTTTGAATTTCATTTTGGGGGTGTTCCCGGGGTCCAATTTTGTCGGATTTTGGATATGTTATTCTGCAATGGTTCCTGAGCTGGAAACAGTTTAGAAAGCTTCTGAAGCAATTTTGCCCAGGTTGAAGCTATTTTTGCTCTAGATTGCCTGGACTATTAAAGAAACGACTGTATTTTTCATAAATCGTCGGTAGTAAACATATTCTATGCAAATTTTAAAGTTTAATGCAACTAAATTTAGTGAGAGTTCGTAAACTCTCGTTACTGAGATATCGGGAATCATAGTTCATGGGACAAGTAATGTACAAGCTAACAACAGAAGAATTAGAATCAACGTAATGTTCAATGAGGTGCATCATCGCATTCGTGAAGATATATTTAAATTGCATTCTCCTAGACTGCAAATAATGGTCAACAAACGCCCTCCACTCGCGACGAACGCGGCTAATGATGAATGAGAAATCCATCACATAACTTAATATGTGGAAAAGGATTTCGTTCGGCAGGTCATTCAATTTCATCATTGCGGAATCCTGCAATGAAGGGAGGATGAACTCATAACGAGAATGGCATACACTATATGTCTTAAATTTAAAATGGATGGTTGTTACCTATTTTCAATTCAATAGGAAAGTTAAAAGTACGAACAAGAAACACACAGGAAGAGAAACAAGTCCAAAGTACAGAGATAGTAATGAGAAAATAAATACACAGACGAAAGATACTACACGTCGTTTATCAATGTAATGGTAATAGATCCGCTAATTTACAGAGATAACCGTAAGGCCACTATAAACTAGAACAAAAAATAAAAATTTAAAATCAATCAATCAATCAATAATAACATAGTTTACACATTAATGAATAAGGACACGTGTCCTTCCCGAATATATGATTCAATATATGTATGTATCATACATCAATAATTCATAGAATCTCTAACTTTCAGCTTTGGGTGTTTTAAATATTTCCGTAAGATGAACGGGTCACTCCTGATTCGGCGGTTCCTTGAATATAAGACGATTGATCCGCAGCTAGATTTTCAGTAGGGAGAACATTAGAATATACAGGGTTACTTCTGAGGGATATTGAGTGGAACCGGACTCCGGCCCGAGACTGTCGTGGGCTATTCGCGAATATCTGGAAAAGGGTATGAGCAGCTGGGTCGTCTCGTCTCCCGGAAGAAGAGGCAATGACTTCCACAGGTGGCTGCTGTCGGGTGAAGGTTCGGGGGTTCGAGTCCGGAGACTGTCGGGAAGTGCATCCTGAGTAGCGATCGTAACAAACACCACACAACGAAGACACTGGAGTACGTCCATTGTCACGAGCGCTTGTTGGTATAATGGTGAAGCTCGATCCGTTCCCTATACCGAGTCAAATCCAATATGTCTATTCCTTGCGGTAACGAGACGTTGAAGTGTTTCACCGCAAGTGGAGTTAAGGAAGCGTTAAAGATGGAAAGATTCGAACCCAGTATTTCTTAAGTAGAAAGAGAGGGCGCTACCACCACGCTACAAGATAAAAGTTAGTACAACCTGGTGGATATTTCAACACCCTAGGGAACACATACGAAACACATAGGGGTGTTTAGAGGTGTTTTCCCTATTAACCCTCCTGCACTCGCGGCCAGGGTGGTGTATCGGGGCCAAAAAAAGTAACTCGATACTATACTCGATACATTGGCAAAAATGTATCTCGTTACAATACTAGATATATGAATAATATATGTATCGCGATACGATACACACACACACACACACACACACATATATATATATATATATATATATATATATATTATATATCATATATGACATATTTTATTGAATTTTACAAACAGTGACTTCTCAAACAATTCACTAGACATTCTGTTTCTCTTTGAAGGAAAGAGATTTCCAGCTATGCTAAAAAGTCTCTCAACCGGAGCGCTTGATGGCAGTGTAGTGTTGTATTTTATGAACAGTTCTTTTAGCAGAGGATACATGTGTAATTGTTGAATGTCTCATGAATTATTCGCTAAATAATGAGAAGATGGAGAGGGGAGGGGAAAGATCACTGACTGAGTCTATGATAAAGTATCGCGTTACCAACACTTATTTGTATCGTATCTTTCGATACGATACAAATAATAAAAATGTATCGCGATACGATACAAGATATAGAAAATGTATCGCGATACTACGCCAACCTGCTCGCGGCAATGGCAGCATTTCATTCAAATCTGGTGAAACACTGGGATCCCGTATCTAGAATATCACCCATGAACGGGCATGATTTTGCGCAATGCAAAATTATCTCCACCAAAATTCAAACCCAGCACTTCATACAAAACCTCAAATTTTGAAGTGTGTAGGTATAGTAACAGATAATTTTATCACCTGTAGTTATAGCAAAGCCTTTATCTACGAGTACATATCTATAGATTAGACTACAGTCACTTCACGCTCGTTACGTAACACGTAAATACAGTCGTAAAAAGTTAGAAGTATTTTTTACTCGGAGCCCACCTGAGGAGAAGATTTTGAGTGTAAATTCACGCACGCGCAGTTTTTGACCAACCCTGTACGATTCGGATGAGAAGCTCAACATTTTGATGGTTGTTGTTTTATAAATTTAGATAATGATGATTAATCAGCATTTTTAAAATCCGTAAACGTAAACAATTTTATACAGAAATGTGGAAATACTATTCCTTTGCATAAACTTTTGTATGGTTATAGTGAAGCTACCGTAGTTACTTCTTATGTTTTTTGCTTATTTAGACGGTGTTATCTACAGGGTGTCCCATAAGTCCGGTTTCATAGGAAAATTTATTTTAACTTAAATTTACAAAAGTAATACATTAGAACTAAGACAGATGTTCAAATTGATGTCTTGTTTTGGGATCTTTTTTTTGTTGCAGGTAGAATAACGCAATGGCAAATACAGAAGTGAGTTACACTCCTGAGGAAAAGGCCTCCGCCTTTTCCTCAGGAATGTCTACAAAATCTATGATGAGCTGTGAAAAGTTTTTATAATTGTATTCATTATGGTACTGTATATAAAATTTGTAGTGTGTGACGCATAAACTTTGTTGTAGATATCAGATAAGCTAATTGAATTCTCTATACCGTAAAAAATACAGTATTTGCGAAACGCATTTGGTTTTATAAAGAAATACAGGTAAAAAATTAATTAAAAAGCATTTCGTACCTTTCCATTTTTGTATGCAATTTCGCTGAGCTTATTGCGTAATTATTTTCCACGCAGTTTATGCGGAATCCTGTAGTATATATATATATATATATATATATATATATATATATATATATGTATTATATATATATATATAATGTTTCAGACCAACAAAGACCCTAGGATCCACTCATGGCTGGTCTACCTAACTGTGTTCGTAATCGTGTATTGTGTATGTCCTCCGTGGTGGTGGAGGGGACCTACAATTTTACGTGGGTTCCGAACCACAAGAACATAAGAAATTTATGTAAAAACTGCCGGTAATTTGGCAACGACCAATTTTTACGAAACTAAATAATTATCAATTTAAAACTAATTAATTATCGATTTAAAACTAAAGATAGAATCTCTGGATCCAGAGGATCAAGTCATAATAGACTACTATCCACAAATGTTACACTCTATATCTATTTATGACGGACATGCAAATATATCAGATCCAAAAATCCAGTCAATTTCATTACGGTATCCATCAAGTCACGGTCCATATCGATTGCGGACCAAGTCAAAATTTACAACCATATACATTACAATATATACACTTACGAGGAGAAGTGTAGGTGTGGCTGTAAAGACTGTACAGTAATGTAGAAATGTGTGTGCACCCATTATGGGTCTCCCATTTAAAGGTGTTTGTGGGGCAAGTGAAGATCATGAGTTTTTTCAATACCTCACAGTACTATGGGGGGCACCGCTCGGCAGAGGAATCTCTTTAAATGGGGTGTGTAAGGACAGAGAGTATCCCCTAACCCAAGACGCTGCCTCCCTATATCCCACAACACTTGTGTTGAGCTGTGGGATCTATCCCCACAAAGCCTTAATTTTACTACCTTAAACTATACCCTTTCTATCAACATGCGCGTCTAATCGATTTTTAAACATGTTTATAGACGTGCTACTAATTACTTCTACCGGCAAACTATTCCAGCTATTTACTATTCTATACGTAAAAAAGTTTTTCGCAACTGCTGTCTCGAACCTTCTACTTGTCAACTTACACCCGTTATTTCTAGTCCTATTATATTGAGATATTTTGAAAAAGCTATCTCTATCTACGTTATCAAACCCATTCATAATTTTGAAAACCTGGATTAGATCACCCCTTAACCTCCTAGTCTCGAGAGTAGTCAATTTTAACTCCTTAAGCCTATCCTCGTACGACTTTGACCTAAGAGACGGAATCATCTTAGTTGCTCGTCTTTGAACTCTTTCGATTTTGTCTATATCTTTGCGCATATGCGGATTCCAAAATTGGACCGCGTACTCCAAATGGGGTCTAACTAATGATTTATAAAGAGGAACTATAATATCGCGCGATTTGTACTCAAAATTTCGAGCTATAAACCCTAACACTTTGTTCGCCTTATTGACCGCTGCTGTACTTTGTTTCGCTACTTTTAAATCACCAGTGACTATAACTCCTAAATCTTTTTCCTGCTCTACGCTTGTTAAATCTTTCCCTGACATACTATACGCAAAATTACCGTTACGCGAACCTATATGCAAAATTTTGCACTTATCCACGTTAAATCTCATTTGCCATGTGACTGACCAATCAACGATTTTATTCAGATCTTCCTGAATTTTACCTCTATCTTCGTCATTAATCGCCCTACCACCCAGCTTCGTGTCATCCGCAAACTTTGAAACTGTACTGACTAGGCCGACATCTAAATCGTTAATATATATAAGAAAAAGCAAGGGGCCCAATACAGAACCCTGAGGAACGCCACTCGCTACATTAGCCCAACACGACTTCGCTCCATCAACGACCACCCTCTGTTTCCTGCCTCGCAACCACTCTTCTAGCCAATTTATTACTACACCCCTGATTCCATGAGCCTTAGTTTTTTGAATGAGTCTTTTGTGCAGCACGGTGTCAAACGCTTTTTGAAAATCTAAATACACTACATCAACCGCCCGATGTCTATCGTAAACGTCAACCACGCTTTGGAAAAATTCTAAAAGATTAGTTAAGCAAGATTTGTTTCGCCTAAAACCGTGTTGCGTATTTCTAACCAGATTATGCACTTCTAAGTGTTCGACTATACGATCCCTAATTATTGATTCCAGTAGCTTACCTACAACAGACGTTAAACTGATTGGCCTATATTTTCCCGCCGCACCTTTATCGCCTTTCTTAAAGATAGGTGTTACGTTTGCTAACTTGAAATTATCTGGTACGCACCCCTCAGAAATAGACGCATTAAAAATCTTTGTTAGCGGCACAACAATGCTATCTTTTAATTCTTTTAGTTGTATGGGATATATGGAATCCGGACCCGGTGATTTACGCGTTTTCATTTTATCAATATAGCGCATTACTTCCCCTTCACTAACGACAATATTATCCAAAATATTACCATTATCAAAAGGTATTATGTCTATGACCGTAGGGATATTCGTTACATCTTCTATAGTAAAAACTGACGTAAAAAATTCGTTTAGCAAGGTAGCCATTTCCTTGTTTTCAGAGACTAGATCTCCATTTACATTTTTCAATGGACCTAAGACACTTTTTACTGGATTTCTATTATTGACGTATTGAAAGAATCGTTTGGGGTTTTCTTACCGTCACGAGCTATGGAGATTTCAAATTCGCGCTTGGACTTTTTTTTACACTTTTCGCGTCACGCCTCAGAGATATGTAGTTGTTTCGTAACAACAAATTGTCTTTATCGCACTTATGTTGCCTATAAGCCCTATCTCTACTCTTTATAATGTCTCGTACTCTAGAAGTAAACCACAAGGGCTTGTTGTTTACTTTCGCACGCTTAATTTTGTACGGTACACATTCCTCATTATAGTCCTAAATACCGTTACGAACGATTCCCACATTAGTTTTGCGTTGGAGTTCCCCATTACGTTTTCCCAATTGACGTGTGAAAATTTATTTCGAAATTTACTAAAGTCTGCGTGCTGGAAGTTAGGAATTTTAGTCGAGTTAGTTGGTTTCGAGTGACTTACTGAGAGGACAAACTCTACCATATTGTGATCGCTATTGCTCAACGGTTCTATTACTTGAAGATCAGTAATTAGCCTATCATCCGTAGTTATTACTAAATCTAAAATACTGTCCAACGTCGTAGGTTCCCCAACCTTTTGAATAAGAAAGCTATCCTCGAGAAAATTAACTAAACGATTACCTTCCGCGTCTCCCTGCATTGTATCGTAATTCACGTTGGCGCAATTAAAGTCACCCATAACTAAAGCCTGCTCATTACCGATTATTCTCTTTAGTTCACGATATAACGTTTCGTCCGTATCAGCTGTTTGATTTGGGAGCCTATATATAACCGCAACAAGAAGTTTGAAATCGTTCAATTTAAGTTCTGCTATAGTCGAATCTATCGGTTCTGGAATTGAGTGCTTTACTTCTATAACGCTCGCAATATTATCTTTGATATACAACATAACACCGCCGCCTCGCCTACCTATTCTGTTTTTTAACAAAAAGTCTATACCTTTAATTTGATATTCCCCTACAAAGTCACGTGTTTCAGTGCTAAGCCACGATTCATTTATCGCAATTAAATCATAGTCTTTACAAGCAATTAAGGAAAAAAATTCGTTTATTTTATTTCGTAGGCTACGAGCATTTAAAGATAGAACCTTCAAATTGCTTGCAATTACGACACCTTCGCGAGCGCGGGGGAAACTTATAGAATTTACGCTGGGACCGTTCGAGTTACGGCAGCCTGAAAAGAAGAGACAGTATTATGAAATAGTCTTCCTAAACGCGCAGCTCCTACGTTATATATATATATATATATATATATATATATATATATAATATATATATATATATATGAGAATGAACTCAGAATGGTCCCCTGAGTTTTTTATGATACACACAGACAGTGCATGGAACAAGGAACTCTTCTGGGATAATTAAGCCCACGTCGGGCTAGCATCATGAAAAAGAAAAACTATGGTATTTGTCATTTACCATTTTATATATATATATATATATATATATATATATAAAATGGTAAATGACAAATACCATAGTTTTTCTTTTTCATGATGCTAGCCCGACGTGGGCTTAATTATCCCAGAAGAGTTCCTTGTTCCATGCACTGTCTGTGTGTATCATAAAAAACTCAGGGGACCATTCTGAGTTCATTCTCATATATATATATATATATATATAATATATATATATATATATATATATATATATATATAATATAACGTAGGAGCTGCGCGTTTAGGAAGACTATTTCATAATACTGTCTCTTCTTTTCAGGCTGCCGTAACTCGAACGGTCCCAGCGTAAATTCTATAAGTTTCCCCCGCGCTCGCGAAGGTGTCGTAATTGCAAGCAATTTGAAGGTTCTATCTTTAAATGCTCGTAGCCTACGAAATAAAATAAACGAATTTTTTTCCTTAATTGCTTGTAAAGACTATGATTTAATTGCGATAAATGAATCGTGGCTTAGCACTGAAACACGTGACTTTGTAGGGGAATATCAAATTAAAGGTTATAGACTTTTTGTTAAAAACAGAATAGGTAGGCGAGGCGGCGGTGTTATGTATATCAAGATAATATTGCGAGCGTTATAGAAGTAAAGCACTCAATTCCAGAACCGATATATACAGTACACGTGTATATATATATATATATATATATATATATATATATATATATATATATATAAATTCCCCGGACAAAGTTTGAGACCTGAAAGGACTCGTGCAAGAAACCGAAACCAGAGCAGATTTTGCATGCCTCGCGGAAACCCATCTAAAGGACTGCCAGTCGAACTGTGAAAACTGTGAGTTCTGTATTGACAAAAAGAAATACAAATTGACAACTATAACATCCTCCGAGCCGACAGAACAGTGAGACGTAAAGAAGGATGTGCTATTTACACACGCGAAAGGCATATGGCAGAAATGACTATATAGTATAAGTACCTCAAACAGCTACGTAGAATGTGTAGCAGCAAAAGTTGAAAAATTAAATATGGTACTAATTGTAATGTACAACAGACCCCCGAACACGCCAACCTCAAAATTCCCAGATTCCATTACAGAGGTAAGAAACTGAGTAAAAGATCTACATTCTCCAACCCCAAATATTTTTCTCTGCGGTGATTTTGATTTTCCATTCATCAAATATAAAAGGATAGGAAAAAATATATGTATACACCAGGACAAGGGGGGCACACGGGAAGACCAGGACAGGTAAAAATGCTACTAGCTCTAGCTGATGAATTTATGTTAACACAAGAAATAACAGAAAACACAAGAAAAAACAACTAAACAGCCTCTTCATTCTTAACAATACAGAAGAACATACACACATACCACATCAAGCAGGATACTCAAACTCCTCCGACATAACATTCTGTTCCCCCTCACTAGCAACACATACACAATGGAGAACAGAAAAACAACTGTCATCAGACCACCTGCCCATCATCATTACAACACATTCTACACTCTGCCCCAACAGCATTAGGCACACTTACAGAAAATACAAGAAAGCTGATTGGGAACAGTTCAAAATACAGACTGAGGAACAATTCACCACATTAAACAGCACACCCATCATAAACATCAATACAACACTCAAGACATTTAATCAGATCATCAATAATGCAAACAAATACATACCCAAGGGCAACATTAGGAAATACAACCCAAATTACACTAGAGAAATAGCCCACCTCATAAGGCAACGTAACAACCTCAAATATAACGCACAAACCCCACACACAGAAGCCATAAAAGAGCAGATACAACAGCTCAACACAGAAATAAACAACAAACTCAAAGAAAAACAAACAGAAACATTCATGGAATTCATAACAACACCAAACCTCCACAGATACATCCAGGCTATACAGGACTATAAACAGCATTACCCACTCTAACAGCGGCATTCACACCTCACACGCGGCTATCTGTCGCAGCCAAAATAATATCCCAACATACACACAACAAGCTAACATTCTAGTTAATCACTACGCAAAGATAAGTCACTTAAACAGAGATAACAACCAGAAACATGCAGACAGACAAACAGCCAGACACAAGAAACCTACAGACTCGACACAACCATTACACCCTTCAATACAGACCAGACCACCAAGACCAGACCAAGATTAATAGTAGTCAGCACGGGTTTCGACGCCATAGGTCTTGTTTAACTAATTTGTTAGAATTTTATAACGAAGTAGTGCGCGAATACGATAGGCATAGGGCAGCTGACGTTATTTATTTAGATTTTAAAAAGGCGTTCGATACAGTTCCGCATAGGAGACTAATTGCGAAGGTTAAAGCGCACGGTATACGCGGTCAGGTAGCTAACTGGTTAGAAGAATGGCTTCGTGCTAGGAGACAGAGGGTCGTAGTTAATGGTAGTGAATCGGGGTGGTTAGATGTAGGTAGCGGTGTCCCACAGGGTTCAGTGTTAGGCCCATTGTTATTCGTAATTTACATTAACGACATAGATGTAGGATTGACTAGTAACGTTTCAAAATTCGCGGACGATACTAAAATAGGCGGTAAGGTTGTTAACGACTAACGAGGACCATAGAAATAGGATCCAAGACGATGTAAATAGGATTATGGAGTGGACGGATAAGTGGCAGATGCAATTTAACGTAGATAAATGTAAAGTTTTGCATATAGGTTCTCGCAACAATAATTACGCGTACACGATGGATGATAGGGAGTTAGCGAGCGTTGACGAGGAAGTAGATTTAGGCGTACGCGTAACTAAAGATTTAAAGGTTAGGAACCAGTGCCTGGAGTCTTGCGCAAAAGCGAATAGGATGTTAGGCTTCATAGCGCGTAATTTCGAATTTAAGTCGAAGGATATCATATTGCCCCTTTACAAGTCCCTAGTCAGGCCTCATTTGGAATATGCAGTTCAGTTTTGGTGCCCGTACTTGCGTGAGGATATTGATAGGTTAGAAAGGGTTCAGCGTCGTGCCACGAAACTTATTCCGTCATTGCGCAACAAGCCTTATGAAGATAGGATTAAAGTGTTAGACTTGTATTCACTCGAAACTAGGAGATTAAGGGGGGAGCTTATTGAAGTTTTTAAAATCGTTAATAACATCGATAACGTGAATTTTGACAAATTGTTCACTTTCGATAATAGTAATACTCGCAATAACGGATTCAAGTTGCGTGGCAGACGTTTCATTACTAATATCGCTAAAAACTTCTTTACGTTTAAAGTAATTGATAAATGGAATAATCTTCCCGCGTCAGTCGTTCATTCTACCAGCGTTAATATGTTTAAGAACCGTCTTGACAGACATTTTAAAGGTATTAACGTTGTTTAATTTAAATAACAACAAAGTTAGTAACAGAAGCTCTGGTGGTGGTGCTCGGGGATGAGTCTGTTGACGATGAATGCCAGCTTGTGACATGCCAGCGTGTGATGCCAGCAATAAAATTATTAAAAAAAAAAAAAAAAAAAAAAAAATTAGACTAACACGAATGTAGATGTAGCTCATAGCGTAAACTAACCCACTTTTTGTTTAACTTCACCTACTTTTTTTTTTTTTTCTTATCCTCCTTACTTTGCATGTCTCTAACTCTTTTCTTGCATGTTTGTAGTTTGCATGGTATGACAGTGAGTTAAGACTGTGTTTGCATGGTTTGTAAGCGTTCTTATTTTACTTCTTTTCATCTTTCACCCCTCTCCTATTCTCTCCGACTATTTTTCTGACTTGTCGGCAGTGGCCGGCGGATGATGATGGTGAGACACTTTTCCTCTTTTCTGAATGAATGTTAACCCACGAGTGATAGGTGTTGCTCCTTACTTAACCCCTTATTCTCTTCTCTTCTCTTAACCCCCTACTCTTTCCTTTCTCTCGGGCTAGCCTTAGAGTGGATCTTAGGGTCTTTGTTAGCCTTAGCTTCTGTAGATCTGTAGATCTGTAGATCTGTAGATCATCAAAAACATTAAGAATTCGAAGGCTACTGGACCAGACAACATATCTAACATACACCTTAAACACTTGGGCCAACAAGGAATACTAGCTCTCACAAATATCAGCACATATTCATACCAACACTGTATTATTCCTGACATATGGAAACAAGGTAAAATTATTACACTACTCAAACCAAACAAAAATCCAACAGAACCAGCTTCCTATAGACCCATTACTTTACTATGCACACAGTGGCGGCTCGTGACTAAAAATTCTAGGGGTGCTGTTTCTAAGAATGGGTTGAAATAATTACTGAAATAAAAGGATGAGCATTGAGCAATGAATAAAAGTTTCAAAAGTTATTGAAAAAGTTATTCAGTGAGCTCATCCTTATATTGTTCTTGATTATTTCAATTGTAAATAAAAAATTTAGGGGTACTGCAGTTCCGCAGTGCCTACCGACGAGCCGCCACTGTATGCACACCTTCCAAAGTAACAGAAAGACTAATCTTACAAATCACCAACCCACACATTCCACTATCGCCTACTCAACATGGATTCAGACCTCACCACTCAACCACGACATTACTCACTAACCTCACGCAGCACATCATGGATGGCATCAACTCCAGACGACCAGCTCAACGTACACTATTAGCAACAATAGACATTAGTAAAGCATTTGATGCTATCCCACGCTTCCCTCTCATAAACAAAATACTCAACACAAACCTGCACAATAACACCAAAAGGTGGCTGAGCAACTATCTTTCAGGAAGATACTCACATGTCACATTTAATGGCAAGTCATCCAAAAACAAGCTTTTTCCGAACGGGGTCCCTCAAGGCTCTGTTCTCTCACCAACACTCTTCAACTTATACATGCATGACATTCCAACACCCATAGATAACAAGCTTACCTTATCATCATATGCAGATGACATCACTCTAACATCCACCCACAACAACATCGACACCGCTACAAATAACCTACAAACATACATAAACAGTATACAAGACTGGCTCACACAATAGACTCAAAGTAGCGCCCACAAATCAACCATCACCTTGCTTACAAGCAACACAAAAGAACACCAGGTAATTCCACAGCTTACACTAAACAACATCAACATTCCACACACTCACAGGACCAAAATACTTGGGGTCACATACAACACATCATTATCTTTTGCAAACCACATTCAGGATATTAGAAACAAATGTACTCAAGACTTAACACGCTTAGGGTACTAACAGGCACAAACTTTGGACACCAGCAGGAAACAACATCACTCATATACAAACAATATATTCGCTCAGTTATGGACTATGCTAGCCCATGCTGGGCACACAATTCATGGCAGCAGCGACAACTAACCCGCAACATACAAACACACCTAACCCACAAAGCACTGACACGACTCGGTCCGAATGCGGTCCTAGGTGCGAAGCCGCCACCCATTAACAGGTCAGAGATCAGCCTGAGCAGATCGGATCGAGTTAACTTAGTACGATTCCGATGTGGACATCACCCCAACTTACGGACATATAAACACAGACTAGACAACTCCATAGACGACACCTGCCACCTGTGCCAGGACACACCACAAACAATTGAACACATTATGACAGACTGCACCGCTCTAGCACAACAACGAACACAACACAACATCACTAGTGCGCTGAACCTCTGGTCCACTCCGGAGAGGAGGGCGATCGGTTACCTGCGTGCCGCCGGCTTGCTCGATCAGGGTGGGCTGATCGGCTAAACAACAACAACAACAACAACAACAACAACTGTCTAGATTTGGTATTCACAAACAACAGCAACCTAATTGATAACGTAGAAATATCCCCAACTATAACATCGGATCACAACATTATTGAAATAACAACCAATATAACAACAGAAAGAAGCAAATTCGAAATTTTTAATTTTCACTCCAAAGCTATAAATTGGAAAGATGTTGCAACCAGCATGGAAGTAATAGATTGGAAAACCATCTTTAAGGCCAAGACAACGGAAGAGATGCTAATGACCTCAGAGGAGACGTTGGAAATTGTGGAAAGACATGTCCCAAAAATACAACAAAGAGAAAAGAGAAGCAAGTTCGAGAGACAAAAGAGGTCATTGTTCCGAAAGAGAAAAAGAATGACTGCAAAATTAAGTAACTGTAAAGACAACAACATCAGAAACATATTAAGTGATAAACTGCAGATTGCGTCATCCAGGACTTAATTGAGGAGCATACAGAAAAAGATGACGACGATGCTATAGAAGCAATAAAGGTTAACTCAAAGTACTTCTATAATTTTGCAAAAGGAAGTAAAAAAAATCACACGACGATCAGACCTATGAAAACTGAAGACAATGCTTTATCTGATGCTCTAACAGAAGTATCTGAAATATTAAGAGCTCAGTATGAATCATCTTTCAGTATCCCAAAAACTGAGAAACTGATATGCGACAGAAACACCTTTGAAGAAGAACCACAAGGGGAAAGTATAGCACGGGAGAAATACCGGACATCCTGAAGAGCGCGAACATAGCCCCAATGTATAAGGAGGAGATCGATCCGAGGCCAAAAACTATAGGCCAGTGTCGCTTACATCTCATCTCACTTAAATGTTTGAAAGAATAGTTAGACAGAAAATCTATGAGTTTTTGAAAACTCAGAAAAAATTAAATAATAACCAACATGGATTTCGGTCAGGCAGATCATGCCTATCACAACTAATGGAACACTACAACAACATTATTGATGCACTGGAAAGTAATGAAACTATGATGTCATATACACAGACTTTGCCAAAGCGTTCGACATGTGTGACCATGGAATCATAATACATAAACTGAAGTATATGGGAATAACAGGAAAAGTAGGGAAATGGATATATAATTTCCTTAATGAGCGGCGGCAAGTCGTTACAGTACAAGGAATATTTTCATCAGAATCAGAGGTCCTCAGCTTAGTACCACAAAGAACAACATTAGCTCCACTACTCTTCATAATCATGCTAACTGACGTAGATGAAGACGTTACCAACACAGCACAGTAACATCCTTTGCTGATGACACAAAGATCAGTAGAAAAATAAGAAACCCAGAAGATATAGGATTTCTACAAACAGACATGAACAGAATCTACAAGTGGATGGAAGACAACAATATGAAGTTTAACATTGAGAAATTTCAATTGTTACGGTACGGAAAAAGGGAGGACCTAAAATCCATGAAATATTATACCCCAAATGGACAAGAAATTCAAAGAAATTCTAAAGCAAAAGATTTAGGAGTTGTAATGACTGACGATGCGAAATTTGAAACACAAAATAAGATAGTAGTAAACAGACCAAAGAGCTTAACTGGGCAGATACTGAGAACCTTTAAACGAAGGGATAGAAATATAATGATTCCTCTACTGTAAACACTGATCATACCCAAATTGGAATACTGCTCGGTCCTAATATCCCCATATAAAAAAGAAGACATTAGACAGCTAGAAGGGATTCAGAGAAGCTTCACAGCCAAGATCAATGGGTGCAAAGAACTAAATTACTGGGATAGGTTATGCGAATTAAACCTATATTCAATGGAAAGGAGAAGAGAGAGATACACCATTGGAAAATACACTTGGAAAATAATGGGGAAACTAGTCCCTAATTTTACTCTGAACCCTGTAACTCCCCAAATAACAGTGGAAAGTAGAAAAGGAAGACTGTGTCGTGTTCCCAAATTAAAAGCTAGAGAGGAAACATCTTAACCCTGAAAGAAAATAGTTTTGTTGTGAGAGGACCAAGACCATTTAATCAGCTGCCCAAAGACCTAAGGAACACGAGTGGTGTTGCGGTGGACATCTTCAAAAGAAGATTAGACGCCTGGCTCAGAACAACCCCCGATGAGCCGGGCGTACCTAGCTATGTGAGGCGGAGAGTACCAGAAACCAACTCACTACTTCACCAGGCCAACTCGAGAGGAGGGGCGACAAGCTTGACCTTCGTAAAATGAGGAATCATCGCACGGAACATTTGAAAGGTTGAAAGGTGTATATGAGAGAACGGTATGTTTGTAAGGAACCTTATCCGTAAGATGAAAACGAGAACCTATGTTCCCTTCTCACTGTTTTCATCAAGCAATTAACAAATTCCTTCAAAATACATTTCATCTAACTAACTCAGTATCTGCTGTTGCAAAACTTCCATTTTATATAAAACTCCCATATTTAGGTGAATCTCACTCCGAATTTGTTTCCCCCTTGAAATCTCTCCTTACCGGGGCTTTTCCCCAGTGCAGCTTCTTTTTTACAAGGAAAAACCGGGTTCTATTCAAAACATTTTGCGCCACAAAGAAACTCTTCCAAGGTACTTAAAGTCCTCTCTGGTTTATCTATTTACACGCGTGTGCTGACTGCCAAAGCAGCTACGTAGGGCAAACATCCCTCCAACTTAAACAAAGAGTGGATAAACATAGAGGTTTCTCACCCAGAACACTCATCTATCCGTCTACATCCAGAACAGTTTTCTCATCCATTTGGACTCAAAGTTTTCAAAATGCTTTCAATTGGCCAAACTTTTTCAGATTTAAAGATTTTAGAAACGGTATGTACTCAAAATAAAACCATCCCTGAACGAACAATCGTCCTCCATTGAACTATCCATCCTTTAAAGAACAACTCACCAAGTCTTTGTCTTTCGCCTCCTGTTTTCATCCAGTTGCTCTCTGGGACTGCTACGTTGAAGATTCGTTCTCTGCTTGGTTCCTGAATGATTTACCAAAGCACCTTAAAAAATTGTACCCTTAGGTATTGTTTTTAAATTTTTAAATTTATTTTAATTTATTTATCAGTTTACTGTTTATTTTAATATGTTGTAGCTACTGAAGATGGAAGCTGGTTCTTCCGAAACGTTTAGTTAACTGCAATAAGTGGTTTCTACTGCAACATGGGTCCTCTTTTTCATTATATATATATATTACTGGCCATAATTGGTGGTGTAGTGGTTAGCGTCGCTGACTACTACGAATCCATCGGCCCCGGGATCGAGACTTGGTGAAGGCAGGCGGCGCGCAGCAAAACCCAGCTGTTCATCCTTCCACACAATAAAAAAAATTGGTTGGTAGATAAATGGCCACCCTGGATAGCCTAGTGGTTAAGACGATGGGCTGCTGATGAGGCTAGGTTCGGATTCCACGTTAAACTATAGGTCTAAGGTGGAGTGACAAGCTTGACCTTCGTCAGAATGAACAGGCCGTCAGAATGAATTCGGGCGGAAGCAAAACAAGGTTAACCAAGGTTAAGTCTAAAGACACTCCAAATTTAATGGAAATGTTTCTCTAATAAGAATTATATGGGTGAAGAAAGAAATATTATTAGGAAATGTGTTTTTACATAGAAATAGTATGTTACAAATTAAATTTGTACAAAGCAAGACTATACTCGTAGAATTAGTATTTTGTATATTCGATCATCGCCTGAATAATATCAAAACGTTCTTTTGGCACCGAAGACAAGTTTTTCTAAATAAACTTCAGGGATTTCACTACTAAATCATTTTAGAACATCCTATAATGATTTTAGGTGTCTTGGTCGTTCTCTCTCTCTCTCTCTCTCTCTCTCTCTCTCTCTCTCTCTCTCTCTCTCTCTCTCTCTCTCTGAGCGCGTTTTAGGCTCCTGGACCAGACCAGTTTCTCCCCAGAGTGTTGCGGGAGGTGCGCGACCAGGTGGCTCCCCACCTGGCTACAGTCTTCAACAAATCGTTGGAGACGGGCCAGGTGCCTGGTGACTGGAGGGAAGCCAACGTGACCCCTATCTTTAAGAAAGGGGATCACGAAAGTCCAGGGAACTATCGTCCCATTAGTCTCACTTCAGTTGTAGTAATTATTAGAGGGGATAATAGCGGATAGGATCGTTGACCATTTGGATTCCTACAAGCTGCTTGGGGACTCCCAACATGGGTTTAGACGGCATAGGTCGTGTCTCACCAACTTGCTCGAGTTTTTCCACGTCATGTTGAGTGAGTACGATAAGAGTAGGGCAATTGATATACTTTATCTCGACTTTCAGAAAGCCTTTGATAAGGTACCTCACCGCCGGCTAATAGCGAAAGTGCGCGCGCTGGGTATCGGTGGGGAAGTAGGTAGGTGGATTGAAAACTGGCTGAAGAATAGGCGGCAGAGGGTTGTAATTAAAGGGGCCAGTTCGGGTTGGGCCTCGGTCATTAGTGGGGTTCCTCAGGGTTCCGTTTTGGGGCCACTGTTGTTTATCATTTACATAAATGATATAGACGGTGGCATCGTCAGTCGGATCGCCAAATTCGCTGATGACACCAAGCTTGGCCAATGTTGGGACGCCCGAAGCGATCGAGCAACTGCGTGCGGACCTAGGTAGGATAGGAGAGTGGTCCGAAAAATGGCAAATGCCGTTTAACTTGGGTAAATACAAAGTGATGCACATTGGCTATGCCAATCCCAAGTCGGACTACTCGATGTTGGGGAGTAATATCGAGGTGACTGATTTGGAAAAGGACTTGGGTGTGCTAATTAGCAGCGACCTTAAGTTTACCAAACAGTGCGTAGAGGTGGAAAAGAAAGCCCAGAAGCTGTTGGGTTATATCAGGAGGCAATTTCAGTTTCGGAACAAGGAGATTGTGCTCTCTCTGTACAATTCCTTGGTTTGGCCGCACCTGGAGTATGCTGCAGTTCTGGTCGCCCACCCTCAGGAAAGATATTTAGAGGCTGGAGCGAGTGCAGGCGAGGGCCACAAAGTTAATCCCTTCTGTTAGGCATATGGGCTACAATCGACGGTTACGCGCCCTGAACTTGTTTTCGCTGGAAACTCGGAGGCTGCGCGGTCAACTGATCGAAGTTTTCAAGCTCTTACGCGGGTTCAACGATGTCGATTTTAGAAGCGTGTTTAGTTTAAATAATAACCCAACTCGCAACAATGGTTGGAAGTTGGATTTTCAGTTCAAGAAAAGGTTAGATCAAATCTTGCACACTATTTGAGTGTATAGAAAATTTTCCCTGGCACCCGTTGCCATTGGTACCTCCTCGGTATGGGCCGCAAGGCCTTTTGAGGTACTTCTTTTCCTTGTAACGCCTTGTAACTCTCTCTCTCTCTCTCTCTCTCTCCTTAGGGGGTATAAACTCCGCAGGGGGTATAAAGGTTATGCACATTTCTTCTAGGTGTTGTAAACTTTATACTTGGGGTGTGACAGCCCTCCGGTCCCGAGTCGTGGGATTCTAGAGAAATTGGCTGCCAGTTCCTTTAGGTTCTCTCTCTTTTTCGGGAGGGCGGGTGAAGTCTGTTGTACAATCCTGTCCCGTGGGTTACTAGAACACCATCCCATCCCTACTCTGTCCTTTTAGCTTAGGTTAAGGATGCTCTCCTCTGACTGACTACAAAAAAAAACTTTTCTTTTAGTATTAAGTCTTTTTCTCTACTCTTACTATAAGGACCCTACTGCTACCTCATGCATGGAAAGAGAGGCTTTGGAACCTCTATAAATAACACCACTTAACGCTCGTAGGTCGTGAGAGACTGGGATGGAGGGGTCCCAGGCGTAGGGGCGCGATGAATGGAGTGTGGCTAGTACCCCGTTAAGCCCATTCCTAATGCGTAATGGCCTGACCAGCCCCCTGCGACCGTTCTTTGGTGACCAATTGATGGTGCTTGGCTGTACTGCTCTTAGGTGAGAGAGCTTTACTGCCCAGCTGGCTGCTAGGCCAGCGGAAAGTCTCGGGCGTAGCTACTGGGTCTGGTGGGATATCCCTTGAACACTGGATTCTAAGAGTCTGGCCGCTTGTGAGTGACTAGTAAGACTTAGTAAGGAGCTGCATCTCGCTGTCGCTCCTGGCGGGAAATCCGTGACGCCTGCGTCGCGATTGTTTATTAGTTGGTAGCTGCCACACGCTTGGGACTGTCCGGCCCTGGGGAGACCCTTGGTCGGTGCGGCAGCAGCGAGAGGTGTAGTCTTCTGGATGGGATGAACGTCACTTGCAGATAGGCGGATGCGGCTTGCGCGGGAAGAATTCACCCCCCCCCCTTTTAAGTACTGGTCAGAACGTTTTCGATAGTTTTCATTGCTAGAACGCTTTATCTTATTCAATGTATTCGGAGTTAGAAAAAAAAAAAGTTACAATGACTGGACCGCAGAAACTGAAGGCCGAGTGCGCGAGGTGTGGAGTGAACCAGTGGGTGACGAACTTCAAAGAAGCTTGCTTCAAGAAGATCATCCACTCCAGCATGTGCCGCTTTTGCGAACTCATGCAGTTGTACGAGAAGCTAGAGGAGAGGGTCCGGCGGCTCGAGCCGTCCAGATCGGCTGTTAGAGGCTCCACCCCGGAGCTTATTGATAGATAGCCGCCCTGGAAAGGCGGTCCAGCAGTGGACAGGACAGA
Source organism: Bathynomus jamesi (assembly GCA_023014485.1). Lineage (NCBI taxonomy): Eukaryota > Metazoa > Arthropoda > Malacostraca > Isopoda > Cirolanidae > Bathynomus > Bathynomus jamesi. The sequence continues at coordinate 148,029 of JAJOZX010006150.1, forward strand.
GCTCGAGACCGCGGAGAAAGGGTAGAGGTGCAACCGGGGGCCGGGGTGCAAAATCAGTGTCAGGAATCGCCAGTGACCCACGTGGAATGCACGGAACCGCGACGCAAGGTGGAAGGAAGGGAGGGCGCAAGGAAGGGGCTGATAGAGAAGGGGGGGAAGGGGCCGATAAAGAAAAAGGGTTGGAAGGGGCCTACTAATGGCTCAAAGAAACCGAAGGATGTAGCTGCCGGTCGGGGTGGGTCGGGTGCTGTAAGTGCGGCTGAGTCTACGGGTGGCGACAGGTATCGAAAGGTATCGAGCAAGAAGGCTGCGAAGCCGTAGCCTGAGACCCCGGTTGCCGCTGTCAGGACCTCCAACCGCTTTAGTCTCCTGTGCGCGAAGGAGGAAGACACCGTTTTGATTGGGGACTCACAGATCAGGGCCCAGGAGAAGTACTTTGCTTCTGCAAACCGGGACAGGAGGAAGGTAAGGTGCTTACCCGGGCGGGGAACGGCGCACCTAAAGAAGTTGCTAGAGAGGCCGCGCGTGGCTAGTCGGAGGACTGCGATCGTTGTCCACGCTAGTGGCAACGACCTGTTCCTCAAAGGCGGTAGGGTAGGTTCGACCGAAGGGATCATCACCGAGATCATGTCTCTTCGGATGATCTGAAACTTAAGACAGACAGGGAAATGTTGATGGGTATTTTACCGCGGATGAATGCCAGTGACCACGCGCTCAGTAAGGTCATTGGCATCAACGAGAGGGTGCAAGACTTGTACGTCCACTGGCGTGAGGTTTGTTGACCCTTTCGACGCGTTTTCGGGTAGGTGGGACCTTTATCAGAGGGATGGTGTCCACCTCAATGTCAAGGATAAAGGTGTGCTAGGCGCGCTGCTTGACCGGCACCTATACAGTCGGTGAGGTCAAGCCCGGGGATTGATGACGGCCCTCCACCGGGGAGAGATGATCTTGAGCCGCTGTCGGACGTACCTTTAACTGAAGGGTGCGTCCATGTACAGGTGGGTGACCCTCCTTCCCGTTGGAGGGGGCTCAGCCTCCTGTGGAAGTTGCCCCCTCGTTGGTGAGGGGCTCTTCAACTCCCGACAGCCCTGGCTGTTCAGGAAACGGGTCGTGCTAGGGGGCGGTCAGAATAGGGGAGGCTCCCTCCGTGCGGTGCTTTTTAATGCTAGGTCGATTAGGAATAAGTTTTGCGAGCTACGGGCGCTCTTAGCATCAGAATGCCAGGATATCGTTGCTATCACCGAGTCCTGGATTCATGGGACACGTTGAGTCCGGTTGACTGCCAGTTCCGATCGGAACAGGAGCTGCTTGGCGTCGATCTGAACCTGGGAGGGACGAACTATAGGTTAATCTTGGTGTACAGACCTCCGCATCTCCTCCTCGAGGAGGATACAACCCTGTACACCGAACTCCGTAACCTGCTAGGGGACAGGGTGTGTGTGTAGTTTTAGGAGACTTCAACTGTCGCGGCATAAACTGGGAAGACAGGACTACTGATGCCGAAGGGAGGAGGTTAGTTGACTTTGCTGATGAGAACTTCCTGACTCAGTGGGTCAATGGGCCTACACGAGGCGAAAGCGTTCTAGACTTAGTATTCACGACCGAAGACAACTTCGTCACTGGCCTCACTGTTGACGAATCGTTGGGCGAGAGTGATCACGGTCTGATTAGGTTCTGTGTCTGCGTCCCTCGGGTGAAGCGTAGTAACTCGAGAGGCAGTAAGCTCGATCTGCGGTGGGCGGACTTTGTTGGCCTCCGGGATAGCGTAGGTGAGATGGGGTTAGAGGTCGGCGGCGATGTTGAGGGAGTGTGGAGTGCATTCCTGGACTGGGTGCTGCAGTCTGCTGCCATACCCTCAAAACCGGTCACTCCTGTTTCAACGCAGCCTAAGTGGTTCAGTCGGGACATCGCTTTGGCTATCCGAAATAGGAAAGCTGCGGAAAGGAGGGCAAAGGCCAATCGTTCTGATGAGAACACTAAGGCGTATGTCCGCCTGTGCAGGGAAGTGAAGGCAAAGTTTAGGCTAGCCAAACGTAACGAAGACTCCGGGTGGCAAGCCTCTGCAAGGGGAACCCTCAGGAGTTCTGCAGTTATGTTAATGTGTTAATGCTAATGCTAATGTGTTGAATGAGTACTTTCCGGGAGTGTTCACCAGGGAGGACACCCACGTCATCCCCAAGCCAGCGTCAGGCACGAAGGTGCTGGTCTGGATAGTGTTCGGTGTACCGCTACAGTCGTTGCTGATAGAACAGACAAACTGAGCGCGTTTAAGGCTCCTGGGTCAGACCAGTTCCTCCCCAGAACCTTGCGGGAAGTGCGCGACCAGGTGGCTCCCCACCTGGCTACAGTCTTCAACAAATCTTTGGAGACGGGCCAGGTTCCTGGTGACTGGAGGGAAGCTAATGTGACCCCTATCTTTAAGAAAGGGGATCACGAAAGTCCAGGGAACTATCGTCCCATTAGTCTCACTTCGGTTGTAGGTAAATTATTAGAGGGGATAATAGCGGATAGGATCATTGACCATTTGGATTCCTACAAGCTGCGTGGGGACTCCCAACATGGGTTTAGGCGGCATAGGTCGTGTCTCACCAACTTGCTCGAGTTTTTCCACGTCATGTGGAGTGAGTACGATAAGAGTAGGGCAATTGATATACTTTAGCTCGACTTTGAGAAAGCCTTTGATGAGGTACCTCACCGCCGGCTAATGGCCAAAGTCCGCGAGCTGGGTATCGGTGGGGAAGTAGGTAGATGGATTGGAAACTGGCTGAAGAATAGGCGGCAGAGGGTTGTAATTAAAGGAGCTAGCTCGGGTTGGGCCTCAGTCACTAGCGGAGTTCCTCATGGTTCCGTTTTGGGGCCACTGTTGTTTATCATTTACATAAATGATATCGTCGGTGGCATCGTCAGTAGGATCGCCAAATTCGCTGATGACACCAAGCTTGGAGCCAATGTTGGGACGCCCGAAGCGATCGAGCAACTGCGTGCGGACCTACGTAGGATAGGAGAGTGGTCCGAAAAATGGCAAATGCCGTTTATCTTGGGTAAATGCAAGGTCATGCACATTGGCCACGCCAATCCCAAGTCGGACTACTCGATGTTGGGGAGTAATATCGAGGCCACTGATTTGGAAAAGGACTTGGGTGTACTATGATAATTGGCAGCGACCTCAAGGTTACCAAACAGTGCGTAGAGGTGAAAAAGAAAGCCCAGAAGCTGTTGGGTTATATGAGGAGGCAATTTCGATTCGGAACAAGGAGATTGTGCTCTCTCTGTACAATTCCATGGTTCAGCCGCACCTGGAGTATGGTGTGCAGTTCTGGTCGCCCACCCTCAGGAAAGATATTGACAAGCTGGAGCGAGTCCAGGCGAGGGCCACAAAGTTAATCCCTTCCGTTTGGTACATGGGCTATAATCGACGCTTACGCGTCCTGAATTTGTTTTCGCTGGAAACTCGGAGGCTGCGTGGTCAACTGATCGAAGTTTTCAAGCTCTTACACGGTTTCGTCGATGTCGATTTTAGAAGCATGTTTAGTTTAAATGATAACTCAACTCGCAACAATGGTTGGAAGTTGGATTTGAAACGGTTTAGGACTAGTGTGTGTGGGAATTAATTTACCTATAAGATCTATGACACGTGGAACAGGCTACCTTCAGAAGTTGTGAACAGTTCCTCTGTGGATCAGTTCAAGAAAAGGTTAGACCAAATCTTGCACACTATTTGACGGTGTAGGAAATTTTCCCTGGCACCCGTTGCCATTGGTACCTCCTCGGTATGGGCCGCAAGGCCTTTTGAGGTACTTCTTTTCCTTGTAATCTCTCTCTCTCTATTATATATATATATATAATGCGCCTCGGTGGTATAGTGGTTAGCGTCGCTGACTACGAATCCATCGGCCCTGGGTTCGAGACCCGACGGCAGCCGGCGCGCAGCAAAACCCAGCTGTTCATCCTTCCACACAATAAAGAAAGTGGTTGGTAGATAAATGGGTACCCTAGGTGGCCTAGTGGTTAAGACGCTGGGCTGCTGATGGGGCGTGGTTCGGATTCCACGTTAAACTGTAGGTCTAAGGTGGAGTGAAAAGCTTGACCTTCGTCAGAATGAACAATTCCAATTCAGGCGGAAGCTAACCAAAGGTTTATATATATACAGGGTGTCCGAGAATTATCTGTACAATTTTTGGCTGTTATTAAAAGTAACCATGAAGTGTAGAAATTCCAGTGTTGTCCCATTTTACAGAGAATCTCATTAAGTTTTTTCTGATACCAAGTTTTGACAAGTTTTTTAGAAATTCCAGTGTGTCCGAAAATTATCTGTACAATTTCATCTTTTAATAAAATTCTTGATAACACACGTAAAATTCTTAAACAAGATTATTTAGAATCTGTATTTTCAAAAGTTTCTTTTCTTAAAGTAACGTTGTTACAAACATTCGATATGTTCACCATCAGTGATTCGCAAAACATCCAATCGATAATCCAAATGTTGCCATGTACGCTGCAGCATATGCCACATCAATTCGCTCAATAGCAGCTGTGATTCTTGCTTTTAAATCGTCAATGTCTGTCACCTGCGTACAAAAAAGAAAAAACTTGTCAAAATTTGTTATCAGAAAAAACTTAATGAGTTTCTCTGTAAAATGGGACAACACTGGAATTTCTACACTTCATGGTTGACTTTTATAACAGCCAAAAATTGTACAGATAATTCTCGGACACCCTGTGTATATATATATATATATATATATATATATATATATATATATATATATACCTTGCATTAACCAATACATAAAGCAATTACTTCGTAACGTTATGAACTGTAACACAACTTGAAGTGGGTACAACATAAAATTGAAGTTTAATATAATTAGGTTTATATTTAATGGAATTATACGAAGTTTTCTCATGTTAAATATATGAGGAAAATAGTGCGTTTATACATATTCGACCCAGTGGTCCAAAAGAGGTTAAATTATAATTCTGCTTCTAATTAAATTGGATTGGAAATGTTTGTATAAAGGCTCATCATAGTTACTGGTAATTTGTGTAGTATTACGCAAAAATAAACTAAAGACACGGGTGAAACGAAGGCTTCAAATTGCACGCAGAGATTGTAAATTCTTAAGTTCTTAGTTTAGTTTGTGTAGAGCAAGCCTAAAGCGATATGAATGTGTTCGTGCTTCTGATTGGAACGAGTACATTTGCGTAACTGTGGGAAGGAAAAGCAAACTTTTGATTCATCTTGCTGAGGCTGAGCTCCTGATTAATCATGCAGCTGGAGTGTGTGTAATGCAAACTAACGACACAAGCAGGAAATTGTTATGAATTTCAACCCTCTTTGCATCATGATAACATAAAGCATTGTTATTTCGAGTGGGAAGTCTCGTTAGTACGTGCACCCGCTATGTGCTGTTTGGCAATGTTATTGTGAGTTGCTCGTACCCTGAATGAATGTATGCGCGGAACCTTTCTTCTACCTTCTATTTAATTATATATTTTTATAATAATAATAATGATAATATATATTGATAATATTAACATGTGTCATAAACATTCATCATATATATATGCGTGTGTGTGTGTGTGTGTGTGTGAATCTCTCTCTTAATATTAATGTTAATGTTTTGAAAGGTTGTAAAATAAACCCAATTTTCACTTTATTTTTATAAGTTTTTAATATTTATTAATAATAATTTAATAAAAAAATACTTTCAATTTAATATTTTTATAATTTTATAGTTATGCGCACAAGGTGTCCATATATACTGCGCATGCGTATGAACTTGATAAATAACAAACATTAATTCACAGGAATGATAAATGTTATCTGTAACGGGTAGACTTCTATACTTTATACCTCGCACGACAACCATTTATATAAAAATGTGGGTCGAAAATAAAATGGTCAATTATGTGTCTAAGGAGAGCGTATCTTGGGAACAAGAGGATGCTGTTCAGGTCGGCTGACTTTCCGCAGCGTGTAATTATAGGCATAAACTGGTATTGTGACTTTATCGAATTCTTTTCACTTTTGGAATTTTCCTCATATTGGCGCTGGATGAGAGGATACACAATGGAAGGGTCTTCAAATTGTCTCCTATAACGAAGGGTTTACGCCAATAAACGATCGCTATTCAGTTGTTCGGTTCTCTTATTATATAAATATACAGAGTCCGTCTGACGTCATATATAGGAGGGTGCGATATTAATCGTTCGTTTTGTACGATGCTTTAAATGTACTCTGAATGCATTTGATACGGTGGGGGATGTTGCTATTTTGTGATCACTTTCTTGTCTATCTCGGCGGCGTTTTATTGTCAACCATACACGCTAAATATATATCAATAAATATATCTGGTCGAAAGGTATAGTAAATGCGTTTAGCTGATGCCTGGGAGCATATAACGAAAACATGCATGTAAAAATATACATTTTAAATGGAGAAAGATTAGCAGGGGCGATTCCCGTGTCGAAACATGGTTCTGGAATTGAGGGGGTTTGGTCATGGAAGCATGGACTGAATCGGTGTATCGAAGAATTTTTCACTGATATAAAAGAATTGGAATTTAAGTTGGAAGTGTGTTTTAAATGGATGGAGTTAAAAGTAAAATAACGATTTTCTGCTGTGTTGGAATTTTATAGGAGGGTTGGGCAAATTTTAACTTAAAAATTTAACTTAAAATTTATATTTATGCATATAGAAGCTTCCTCATTTATATTCCATTACTTTAGCTTTTTATGAAATTCTGAGTAAAATTAACACAAAAAAAAGCAAAGAAGGATCACTTTAACATATTGCTTCCCAGGAACCTCTCTTTAACATATTGCTTCCCAGTGTATATCACTTTAACATATTGCTTCCCAGTGTGAATCACTTTAACATATTGCTTCCCAGGAGGGATCACTTTAACATATTGCTTCCCGAATGCTTTGGGAAGCAATATGTTAAAGTGACCCGTGAAGAATACTTTGCTATAACAACCTTAATTATTTACACTATACCATACAAGAAATCCTCATGATTTATGCAACCATGCACGTTTATAACTGCATGCACTAAACACTTAAGTTTAGCAGAAAAATAAATATATAAGCATGTATGGTTATAGCGCATTGCATGCATGGTTGAACTGACCATATATCTGATTAGTTAATTGCGACCAAAAAAAAATGTACTTGGCTGTTGTAACCAGGTATTTTTCTGTGTGCACAGACCGCTATTGCTAAAAGAAAGTGGCACTTAATGCTAATAATTTTGTTTGTTTATTTTATGATTTCAGTTTCACTTATAGTACATAGATCAAATATAGGTAAAGTTTAAGCAAAGATTATATATATTTGTAATAAGCTACGAAAGTGACGATATTGTCCATATTTAGTACATTATTTCTCTAAAATCTAAATGAATAATAATTGTTCGCCACCTAGCGTATGGAGTGAGAACTAAGCTTTGCTCAAAGGCACACTCGCATGATTAGGAAGAATACTACAAAAATTGATATGATCTTCAAAAATCTTCAAAAAATCTTCAAACATACAAGCTTATATGCTTCATTTATTAACTGACCTTATATTTCATTACATATTAAATTATATAATAAAAAATATTATAAATATACAGTAATTTAAGTTGATGGCGTTTTTTCGAGGTTAATTTAGTTCTCTTTTCAAACACTAGATGGCAAAAGTTAAAAAAAAAAAAGAAGCTAACATTAGCAAAGGGGGCGGATTTTCGGATGTAGGCCTATATATATATATATATATATATATATATATATATATAAACTTCTACGGTTTTAATTATAATTTATTAATTTTAATAAACTTGGAAATAATAATAATTAGAAGAGTATAAAACTAAATATTTTTAATCTACTAAAAAAATCTATGCCTTCAGATTTTATATACTTAACATGGTTTTATATTTATGTAGTTTCTTTGAATTATTTTCACAGAAATTGATTATTAAAATTTTAATAAAACAATTTCTTTTTTTTTCCACAATTACCAATATAAATTTTTAAAAATTAGGTAATATGCGTTTTAGTTGGTTATCTAAATTATGAATTCGGATTCATCTTTGGATATGAACTTCTGAATTAGAATCAAGAGATGGTGTGTGTATATATATATATATATATATATATATATATATATATTGACCAATTAAAATTCCAATCTTCCTGAAATTTCAAATATTTCTCTCTATTACCTTTAATTTAGGAATTAGGGGAGCGAGCTGATTAGCTATAACACCTAATAGTGGTTGGATTTTTTGGTCGCAAATTTACAACCATAATCGTTGTGGTTAATACTGTGTTCTATCTTCCTTTGTTATTCTTCATGAATGGTGGGGGCGGACCCGAGTTTTAAACAGCCAATCAAGAGAGCGAATTATATTTCCAGTAAGTCATCTGGAAGCCCCTTTCACCAATGGGAAGCGAGGATTTTGGTGGGTGGGACTAATGTCCTTTCCATTAAGAGGAAGAGTTCTTGAGTTAAATTCACAGTTTATTCGTATCACTGGAAGCGATCGTGAAATTATGATTCACTCCGGTCTTCCGTTCTTCAATCCGCTCTTGAGCGTCGGTGGAGTTGCTTTCCCTTGGGCGCTGCAAACCCAAACGAGTCCTCCGTCATCGCTCCCCCTTCACCTGGGAGTGCCACGAGAGTGTCATCCTTTACCATCGATGCTATTTTAGGACGAAGGCATCATCAGCATCATGAAACTGACACCGCGAACGTCGCGCGATCTCTCACCCGACGGAGAGAAGAGCGGTTGGCAAGAACGGCGCCTTACGCGACTTCGGGAATCTCTGGATCTCACTCCTCCATGCGGGAAGGCTCGAGTGGGGTTTCTAGCGGCGGAGGCGGTGGCGGCGGCGGTGGAGGCTGTGCGAAAGCGAAAGCGAAGAGGGTTCGAACCATTTTTACCGCTGAACAATTGGAACGTCTGGAAGCCGAATTTGCCCGACAACAATACATGGTCGGTCCTGAACGCTTATACTTGGCGGCTGCGCTACAACTGACGGAGGCACAGGTAAAGGTTTGGTTCCAAAACAGACGCATCAAATGGCGGAAAGCTTTCATGGAACAGCAACACGCGCGTCTTTCTCACTCTCCCGAAGAAGGAACGAATGACAGCGTTTCCCTTCCATCCTCTCCTCTTCGTGGAACGGAAGAATCTTCGTCAGAGGAACTCCAGCGCGTGGATATAGTCGAGGAAAGACTGGTGGAGTCCAATTCATCAAGAAACAGCGTAGTTACCTCTACTGAACCTCTTCAGCAGGCCATTAACAACCATCTCCTGAGCGGGAAACTCAAACCCGACCTCCAAACCCGACATTTGAGTGACGTCACGGACTTAACGTGTAACCAGTGACTTTTCATAAATCCAAAAATGTTTAACTTTCTATCGGAGATAAAACAAACCATGATTTGTAACCTAAAACGGCATTTATCAATGTCTTCCGACACATATCTTGAGTGCGCAAGTTCTGGAACAGTATCTGAAAGAAGTGAAATAATGATGCAGTGACGTATTTATCTGCAATATATAAAAAAAGTTTTGTATACAATGCAACAGAAATGCACTTAAAAATAATTAATTTGTACGAAAAAGAAATATTGGAATATTCTTTTAAATAAAATTTATCTTTTGTAAACAATTTGTGTCGATTTTAACTGCAAAATTTTTATTATTATTATTATTATTATTAATATTGGGAAGGGATTAATTTTTATATTATTCTTTAAAAAAAAAATATATATATATATATATATATATATATAAAGTTCCTATATGTACATAGTGATTGTATATATACATATATATAGAAAAATATACAGAAATTTCGATATATTGTAATATATATATATATATTATATACATTCTATATAACATTAATTGTATGACGTTTTGTGTTCTCTCATGTATAATGTGTGAAGTCCGCAGACTGTTGCAACAAAAAATTCTCATTTATCAATTATTATTATCTAGTCTTTGTAAAAATTAAATAACTCCTATTTATATTTGTGTTTTTATCCTTTTAATAATGTATTTATTTAATTATTTTATTATTTAACTGACTATTTCATTTCTCATTATGAAGGGTGAGACATAATGATTATATTAGAATTATATACTGTATATATAGACAGAAATATATATTAACAAAAATATTAATAATAATAAAACACAATAAACGCGTAAAACACGAGATAATTATATATATATATATATATGTGTGTGTGTGTGTGTGTGTGTGTGTTGCATAGTCACTGCCAAATTTATTGCCAAATACTTTCGGTTTAAAAGTAATTATGAAATGAAGTTTTTAATGGAGAAAAACTTATACATAAGGAAAAGCGCCTGAACGAAATAATATAATTAATACGTGGAACACATGATAAAAAAGGTTTAAAAAAACTGCATTATGGAGGCACTCCATCGCGTGTTTTCATGCTGGTATTTATTAATATGAGAGGTTCACGGGAAAGAGTTTAAACTTAATGAAGAAATACTTAATAAATGCTTAAAAAAAAAAGCATTTTGGACTGTAATCCATGGATATATCCACGGATATATTCGGATATCACTCTATTGTGGATAAAATTATTTGAAAGAAACGGAAACGCAGTTAAACTGGCCCTTATGCGATTATGTTGTACGCGTCAAGGATGCCACGACAGAGAGAATGTAAATGAAATTGTACAATTAGTTTAAAAGCTCCTGTCTTTAAATTCGATATATCTTATTTGCGTGATAAACATCCTAAAGAAGCATGGCATTTCAATACAAGACTTTTTGAATCGATTGTATACATGTCGGTTTTCATTTATGCAAATTAAAAGTTATTTTATTAACGTAAAGGCCATTATGAGTATAGTAAAATGTAACATATTTTTTTATATAAAATGTGTACAAACTATATATACATATATATATATATATATATATATATATATATATATATATATATATATACTCAATTATCTCTTAATTTGCCTGCAAAATATTGTGAATTTTTATTATAATGTTCAATGAAATAAAGTTTTAAAACTTTGAGTTATTAATCTAATATACTATTGAGCTAAACTGTGTGTGTGCGTGTCTGCTTTTTTCGGAACCGTCACAGCCTAAACGGCACATCGGAAAATTCTGCAACCACCACCAACTGATAGCCCGTGGCCGGACAGTTTGCCTACGGACAGTTTGCCTACTGGACATTATGCCTATGGACACCATGCCTATGGACACCAGGCCTACCGGACATTATGTCTAACGGACATGATGCCTAACGGACATGATGCCTAAAGGACATTTCGCATCTACACTCTTTCATGACGAGAATATTTTCTTAATTTTTTTTATTATATAGTGAACAACTGTGGTATATTTATCCTTACCTTATTTAACTTATTTAACTTCAGATTCATGCAAAAGAATTAATTCAGGTTAGGTAGGTTAGGTAAGGTTAGGTTAGGTAAGGTAAGGTAAGGTTAGGTAAGGTTGCTTTTGTTCCTCTTCAAGATGTTAGCAACACGTTTGAACGATTTACGGCTGTTTTTGACGAGGAAATGGACGAGATCTTGGAAGACTTTCTAACCTATTTCGAGGCTACGTGGATTGGAATTCTGCAGCGAGGACGAAGAAGACGGCCTGCTTTTCCGCAACAACTCGATAGAGGGCTGGCACAGAGCCTTCGACCTACGAGTCGCCATTACACACCCAACTCTGTGTCGACTTGTAAACCGATTGCGTAATTAAAATAAAATTAAATATATGAATATGAAATAAAATGAAATAGAATGAAATAGAATGAAATAGAATGGAATAAAATCGATGCCTCAATAAGCTGCGTCTGTTAGGCGTGTCGTCCTTTAGGCATCATGTCCGTTAGACATAATGTCCGGTAGGCATGGTGTCCATAGGCATAATGTCCAGTAGGCAAACTGTCCGTAGGCAAACTGTCCGTAGGCAAATTGTCCGTAGGCAAACTGTCCTAGTACCCTGATAGCCCATGAGCTGACGATGTGCTCTGTCAAGTTTCCGGGTCCTAGGTCACCGGTTACTGGGTCCGAAGGCCCCCACCGCGATAAAACTACAGAAAAGAAAGCAGCCGTGAAAATCTTGAGCTTCACATTTATACTGTGATATATATATATACTGCTACCCGCCCGGAGGGCAGGTAGCAGTATAATGAGGAGAGGGGGTGGGGTAATTGGGGGAGTGGGGGTGGGGGTAATAGGGAGAGGGGTGGGGGTAATGGGGTAATGGCTTTTTTACTTTTGTGTGTGGGGGAATGGGGTGGGAGGGTAATGGAGTAGAGGGGTGGGGGTAATGGGGTAATGGCGTTTTTTTAAATTTTGTAGCTTAGCCACTTCTTCCTGTGAGGGCTTCATATAATCTAATTTTAAATCTACAACCAATAAAAAAAAATGAAGTAGTGAAAAAAAAATCCGGAGGGTGATAGCGAGCTACCGCTTGTATTACTACTAGTACAGTTCCCGCCGCTTCGCTGACGGTTAGACAGGCTAAACTACAAAAAAAGAACCCAGCCGTGAAAATTTTGAGCTTCACATTGTGTCAACATTTCTGAATCTGGTATCTCCCAAAACCTCCTCACCCCCATTCATACAACTTGGGAGCTAATCCCCTCCCCCATTACCCCCACCCCTCCCCATTACCCCACCCATCTCCCATTACCCCCACCCCCACCCTTCCCCCATTGCTAAACTACAGAAAAGAACACAGTCATGAAAATCTTGAGCTTCACATTCCCGCCCGTAATACAATTTCTGAATTTTTTTCTCACAATTTCTGAAAGTGTGACGGACAGACGGACAGCTCTCTTATTATAGTATAGATTATTGCGTTTGTTATACGAGTATATAGTCGGATATACAGTAGAAAAAAAAAAGCGCTATGGATAACGCCATTATATAGATGGCAATAGAATCACGTTGTTGTTGTTGTTGTTGGTTAGCCGATCAGCCCACCCTGATCGAGCAAGCGGGCGGCACACAGGTAACCGATCGCCCTCTCCGGAGTGGACCAGAGGTTCAGCACACTAGTGATGTTGTGTTGTATTCTATGTTGTGCCAGAGCTGTACAGTCTGTCATAATGTGTTCAATTGTTTGTGGTGTGTCCTGGCACAGGTGGCATGTGTCGTCTGTGGAGTTGTCTAGGCTGTGTTTATATGTTCGTAAGTTGGGGTGATGTCCACATCGGAATCGTGCTAAGTTAACTCGATCCGATCTGCTCAGGCTGGTCTCTGACCTGTTAATGGGTGGCGGCTTCGCACCTAATAGAATTAAGTTGAAGAATTGGGTGTTTTCATAGTTAATTATTTATACTATATCTGTGCATGATAACAGAATTCAGAGGTTGACATAGTGCTTATAAAAGAGTTAGCTGCGTAATGTTATAGCAAAGGTGATGATGGGATTGTTTAAACTCCTTCGCAACACCTAAGGTTATATGACGTTGGAGACCTACAGTTTTACGTAGGATCCGAATCACGGGTTCTGAACGCAACAAACGGTCTCCCATCCAACTACTATCCGACCTAATGTCGCTTTACTTCGTTGATCAAAGGAAAGCAGTGTTACGATATTGGCTACGACGTAGTCCTATTATAACAAAGCTCCTAAAAAATTTCATGAGACCAAAAATTTTCATGAGACCAAATTTATGAAGCTGCACTCAAAATTTAAGTGGCTTGTGGGCTTAAAGTAAATGTTATGTTCTCACTGGCATAAAATTTTCTATTCAAAATCTACTGTTTGAAATTATTTGCGTGTTAAACAAAGATTACCTATATCTTGGTGGTCGACGCTCGCATTTTAACACGTAAATAATTTCATACAAACGAGTTTGAACAGAATTTTTTTTAAGCCAGCGAAACCAGTGTTTACTTCAAGCTCACGAGCCACTTAGATTTTGAGTACAACTTCACAAATTTTGATTCACTGGATTTGGATATAAAGCTAAAAATTCTGATGACCGATATTTTTGTAAATATATGGTTTCACTGGCTTTTCCCCGATTTCACAAAAGAGTAAAATTTTGTACAAGTATCGCCTGACTACTGACTAGGTATAAGACTATAAGTAGGCTTTGATTATAATGCGAGCGTGAAGCGACTAGATATTGGTAGGCTTTGGTTATAGGGATTTAATTAATTTTGTCAAGTATTTCAGATTGTGTGAACTGTGTCGTATAATTTAGCTAAAAATATAATCATTAAGATCAATGTACATATGAGAAAGCTAAATTTGTACTATACAGCTCTTCACTGTATTATTAATATTTGTATATGGTAATGACAAAAATGATAAAAAAAAAGCTAGAATATATGGTGATTCATATGCAATATACTGTACGCTAATTACTAATTTTGGGGTTTTGTCATTAAAATTTTATTCCCGCCGAAAAGAATAAAATATAAAAAACAAATTATAATTATTAATCAGTAAGTTTTGGAGCAGTTTTGAAATTTTATATTTTCATGCACCAAACCTTTCTGCAACTGTATTGCGCCCGCGCAATTTCATTTTATGTTGTGTGGTTGTTCAACTTACTCGTTAACTTAAACACTAACTTGAAGTAGAGATGTAGTGAATTAAGCTAGCCGAACTGAATTTTTAACAAAGACTACTCATAATATTATTGGCCTCTCTTCAAAACGTCTTAATTTGTTTTTACGCAGTGTGCGAATCATATTTTGGAATTTAATCGCGAGGGTCTTGCCTAGGCCTACATATACTATACAAGCTGGACTGTCTATAGGCTAAGCTACACCTGAGTGATGCCCCCTTTCCAGTGTCTGGTAAAGTAATTTATACCAAATATTGTTTATCTATATTATTTATCTCTGCTTGTACTAGCTTAGACTAATTATAGTCTCTTTGGCCTAAATCTTGAAATAATTGGAAATTCCTTATTCCGAGACCTAAATTAATGATTAAGCCCCGATAGTGAGCTTGCTAAGCCTAGTTTGGAACAAATAAGGTGGAGATGGTTTTGAACATGTTGCATACAAACTTCAGTGTTTAAGCTTAATCTCATGCAGGTTTACTGTGGCCAAAAAAAAAAAAAAGTCATGCTTCTGTAACATATTTTATGCCAACTCTGATAAAAAAAAGAGGTTAATTCCTAGTTTGGAGGCGTCCTATTAATAAGGCAACGCATATGTATACATATTATATCATTGGCTAGGCAATAGTTTATTTATGAACAGTGTGGGGTGGAAATTTTATAATTTTGTGTATTTTATAAATAAAAGAATATATTTTATGATATATTTTTGACACCCATCGTTTGTATCAGGAGCAAATCTAAGCTTTTAGGTTTCGCGCATTTTTTTTAGGATTTTTTTGAACCACGAAGAAAGTTTCCATCATTTTCTTATTGCCGCTGCATCTCTTTATAATCGGAATATTAATAGCAGGTAAGGGGTTCTATTATTATTATTAAGCATTTTATTATTATTAATGTCTGGATTAGATCGAATAATCCCCAGGTTAGGTTAGGTTCTTTTTCCACTTCACAACGTTTAGAAATAAATTATTTCCAATCTAATGGTGTAACTTTTATGGATGTGCAATAAAAATTTTGAAGGACGACTCTAAACTAGGAATTTACCAAAAAAAATCATACGTCATATCAGGTATCTTTATATATGGGAGAAATTTCTACTATTTTGAGAGAGATTATGCAGGGTTTCAGTAAATGCAATGTTTCAAACGGGGCACGGACAAAAACTCACCAGGACAAAAACTCACCACTTAAATGCAAAAGAGGACAAAAACTCACCAGACAAATGTTTTTGCGAAATACATACACTCTTGTCTAGATCTTAAGATCTCAAGATTTTAGACTCATTGTAGATAGTCGTGATATTTTCGTTAGTTAGCCTTATAACCCGGTTAGGTTAATTGAATGCCCGGTTAGGTCAACTGAATACCCGGTTAGGTTCATTGAATGCCCGGTTAGGTCAACTGTACCCCTTGTCGATTGGTTAGGTTTAGTCGTGATATTTTCGTTAGTTAGCCCTATAAGGTTAACTAAAGAAAGCGGGGGGGGGGGGGTACCCGATCTTCAGGTGATCCGAATTTTTAAATAAATTTTGTAATGTTCCGAGGTACCAAAAGTGTTACCTCGCAGAAAAATTACCCCACTACAACTGTGAATTATTACACACTCGACTTCACTTATGCCCACTTAATTACATACATACAAACACGCACAATATATATATATATATATAGTGAGAAATAAGAGCACGAGGAGATGGTATATGTTCAATAACAGACGTTTCGGAAAAGTTCAATTATTATCTACACTGACTCTAAAATCTTAAGAGTGTATGTTAAGATCTAGACTAGAGTGTATGTATTTCACAAAAACATTTGTCCGGTGAGTTTTTGTCCTCTTTTGCATTTAAGTGGCGAGTTTTTGTCCGGTGAGTTTTTGTCCTGGATTCGTTTCAAACATTAGGTCATGGCTATATATACAGTATACAGTATATACGAATACGAGTGTGACTGATTGATACAGGTAAATTTGTGCTGCCTTAGGGAGAAAACAAACTTGCGGTGCATCTTGCTCCTGAAGAATCATGCACCAGAACCGATAATAACTTGGGGTGTCTGCGATGCAAACTAATAAAACTTGCAATAAATTGAATACGATATGAATGTTCTTTGGATTAGACTAACATAGAGTATTGTTGCTTTCAGTGGCGATGAACCACGTACGAAAGCCTCGTCAGTACTTTGACCCCTATTTGCTTGGCAATGCTGCTGCGAGCTGTTCCTAACCTGGAATGGGCGTATGGGCGGAATGGTGGTCTATGTAAAAAGATTTTTAACTCTTTACACTTCCACTTAAACTATGAATGCATCGATGATTTTATATATATATATATATATATATATATATATATATATATATATATATATATATATATTATATATATATATATATATATATATATATATATATATGGGATTGAACTCAGAATGAAGAACATTTGGTTTAATTGTCGAAACATATTTTTAAAAACTGCAATATAAATTAAAAAAATAAAAGTATCAAATTATACGCTTGCACTTAAAGTGATGTAGGAAATTATATACAGTAGATGTTATCCCGGTGGCTAGTTAGCAGTGACCAAATGTATTTGGAATTTATAATGAATCATTCCGAGATATACATTACGCAACCTTATGTAATTTATTCATTAAATATATTAATAGTTTAAATATAAGGTATGCAGCTGTTCACATACGGTATAGGAGTTTGTAATTTTTTTTATAAAAAGAGTTGCTATATATAATGTCTGGGGAACTCGTGCATCATCATCATCATAAAAAACATAGACTAACACGAACTTAGATGTAGCTCGTAGCGTAAACTAACCCACTTTTGTTATACTTACTCTTCATACTTTTTTCTTTTGTTCTTTTCTTATCCTCTCTTTACTTGTTTGTCTGTAGTTTGCATGGTATGACAGTGTTTGAGTTAACTGTGTTTGCATGGTTTGTAAGCGTCCTTATTTTACTTCTTTTCATCTTTCACCCCTTTCCTATTCTCTTCGATTATTTTTCCGACTTGTCGGCAGTGGCTGGCGGATGATGGTGGTGAGTCTTTCACTCTCTTTTTCTAAATGAATGTTAACCCACGAATGATAGGTTTTGCTACTTCTTAACCCCTTATTCTCTTCTTTTAACCCCCTACTCTCTTCTTTCTCTCGGGCTAACCTTAGAGTGGATCTTAGGGTCTTTGTTAGCCTTAGCTTCTGTAGATCATCATATAATCTTGTATACACAGGCCCGTAGCCAGAGGGGGGGGGGTCGAACGCCCCCTCCCTTTTTGACAGAAAAGGTCCACTTTTATAACCATAGTTATAACTTATGATGTGATATTATAATATATAACATCATTTAGTAAATGAACACTTGCATTTTTTTTTGCATTTTTTGTTAAATTCACAAACTACTCTACACTACTCTAAACCTCCTCCGCAGTGACTAGGTCGTTGCACCTTTTTGGTGGGAACTCCTGGCTGCGGGGCTGTATACATATAACGAGCAGAATACATTTCTTCATAAGAATTTCTGCATCTATAGTGGCCAGAGTTTCTCCGTCACGAAAGAATTTGTACATAGAACCTTCATGATCAAAAATGGAAATGAAACATGATTTTGTGGTTCTATTCAAATCAGAAGTTATAAATACGTATGACCTATGGTACCTTGATGATGCAAGAATATAGACCAGATACACTCTATGGTATTATATAAGGTTGCTGTAAAATGGTGTAAACATGAATAGGAGAATATTGGTGCCTTTAAATCATGCATGTAAAGCTATAACTTGAATAAAGGTGGCAAAAGTTTTTGGAAGTACGTCAGTCATAAAAACAAAAAAAAAAAAAAAAATGTACAGATCTCTTCCTACCCTTTCAATCGATAACGTCCCAAGAGCTGAAAATATTGTAAATCTGTGGAAAAATTATTATACTAATATTATTAACAGTATAAGTAAAAAAAACAAAATTTTAGATTGCTCCCTCATCGTTCTTCAGCATAAGCGTCATTTCAGTACCAGAAATATCTTCTTATAGCTTAAAACACGATCCTCTCGCCTTCTCCATGTCAGGTAAACATGTAAAATATGACCATAAATCTTTATACTTACATATATCAATGTTATTTTTTGCGGTGTAGTCTCGTGTACGAGGTGTGTTCAAAAAGTTCCAGAACTGGTTATGCTACGCGCGCATTGTATGACGCGCATGCGCGTTTGTGCATAAAATTTTGTGTTAAGCTGGGCAAGACTGCTTCTAAAACCCATGCCATGTTGAACACAGCATTTGGCAATGACGCCTTAAGTCGGGCAACCACTGTTGAGTGGCACAAGCGCTTTAAGGAAGGCCGAACGTCGACGGTAGACGATGCAAGAGTGGGACGACCTTCCACTTCAAGAACTGATAACACTGTTGCTCGTGTTCGTGAAACGATTCGAGGGAACCGTAGACTGACAGTCAGGGAAGTCGCAGATGAGATGGACATTTCGATAGAATCATGCCTCACGATACTCAGAGAGAAGTTGGGGATGCGTCGTGTGTCAGCCAAATTCGTGCCACGACTCTTGACTGCCGAGTAGAAAGAGCAACGTGTTGTTGTGTCTCAAGACCTCCTTCAACGTGCAAATCTTGATGAAAATTTTCTCAGAAACATCGTTACGGGTGACAAGACAGCAGTCATCGCAATGGAAGTGCGCGACAGTAGCCATTATTCAAATGCACAAAATACAAAATGACTTCACAAAACGGTAAATATCGAGAGAACAAAATACGATATCAACAAGTGGTAACCATTTTTGGACACAGACTGAATTACACTACAACATGCATCACATGACGCGCATGCGCGTCATGTGATGCGCGCGCAGCATAACCAGTTCTGGAACTTTTTGTACACACCTCGTATATTTTATACCATTAATTAAGAGCAAATACGGCAATGTATTGTCCAGTCATAACGACATACCAATCGTAGTTGCCTCCACTTTGTTTTACAAGCATTTTTTAATTTCTCATTGTTTATTACTTACTGAATATCCTCTGTAGTGCATGGGATTCGAATCAAACATTTACAGTCAAATGGGGTAATGTGTTTTTTGCGCGATTAATGCATGGAGTACTCCAAGGGTCTATGTTGTCACTCCTACTGGTTAACCTATATATTGTGTACAGAGATGGTTTGTGTAATTCACTTAATCATGTCAACTCGGTTGTACTATAGAATAAATATAACTGCATTATGCTTGTAAAAAGTTGTATGTACGAGTATATGCCTATCATTAGCTATACTGGTATATCCCAAACATTTTCGTGCTGCATGTATAGCTAAATTAATGTAAATGGCGTTACTATTAATCTGGTTTAGTCTCAGATAAAAGCCCACCTAGAAACATAAAATTTCTAAAAAGAATGTATAAGAAATTATTAATTAGCAGCAGTATTCTGTTTTTCTTTCTTATATATATCAGGTCATCCCATAAGTAATGTCGTTTTTTAGATCGGAATTTGAAGGACAAAAAAAAACTCAACTGAAACTTTTTAATCTAGTATATATTTCCCATCGGAATCAATGACACTCTGCCAACGTCCTACAAGCTTTTCAATGCCATGTTTATAAAATTCAGGCGGTTTTGAGGCTAAAAACGTACAAAGACTGATGTGCAGGTCATCTAAAGAAGTATACTGTTTCTCGTCAAGATAGTTTTGCAGACTCCTGAAGAGATGATAATCTGAAGGCACAAGGTCTGGAGGATGTGGAAGTTTTTCCCACCCAAGCTCCTCAATTTTTGCCGAAGTGATCCGAGCGGTATGAGGACGTGCGTTGTCGTAGTGGAACACGATTCCTTTCCGATTAACCAAAGAAGGTCTCTTTTCTTTTAGTGCAGTGTTCAATCGATCCAGTTGTTGACAGTAGACTTGAGCGGTGATTGTTTGGTTGTGTGGTAAGGTTTCAAAGTGTATTACACCACCTTTATCCCATCAAACACTAAGCAACACCTTCCGAGGGTGAAGATTTGGTTTTGGCTGTGGTGTCGCTGGTTCTCCGGCACAAACCCACTGTCGACGGCGCTTAACATTCTGGTACAATATCCACTTTTCATCACCAGTCACTAAACGGTGCAAAAACGGATCTTGGAGTTCACGGAAATGAAGAGCTGTGCTAATGTTTACCCGCACCCTCAGATTGTCGACCGACAATTCATATGGCACCCATTTCTCTAACTTAGGCACTTTTCCGAGTTGTTGCAAATGTCGATGGATGGTGGACGGGGATGAATTGAGTTTCTGGGCCGCCAATTCTTCGACAGTTGTTGAACAGTCTTCTTCAAGTGCGGCTAACAGCAGGTCATCATCAAACTCAGCAGGGCGTCCAGAGCGTGCTGCATCTGTTAAACAGCAGTCACCATTCCTAAACTTTTGAAACCATCTTTGACATTTCCTCACATGCAGAATATCGTTGCCATAAACGTCCTGAATGTTTCGCGTTGCTTCAGTAGCACTATTCCTTTTTTTGAACTCGTAATGCATTATGCCTGATATGCTCTTCTGATACCGCCATGTTTATGAGGGGTTCACATAAAACAAAACACACGTCTTCACTGGTCAAGGTCTGTAAAGTATGTAGCGAAACACGATAGATCTCCTCTTAGATATAACCTTCGGAAAATTTATGCTTAAACCGAGTAGGACTAGTTTAAACTTGATCTATTGTAAAAAACGACATTACTTATGGGATGACCTGATATATATATATATAATATTATATATATATATATATATATATATATATATATATACAGGGTGGGCCGTAAGTTTCCATACATAGGAAAAATAAACATTTTTTTATGGACAACCATTTTTATTTATATAATATGCTCTACATGGTTGCCATTGTTTTGAAAACACATTTCAATACGTGTTCCCCACTGTTGATGAACACGCATTAGCACAGTTGACGTTATGCTTGTAATGGCGTTGGTGATACGTTCCTTTAGATGATTTATGTCTCGTATCTTTTCCTGATACACCATGGCCTTCAAGTGCCCCCAAAGATAGAAATCAAGGGGGTTGAGATCTGGGGATCTGGGAGGCCACTCCACAGGACCACGCCGACCAATCCAAGCATCCGGAAACTGCTGCTGATCCAAATACCGACGCACGTGAAGACCATAATGAGGTGGAGCTCCATCTTGCTGGAAGTAAACTGGGAAGTTACCTTCCTCGTTTAGCAGGGATGGGAAAATCTCTTCTTGCAACATGTTAAGATACCTTTCGGCATTAAGATTTCCACTGACAAAAATTGGTCCAATAATTCTGTCACCCCATATCCCGGCCCACACCATCACTTTACCGGCACCTTGCATCTTCGTCGGACTCAGCCAGTGTGTGATGTTCGTTCCATGTTGTCTGTTAAAGTTCATTGCAACCATGCGACTGCTTCCCGACCCAGCCATCAGTATGATTTCAATTCGTTGCTCTTTCGTCAAACGCATATTCTTAGGGTATCTGAAACATAAAAACAAACGTTTAATTTTTCCTATGTATGGAAACTTACGGCCCACCCTGTGTATATATATATATATATATATATATATATATATATATATATACATTCAACTGCAAAGAACACGCAGTATAAATAACGTAAAGAACGACGCTTGTATAGGAGATATTCCGCGCAAGACGAGAGAGAGAAAACGGAACAAATGAAAAAATGAGGTAACCACCTGGGAATCGAACCCGGGATCTTCCGATTGCCGGTCAGACGCGATACCATTACACCATGGACCTCACTCTTCCAAATATATATATATATATATATATATATATCACACAGACTATGCATGGAACAAGGAACTCCTCTGGGTAAAATTAAATCCACTATAATCCGAATAAGTAATGGTAAATGACAAACACTATAGTTTTTTCCTTTTCATGATGATTAGCCCGACACGTGGGCAACGGGTCACTCGCAAAGAGGCCCCAAAATATAGCTTCCCTCACCAGCTATCTGCAAAGCAGATAGGATCCAACTATTTTTGGGGCCTCTTTGCGAGTGACCCGTTGCCCACGTCGGGCTAACATCATGAAAAAGAAAAAACTATAGTGTTTGTCATTACTTATTCGGACTATTGTTTGAGATGTGAAGACACACAACTTGTGAAGCAGAAAGTTGGAAATTACAATACTTTGTACTCTAATTTCGAGCTTATGTGAAGAATAAAAGTCTTAGGCTATACTTCCTCTGTTCTGAGGAAGTTCACAAACCCCGACAAGTGTTACTAAATTCATTTATCCTGCGGTGAAGAAGATAATGGGCAACCACTTCACTAATATGCCCTTGTTAGACTCATGAAAATGTCCACAGAGAGAAATAGGAATAACAGCGTAAACAGAGTTGCCAGTCAAAGGATAGGCAATGCCGTGCTCGGCAGGGGAAGCAGCAGGGCTTCCCAGGTCGTCATCAGGCGAATTCCCTGCGACACCAACTAAAGAGTAAAGATTGGGACGTGGAATGTAAGAACACTGAACAGATCAGAAAAGTTAGAGAACATTAAAACAAGAGATGAATAGGCTGAGCATAGATGTCATGGGGTTGTCGGAAGTCAGATGCGAGGGGGAGGAGATTTTATTAGTGGAGACGTGAGAGTGATTTATTCTGGTGGCGACAGGGCTGAGAGAGGAGTTGCTATTTTACTTAGAGGAAGGATAAGAAACACCGTAGAGGAGTTAGACTGTGTGTCAGATAGAATCATGTGGATAAAAATGAAAGGCGAAAAAGTAGGTACATTTGTCATGCGAGTGTATATGCCAACAAGCGCCCATCCGGAAGAAGAGGTAGAAGAAATGTATGATAGAATAGAGGACATAATTGAAGCCCATGGAAGAACTGCTAACATAATCATGGGGAACTGGAATAGTGTGATTGGAGAGGGGAAAGACGGAAGGGAGGTTGGACCATTCGGATTAGGTAGAAGAAATGAAAAATGAGAAAAGCTAGTAGAATTTTGCAGAAGGCAAGAACTCATGGTGACTAATACTTGATAGATAGATAGAATAACCTTTATTAATAATAATAAAATAAATACATTTTTTCAATTTACAATGACATGAATAATTGTGAAGCTCGACTATTTATTTAATTTAATTTGGCCCTTAAGGAGATACACATGGAAAAAACCAGGAGACACTGAAAGATTCCAAATTGACTTTATTTTGGGGAGACAGAGATATAGGAATGCAGTGAAGAACTCGAAAGCTTATCCTGGAGCAGATGCTGACTCCGATCATAACTTGGTGGTAATGGGAAATATGGTGAGGCTGAAGACTCTGAAAAAGAAGTAGGGAAGAAATAGGATACTGAAAAACTGAAGGGAGAACAAAGGATAGTTCTTGCTAAAAAGGTGAATGAAGAGACTAGGAGGCAAAAAAATGACGGCCACATTCATATGACAAGTGAAGAAAGGTGGTGTAGACTGAGGGATACAATAAAGGAGTGCACAGGAAAATATCGGTTATGTGAAAAGAGATGCAAGGAAACCCTGGGTCACTACAGAGATGCTTGACAAAATGGAAGGAAGAAGAAAATGGAAGAGTATAAATACAGAAGAAGGGAGACAGAGAGATGTAGCTTGAAGAGTAGTGCAGGGAAATGGAGGAATTAGAAAGGAAAGGAAGAACTGATTTAATGTACCAAAAAGTTAAGGACATAAATAGATGGAAAAGAAGTAGCTTGGGAGTGCGAGAAATAGAGGGGAGAAATGGAGAAAAACTGAAGGACCAGAAGATATAAGGAAGAGATGGACTGAGTATATTGAAGAACTGTATGATAAAGAGAACAAACCTAATAACATCGAAATGGAGGAAGCAGATGAGGTGGAAGTGGATTGTATGGGACCGGACATATTGGAAAGAGAAGTAGAGATGGCTGTAAAAGAGCTAAGAAATGGCAAGGTCCCAGAACCAGATGATGTACCAGCAGAACTTCTGAAACGTCTTGAAGGTGACGCTAGAGAGGAGGTGAATGTATTGTGCAGAAACATGTATGAAAGTGGAGGCTGGCCTGTTGACTTTGGGAGTTTCTATGATTACTATCCCAAGAAACGGAGAGCCACCAAATGTTCAGAATTTCAAACCATAAGCTCGGTTAGCCATGCATCAAAAATAATGCTAAGGATACTAACCAGAAGACTAACGAACAGAGCTGAGCAGTACATTGGAGAGGATCAGTTTGGATTTAGGTCAAAATGCGGAACAAGAGAAGCTATTGCTATTATGAGAATGATGGGAGAGAGAATGCTGGAACATGATCAGGAAATATTTGTTTGTTTTATTGACTTTGAAAAAGCTTTTGACAGAGTCCAATGGAGGAAACTAATGGAAATATTAAAGAATATTAATGTTGACTGGAGCGACCGTAGGCTGATAAAAAATCTATAGCTTGGCCAGACTGTAAATGTTAGAGTTGCAGGAGGAGAATCGGAGCCGGGATTGGTTGAGAGAGGGGTCAGGCAAGGATGCTCCCTGTCCTCCGTGTTATTTAACATCTATGCGGAAGCAATGAAAATAGAAGCACTCTCAGATCTAGAAGAGGGAATCAGATGGGAGGTAAATTGGTCAAATCTGTAGGTCTGCAGATGACAAGGCATTTGTTTGTAGTACTGAGGAAGGACTGCAAAGAATGGTCAATAGCATGACAGCAACGGCGGAAGAATTCGGAGTGAGAATTAATGAGATCAAGACAAAGGTAATGAAAATTGCAAGAAGGGAAGGCGCACAAATGAACCTAACGATAGGAAATCGGACCTTAGAAGAAGCTGAGCAGTTTAAATATCTGGAAAGTTTATTAACCAACAGTGGAGATTGCAACAAGGAATTGGTATGGGTAAGGTAGCTTTTGAGAGACAGATAATACTACTTACAGGTAAACTCAACTTGAAGCTGAAGAAAAGGTTAGTAAAAAGCTTGATATGGAGTGTGGTACTGTATGGAGCAGAAACATGGACACTGAAAAGAAACTCCTGAAAAGTTATGAAATGTGGATTTGGAGAAGAATGCTAAAGATAAGCTGGAGGGAACACCAAAGTAATGAGGAAGTACTGCAACAGGTGAGGGAGGAAAGAAGACTCATTAAGGTGATAAGAGAAAGACAGAAGAAATGGCTCGGACATGTGTTGAGAGGAGAAGGATTGTTGAAGGAGGTGATAGAGGGTAGATATGAAGGTAGAAGGCTGAGGGGACGGAAAAGGAAAGCAATGCTGGATGATTTGAAGGCAGGCAGGAGCTACCATGAGATGAAAAGGCTAGCTCAAGATAGAAAACTTTGGCGGGACACATGAGTTGGACCTGCCTGATAGGCAGAACACGATGGATGGATGGATTCGGACTATAATGGATTTAATTTTACCCAGAAGAGTTCCTTGTTCCGTACACGGTCTGTGTGTATCATGAAAAAACCTCAGGGGACCATTGAGTTCAATCATATATATTATACACACTGTATATAAGCTAGTTTTATAATGTCTCTCTGTTTACAAATGTTCCTTTTGATGAAACCATAAATCTCTTGCCTTCATCAATTTATTTAAAATAATTCAACAAATTTAAACTGCGCAATTTCAAATGTTAATCACCTGTTATAGATAGAAACGAAACAATACATTTTCCTTTTTATAGGTGAACAATATACACGAGATGACGTACCCACGAAGGGACCTCTATATCCCTGCCATTAGCTAATACTGTATATTTTTCTGTATTAATGAACAGAAATGGATAAATGAATGCTCTTCTGGATTTAAATAATTTTTTAACATCACTGTCTTCATGACACGTTTTTAGTGTTTAAATGACCAGAGCCTATAAAACAAAAATTAGGGGGGGAGGGGGGGATTATTTAAATACTGAACCTAAGAATATTAAATTTACTTACTTCAGAGAAAGAAGAAAATAATATTTTTTTAGAAATATTTACTGAAAAGGAACATAAGTTAATTTCATCCTTTTTTTATTATCCAAAAAAAACGAAAATATTTCTAGGTCTGGAAATGAAATTAGACTCGTGCACTTCACCAAAATATAATAAAATATTAATTTTAACTTTGATGAATTGAGCTAAAAATATTTGTTCGAAATTACAAAATACAAAAATTTTTCTTCGTTTTTTTTTTTAATATTTTACTTCGTAAATGGATTTTCGTTAAAATTTATTGAAATTTTTTTTTTTTTTTAAATAAGAAATGCTCAAAAATGTAAATTATATTTTAAACTCTATCATATTTTATAGATATCAAATTACATTTTACTAAAAAGAAAACTTAATATTTTAATGAAAAGATTTTACAGACAAATTGACATAAGATGCGTCTTTATAAATGATCTTTGGATCTGTTTTTCTGATGGATTTTGATGTGGTTTGAACGAAAGTTAATTTCGTTCAAACAACATCAAAAACAATCGGAAAAACAGTTTTAATATAATATATAATCTAATCTAACCTAATCCTAACCTAACCTAAAATTCCAAAATTCTTCAAGAGCCTGTAATGTACTCTTGTAAAAAAATACCCAAGGAAAAACAGAAATGATTCCAAGGCCTTTCGTGTATTCAGAAGTACACCTCGTCAGGGAATGAAGGGAGAAGGCGAGATGACAAAAATATATACATATATACAACGAGACAGAAAAATAAAAACATTAGCACATGATTAACAAGAGTTAATTAGAGGCAGAAGGTATTTTAACAGGATATTATAAATTTTATATATTCTCGCACTGTTATTGAAATTACTTTTAAAATGGATAAATGTACATTCTAGAATATTCCTTTCAATTATATCTGTGTTTTTAGCGAGCGTTTTAGAACTATGCCACTTGATACTCTGATTACTATCATACTTGATACTATGATACTATGTTTCTTAGAGCATTGAGAGTTGTCAGTCCTGAATTTTTAGATTCCGAGTTATGCAGTATCATGAATATTGGTACTGAATTATGTTATCCTATTTCATTTCTAGATAACTTCCTCAGGAAAGCCAACAATAGGTATTATAATAGTGTAACTGTAAAGGAATTTGAGCGTAAAAATATCCTTAGTCTACCTTACCATGTTAATTTTCAATATCTTCCCACTTTCCTTAAAGCAATTATAGTGGGCCGGCGAAAAATTTAAAAGTCCTCTAGAAAAAACTTAATGGCGTTTTTTGTTAATAGCAGGCACCCACCTTAGATAAGTAGTATTGAGGATGGATGCCACTCTCAATGTTGGGTTTGAAGGTCCCATACAAGTTTATAAAAGTCAAATTCTGAAAAATTCTGAATTTTTGCATTTCAGTGGTGGCTCTGTAAGAACGTGTTTAAAGGTGTATCATTAGCACATAAAGCATATTTTTGTGATTTTATGGATAATAATTGAATGTAACTATGACTCTGGATGTCTTTATTTCCATTAAAACTACATTTAGCATGCTGGGTGAGGTGCGCATGTGCCTACTACTACCATAGTACAAGTAATAGCATACTTTCACACGTTGAATATTTCAATGCACTGGCTGGCCAGACATTGGTTTGGTATATGCAATTAAAAGAGTGCAGACAGTGCCAGCTGGTAAAATAATAATAACTGCTAAAGGATAGGTATATTTCGAATTGTTTCAATATATCCGTGGCTACTACATACTGTCATTCCCACTTGTCTTTGCAGATAGGGAGCTTATCAGCAATGGACCCTGTAGCTATCATCAAGCGCAAGAGGAAACGTCAGGATGTCAGTGAGGATTGTTGTTTCTTCTGCCAAAGCAGCGCTGGTGACCTGCGCACAGCATCAGCAGAAGGAAAAGCAAGAACTATGACTGTGGGCGATGAGAGAAAACCTGGGAGATACCTACTATCTTGATGTTTTACAAAGACTGGAAAGTCATTCCAAGGATGATTTCAATGCATTGGAACTCAAGTGGCATAAATCATGCTACTCTTTATTCACCTCTGAAGGCAAACTCAAAAGGTTTGCGAAAACTTTCGCTGATGTGTACAAAGCTACAGTTTCCACCAAGCAGAACATGCAGAAGGCCATCAAAGCTGACAGAAAGCTACTACAGCGGATCCTGAATGCCGCGACCGCAGGTCGCATGGTGGAGATGGTCAACGTCTTGAAGCATGAATTGTCCCCAGTCCCATTTAGTCTGGCAAAGACAGAAGGAGAGATGAATTCGACATCGAAGTCTGAGCTGATGAACATCCTGATGGCTCAGCAGACCATAAGCTCAGAGGTTCCAACCTCTGATCTGAAGACCTGTGTGATGATAGATGGCCATGCACTCATCCAAGCTCTTGGCAAGCCTGGCGGCTGTCGGACATTCGGCGACTATGCTGAAATGTTCTTCAAGGCCGTGACGAGTTATTTCAATGAACACACAACAAGAGTTGATGTCATCTTTGATCGGTACGCAGGGGAAGGATCGATCAAAGCAGTTACCAGGACAAAGCATGCAAGCAAGAAGAAACCGATTCGGAAAGTCATTGATGGCCCACAAGTTCCACTGCCTGAAGTGTGGAAAAACTTCATGGCCCTGGATACAAACAAGGCTGACTTAGCCTTGTTTCTGTCTAACGTCATCACTGAGAAGGGCAGAGATCTTCAAGAAAGATGTCAGCTGGTGACAGGGGTGGCTTCTCTGAAGCCACTGAAGTACGGTCAACCAGGCGACATGACGTTCCACTGCATAGCAACCATGAAGAGGCGGACACCAGGCTCATTCTTCACTCATGTGATGCAGCGTCCCAGGGCTATGAACGAATACCGGTAGTGTGCAGAGATACTGATGTAATGGTGCTGCTGATTCACTTCGTTTGCACCAAGGTCGTTGAAGTGTGGATGCTGTGCGGAACAGCCAAGAACCGAAAATGCTACCCTTCCACGATGTATTCAAGAGTTTGTCGCCCCCAGTCAGGGACAACCTGGTCAGCTTCCACGCTTTGACCGGGTGACACAGTCTCGTCCTTCAGTGATCATGGAAAAAAGAAGTGTTGGAAGTTGTTCAGTGGCCACCCACTCCTGCTGCACGCCATTGGTCGAGATGGGGATATCGCAGATGTTGAGAAGTTTGTGTGTCATTTGTATGACACCCCCGGAACAACACACAGTTGATGACGCCAGAGTTCACCTTTTTGGAAAGGCCACGAAGACTAGAAATGCTCCCACCGGCAAAGGATGCCCTGGAGATCCACGCCAAGCGGGCAAACTATCAGGCCAAAATATGGCCCTAAGCTGACAAAAAGCACGTAGATGTTGAAGATCCGGTGGACACTTCAGCCTGGAAGTTGGAAGATGGGAGCCTCCTACCAGTGTGAACAAGACTTCCTCCAGTCCCTGAAGCCTGCCTGGAGCTTGTTGCTTGTGGTTGCAAGAAAAAGTGCAAGACAGCTAGATGCAACTGCTTCAGGAAAAGGATGAAGTGTACGACAGCTTGTGGTTGTGACGACAGCGCTTGCTGTAACCCAGCTGGACAGTAGATCTATGTCTCTCTTCCGGGGTGAAATCGAGAGAAGCTGGAATGTGCTGTAAGGAACTAATAACTCTGTTCTTAAGTGATTGCAATCCACACAATTGTGACTGTCAGTGCAGCATTTCAGTGCTGTTCATCAAGAAAAGTGAACTTGTAGATGTTACTAGTGTGTAAATTGTATAGTTATGGGGCTATATTTACTGCTTTGTGATTTAGTTGTGATAATTCTGTTACTGTGAGTACTTAATTCATGCCATCAAACTTATTAGGCGCTAATCATGTTAAAATAAATTGTTTTGACAAACAGCTGGCTCAATTTTTTTTTCGCCAATTAAAATAAAAATAATTTTTTTTAGCACAATTTCGGTCGTGATTAACCTGAATTTGACCTTGAATTGGTAATTCGGATGGAATAAGCGTGTCATCATACTTCTTTATCACTAAGTGTGGCAAAATAAAACATTTGGTCAAACCAATTGGCTCAAAATATTTTTTTAAAAATTAAAATTAGAAAATATAATTTTTTGCACAGTTTGACCTCGAAAATGACCTTCAAAGCCAAAAGCGAGAGTGGCATCCATCTGCATTTTATTCCTCACCCACAGTACATTGATTTAGCATGGGTGCCAATTATTAACAAAAAACGCCGTTCAAAGTCGATTTTTGAATTTTGGCCGGTCCACTATTAGTATCAATGTAGTGTTTAAGTATAATAATACTGTTAAATCACGCCTAATAAAGAATAGCCCAGTTAATGCGGTTGGTTGTGTGTATACGATCGGATGTACACTATGTAACTCAGTATATATAGGCCAAACGTGTAAAACGTTAGATATTAGGGTAAAACAGTATAAATATGCGTGTAGAACAGCAAATAATTCTAATGCATTGTTTAACCATATGTATAAATGTAATCACATTACCAAGTGGGATAGTTCTAAAGCGCTCGTTAAAAACACAGATATAATTGAAAGGAATATTCTAGAATGTGCATTTATCCATCTCTACAACCAATAAAAAAAATACATGAAAAATTAAAAAAAAAAAAAAATAAATTAAAAAAAGTTGCACATCGTCCGTCTATAAAAGGATACATTTCAGGTGAAAACGATATCAGTGATAGTATATGTGTCACACTATTTAGTTCCCAAAGTAGTATGACCGCAAAATGTTCGAGTGAATATGCAATTGCAATGTTGATCAACTGTTGCAAGGTGCCAGCCACTTCCACCCTGGGGGTGGGGGTAATGGGGGAGAGGGGTGGGGCGGGTAACGGAGGAGTGGTTGGGGGTAATAGGGGAGGAGTGGGGTGGGGGTTAGCCCCCAAGTTGCATAAAGGGGGATGAGGAGGTTTTGAGAGAGAGAGAGAATGACTTCCCCCCAAAGCAGTGCCCGTAGGGCAGTAAGCCGAAGGCTCTGCTTGTTAAAAATAATTTCAATAACGGTGCGGGAATGTACAAAATTGACAATATCCTGTTAAAATACCTTTTGCCTCTAATTAACTCTTGTTAATCATGTGCTAATCTTTGTTTTTGTGTCCCGTTGTACATACAGTATGTATATATTTTTGTCATCTCGCCTTCCCCCTTCATTCTCTGACGAGGTGTACTTCTGAATACACGAAAGGTCTTGGAATCATTTTTCTTTTTCCTTGTGAGTTTGCATCATTCATTCATTTCACGTGTTTAATTGTGAAGTTCATCCCATATCATATATATATATATATATATATATATATATATATATATATATATATATATATAAGCACACACAGGGTGTCCCATTCGAAATGAAACAACTTTGAAACTCTGTAATTTTAGAGTATTAATGTGAGAATCAGTGATGTAGTCGAGACCACCAAGTCCGAGACTGAGACCGAGACCGAGACCTGATCCTGTGAGACCAAGATCGAGACCGAGATCAAAGGTTCGAGATCGAGATCTACCTTCCGAGATCGAGACCCTTAAAATTCGAGACCGAGATCGAGATCGAGACCAAGCTCATGCCCTTTCAATTTTACTATGAAAATTGGACTATGCTAAGTATATTAATAAACTAATAACTACTTTCTCAGATGTATGTGTTGAATGCAAAAAGTGTAGCCTATAAATTAACAAATGAATATATATATATATATATATATATATATATAATATAGTACTTTTTATTTATTTACCTCTTTTATATCTGTTACAGAAGTTTAATGAACGTACCCACTACCCAGTTTGACTTGTGCATTTATTTAAAGCATGATAGGTGCTCATTACACTTAAGGAACATCAGCATGCTCAGAAGATCTGCTGAAGTTCGACTTCTGTGGGGCCTCATTATTATGCCTCCATGGCTAAATACACGCTCAATTGGAGCACTAGAGGCAGGCACTGTTAAAACAGTCATGGCAATATTGGCCAGTGATGGGAATTTATCCCCTTTTCTGTGCCAAAACTTTATTGGAGAGCAGTTGTCTAAAATATGAGATTCATCGATCTCTAAGAGGTACCGCCGCAACTGTTTTCCCTGCGTTCAAAATCTTCCCAGTTTCAACGTTCTTCTGCTTGGACCGATAGCTTTGATATTTTGCCATTAGTCTCGGAACTTTGGTTTGACTGTTTTATTTCGTCATCGCTGCTGTGAGGAGAATGAGCGCTGTCTCTCTGTATCTGCTCATTCTCCATGCTTGAGTTTCCTGTATTGCATTTTTCCAACACCATTTCTATGAAAAATAAATTGACATATCGGTACTATAAACAGAGGCATGGCAATTAGCATAAGATCTAAATAATATATATATATTTACGTTAATATAACATGTTTCCACTTTCCAACGCTATCTCAAGTCAGTTAACATTGTAGAAATAATGAGTAAAACATGAATAATTTACTGTATATATATATATTACTTTCTTTATGAGAGTTCGAACGACGGTTCAGGATCGACCCCTCTGCAGCATATATATTTATTTATTTATTATTTCACGACATTAATTCAACATCCACTCAGCCCAAACAGATCTATAATGAATTTTAATGATAAAAAACATACCGGTATAATGAATTCTGTGATAATTTTAAAATTTATACAATTGGCAATTGCACAAATCGGTACGTTGTAAATATAAGTGATGTGAAGGGTTGTTGAGTTATTCTATGCTTTATTGAATTATCGGTACTCTTTTCTTTATGCTGTATTTCTTGCATTATTTTTGTGTGAAGCATTTTATTTTTTCAAATACATATTGGATGGGAGGATAATCGTTTTTTATCACGCCACAGAGGTTGACACGCCGTTTGACAACACTAAGTGGCCTTATAATATATACTTATATATATAATATATATATATAATTCTCTATTTAGTGTTTTCCATTTTCAATAAAATTAATCTGACGGGGGCGCGGGGGTGCAAATTTTTTGTACGCTAACCTAAAAAAAAAAATCCAGACCCCCCCCCCCCCCCCCCCCCCCCCCCGCAAGACAAACGTGGCAACTCAAACAGGGTGACTGATTAGTGATACCTAAGTCCCTTACTTTTACAAACTTTCATAAACATTCTGAATTGTGTCTGTTCAACAAGCCACCATCACGAGTATGCCAATACACATGTATTTTTCTTACGGTCTCGAGAGGTCTCGAAAGGTCTAGGGGGAAAAACCGAGACCGCGTCTGTCGAGACCGAGATCTAAATAGCGGAGACCGAGATCGAGTCGAGATCTGCAAATTGGGTCTCGAGATCGGTCTCGAGACCGAGACCGATCTCGAGACCTACATCACTGGTGAGAATGTTGAAACTTTGCCAGTTACTTCACCATATGCATAAGTTTTTGTCATAATGTTTTTTGTTTGTTTCAGATTGAATTATGTTTACCCCACAAGAAAAAGCGAAATGTGTGTTATGGATGGCTGAGTTGAAGTCCCCTACTCTGGTGCAACGGCGATTCCGTACAACTTTTTCCAGGAACCACCCACCAGAAGAGACCTATATGCATGGACCAAGAATTTGAGGAGACTGGCAGTGTTCTAAAGGAACACTCTGGAGGCGGACAAGATCGGAAGATGATGTTGAACGAATACGCGGCGCCTTTGGTAGTAGCCCGAGAAGTCCATCCGTCGTGCCAGAGTCGAACTGCAGATTCCTCGTTCAACTGTGCATAGAGTCGTGCGCAAGTGGCTGCAGCTCTATCCATATAAGCTTCAAATTGTTCAGCATATAACATGTGAAGATCTTAACAAAAGGAACATTATGTTATGCACGATGTATCTGATGTATCTAAATGTTATAATTCACATATATCATATGAAACTTTATGACATTGACTATTTACTACGTGAATATTACATTGTTTGCATCATTCAATAAAAATTAGAAGGTTTCAAAGTTGTTTCATTTCGAATGGACACCCGGTATAATTAAACAACTGCTTCTGAAGAACTTTTTAGTTTCATTATTGTATAATTATATAAATACCCATAAAATTATTGTAACAATATACTGTAGTCAAAAGAAGTAAAAACGAGTTCTCCATTTAGGACTGCTTCATTTATTAACGAAACGACTTCCCTTAAACAAAATTGAAATCACCATCTCCATAGATGACGTATAGTTGCAGAAGTTTACCGAAGGAATGAATCTAAATGAAACATACTGAAAACTTACAAATTCAGAAAGAATTCATATTGGTTGGAGAAATAGTTTGACCATGACAGTACATTCAGCACTTTTTTTTTTATATTGTTCCAATTATTTCTCCAACCAATTATGAAATGTTGAATTTAGAAATTTTCAATATTTTTTTTCCATCGTTTTTATTTTATTCTACGAACTTCTTTCGCAACTGCTGTACACCAAGATTTGAATCGATCGATTTAGCCATTCGAAAGATATTTAAAAATTTTCTCTAAAACAAGTGTAAATCCAATATGACCTTCTGATCAACCAATTTCGTCTTAGGTCATACACAATTCAGGTCATAATGACAGCCAGTGAAGTTTGCACTCTGTCCATTACAGTTTTCAAAATATTCGTAAGCTAAAAGTTTAATAATAAGAAGAATAAGAAGAAGATATTCAATGGAGAAGTGGTGAGGAGGACTGCCTTTCTTTCCTTTATATCTGAGCAAACTCCTGTCGGTTAAAATGTTAAAATTAAGGTGTCACGTGTTAATCCGAAGGTGAATCCGGAAGTAATTAAAAGGTGAATACGGTCATCAAAGATGGTCAAGGTAATTTTGCGGTTAAAGAGGGAATATATTTACTGATTTTTTATATGACCTGTTTATTTCTTATTTCCATTTCTTATTATAACAAAATAAATTATATATATATATATATATATATATATATATATATATATATGATGAATTTCACAATTAAACACGTGAAATGAATGAAGGATGCAAACGCACAAGGAAAAGGAAAAATTATTCCAAGGCTTTTCGTGTATTCAGAAGTACACCTCGTCAGGGAATGAAGGGAGAATGCGAGATGACGAAAATATATACATATGTACAACGGGACAGAAAATAAGAAAATATTAGCACATGATTAACAAGAGTTAATTAGAGGCAAAAGGTATTTTAACAGGATATTGTCAATTTGATACATTTCCGCACTGTTATTGAAATTATTTTTAAAATGGATAAATGCACATTCTAGAATATTCCTTCCAATTATATCTGCGTTTTTAACGAGCGATTTAGAACTATCCTACTCGATACTATGATTACATCTATACATATGGTTAAACAATGCATTAGAATTATTTGGTGTTCTCCACGCATATTTATACTGTTTTACCCTAATATCGAATACGCACAGCCAACCGCATTATCCGGGCTATTCTTTATTAGGCGTGATTTAGCAGTATTATTATACTTAAAGACTACGTTCATACCAATTGATTTAAGTAAAGGGGGAAGATATTGAAAATTAACATGGTAAGGTAGGCTATTTTTATGCTCAAATTCCTTTTCAGTTACACTATTATAATACCTATTTTTGGCTTTCCTGAGGTAGTTATCTAGAAATGTTATAATGTTATAATGTTATAATGTTTCAGACCAGCAAAGACCCTAGGATCCACTCATGGCTGGTCTACCTAACTGTGTTCGTAATTGTGCATTGTGTATGTCCTCCGTGGTGGCAGGGGGACCTACAATTTTACGTGGGTTCCGAACCACAAGAACATAAGAAATTTATGTAAGAACTGCCTGTACATTGGCAACGACCAATTTTTACAAAACTAAATAATTATCAATTTGAAACTAATTAATTATCGATTTAAAACTAAAGATAGAATCTCTGGATCCAGAGGATCAAGTCATAATAGACTACTATCCACAAATATGTTACACTCTATACAGGGTGTACATAAAGTCAGGATCTATTTTTGTGAAGCACTTGGAAATTATATGGAATTCAATCATAAAATGATAAAGTGGTAACATTTATTAAATAATTAAGAGTAAGATTCGACGTGACGCCATCAGTATCCCTGCACAGCTCAAATCGTTCCGCAGCATTTCTAAACACATTCTGGAGCATTTGCGGGGTTATGTTATCTGCAGCAGTTCGTATACGTGTACGTAAGTTTTCAAGACTCGTAATCTTCGTCTGATAGACGTGCGATTTGATAAAGCCCCATGCAAAGAAATCTAAAGGGGTTAAATCTGGTGATCTCGCTGGCCAAGGTCTTAAGTTGCTTCCGCGTCCGATCCAGCGATTTGGAAAACGTCCATTTAGATAATCCTGAACAATTTTGGCATAGTGACAAGGGTTCCATCTGGTGGATTCTAAGGGGATAGGATTCGTGTCATAACATGACGTAAACAGAATCTATAAATAGACCCACAAATTGTTTAAACTTCATTCTCTTCATTGCAATTGCTTCGGATTGACGTGTATTATTTACTGTTCAAGATGTATCGTCGTGGTTACTTTCGTCATCATAATCGAAGAAGGAAGTTTGTTCGGACTTTTCGTCGAACGATTGTTAGAAGGCGTACTAAGGAGAAGATATTTACAGCTTCAATGAAATTTGTTTATTTGTCTAAAAATACTTTTGATGTTAATGCAGATGGATATTATACCTTGTGTTTGGATCTTTTAACTAATGAGGCTAAATCTACCATTTTAAAATTTAATTATTATCAAGTAACAGGTGTATCATTTCATAGTATTCCAGAACTGAATATGTCTGGATATGTTATTAATTATGAAGATTCATTTAGTCGTAAGAAGGAGGGTAGGGAAAGGATAGAGGGACCTAATGTAGGGATATCACCATCTCCATATTTAATTGTTCCACATTGTGTTTTGTTTGAACCTAATCTTGACTCCACTCATAGTGCAGAGCAAGTAATGCATCATCCAAGAACAAAGTGGTACTCACCTTTTAAAGAGTTTAGAATGTATCGTAGATTGAAACAAGTATGTGAATTAGGTGACCAAGTCACTGCTCAATTCCCTCATAGTTTAATTAAGATATCTACAAATGATTTAGCTAAACCATTAGGTCGTATTTATGTTGGTAAATATACACCTGACGGATCTCAAAAAAATGAGTATGCATTTACATATGTTAATCGAATTGTATTTTATGTTAAGCTGTATGGTATAAAACAATAAAGAAATAAAACAAAAATTTCAAATTTTTCATTTCTCCATGATGAGTCATATTTATTTATAT
Organism: Bathynomus jamesi; assembly: GCA_023014485.1. Taxonomy (NCBI): domain Eukaryota; kingdom Metazoa; phylum Arthropoda; class Malacostraca; order Isopoda; family Cirolanidae; genus Bathynomus; species Bathynomus jamesi. The sequence goes on from JAJOZX010006150.1 coordinate 185,816, forward strand.
CCTCAGACCCACATCGGCAGCTAGTATTACCTGCCGATGTTGGGTCTGGGTGTGTCAGGGATAGAGTAAACGGTGACGTCATAATGCGTGGTTGACTCACGCACAAAAATAGATTTAGGACTCAGAGCCACATAATACGATACATCTCCCACGTTGATTTTATATATTCTTTAGAGTTTAAGACGCTGCACCCAAGTAATTTAGACCATGTAGCCATTAATCTTTTGGCAGCCTCGCAGAGTTAGCATGCCGGCAAAACTGTATCTAGTTATAAGTGAATTCAAATTTCGTTAGCCCATCAGTATCCCTGCACAGCTCAAATCGTTCCGCAGCATTTCTAAACACATTCTGGAGCATTTGCGGGGTTATGTTATCTGCAGCAGTTCGTATACGTGTACGTAAGTTTTCAAGACTCGTAATCTTCGTCTGATAGACGTGCGATTTGATAAAGCCCCATGCAAAGAAATCTAAAGGGGTTAAATCTGGTGATCTCGCTGGCCAAAGTCTTAAGTTGCTTCCGCGTCCGATCCAGCGATTTGGAAAACGTCCATTTAGATAATCCTGAACAATTTTGGCATAGTGACAAGGAGCACCATCATGTTGATAGACGACGGGGATAGGATTGTTAGTACCGTCGTCTATCAACATGATGGTGCTCCTTGTCACTATGCCAAAATTGTTCAGGATTATCTAAATGGACGTTTTCCAAATCGCTGGATCGGACGCGGAAGCAACAGACCTTGGCCAGCGAGATCACCAGATTTAACCCCTTTAGATTTCTTTGCATGGGCTTTATCAAATCGCACGTCTATCAGACGAAGATTACGAGTCTTGAAAACTTACGTACACGTATACGAACTGCTACAGATAACATAACCCCGCAAATGCTCCAGAATGTGTTTAGAAATGCTGCGGAACGATTTGAGCTGTGCAGGGATACTGATGGGCGTCACGTCGAATCCTACTCTTAATTATTTAATAAATGTTACCACTTTATCATTTTATGATTGAATTCCATATAATTTCCAAGTGCTTCACAAAAATAGATCCTGACTTTATGTACACCCTGTATCTATTTATAACCGATATGCAAATATATCAGATCCAAAGAATCCAGTCAATTTCATTACGGTATCCATCAATACTAGTACCTTGCCAACCAAAAATAAGTCACGGTCCATATCGATTGCGGACCAAGTCAAAATTTACCACCATATACATTACAATATATATACTTAGGAGGAAAAGTGAAGGTGTGGCTGTAAAGACTGTACAGTAATGTAGAAATGTGTGTGCACCCATTTTGGGTCTCCCATTTCAAGGTGTTTGTGGGGCAAGTGAAGATCATGAGTTTTTCAATACCTCACAGTACTATGGGGGGCAGCGCTCGGCAGAGGAATCTCTTTAAATGGGGTGTGTAAGGACAGAGAGTATCCCCTAACCCATAATTTAGTACCAATATTCATGATATTGCATAACTCGGAATCTAAAAATTCAGGACTGACAACTCTCAATGCTCTACTAAGAAACATAACAGAAAAAGAAGATTTAAATGAGGGATGATGGTCAGAATAAAAATGCACGCAAGAGTTATTAGTAGGCTTAAGGAAAACTTCAAATTTGAACTGTTTCAAGCATCTCCGAATTTTTAGATCCAGAAAAGATAGCTTCCATCATAATGCCCCTAATTTCAAACTGGTAAGTTTTGATGTATGCTCGTTATTCACAAACTTGATTTTTTAAAAGATAAGATCTCTGAATATTCTTTCCCTGTTCAACACAACACTCTTATTGAGTTAATTAAGCTTTGCGTCAAAGATTGTAAATTTCAGTTTGAAAATAAGTTTTATGCTGTGTCGTTTAGATTGGCGATGGGAAATCCCCTCTCACCGGTATTAGCTAACTTATATATGGAATTTTTTTAAAGCAGAATTTTGTCTACTATTGTTAATTTTAATCTTAAGCCTACTAATAATAACTCTTACGTGCATTTTTATTCTCACCATCATCCCTCAATTAAATCTTCTATTTTCTGTTATGTTTCTTATTAGAGCATTGAGAGTTGTCAGTCCTGAATTTTTAGATTCCAAGTTATGCAATATCATGAATATTGGTACTAAATTATGTTATCCTATTTCATTTCTAGATAACTGCCTCAGGAAAGCCAACAATAGGTATTATAATAGTGTAACTGTAAAGGAATTTGGGCGTAAAAATATCCTTAGCCTACTTTACCATGTTAATTTTCAATATCTTCCCACTTTACTTAAATCAATTGTATGAACGTAGTCTTTAAGTATAATAATACTGTTAAATCACGCCTAATAAAGAATAGCCCGGATAATGCGGTTGGCTGTGCGTATTCGATCGAATGTACACAATGTAGCTCAGTTTATATAGGCCAAACGGGAAAAACGTTAGATATTAGGGTAAAACAGCATAAATATGCGTGGAGAACAGCAAATAATTCTAATGTATTGTTTAACCATATGTATAGATGTAATCATAGTATCAAGTGGGATAGTTCTAAAGCGCTCGATAAAAACACAGATATAATTAAAAGGAATATTCTAGAATGTGCATTTATCCATTTTAAAAATAATTTCAATAACAGTGCGGGAATGTATAAAATTGACAAAATCCTGGTTAAAATAACTTTTGCCTCTAATTAACTCTTGTTAATCATGTGCTAATCTTTTTATTTTTCTGTCTCGTTGTACATGTATGTATATATTTTCATCATCTCGCCTTCTCCCTTCATTCTCTGACAAGGTGTACTTCTAAATACACGAAAGGACTTGGAAACTTTTTTCCTTTTCTTTGTGGGGTTTGAATTATATATATATATATATATATATATATTATATATACATTCAACTGCAAAGAACACGCAGTATAAATAACGTAAAGAACGACGCTTGTATAGGAGATATTCCGCGCAAGACGAGAGAGAGAGAACGAAACAAATGAAAAAATGAGGTGTAATGGTATCGCGTCTGACCGGCAATCGGAAGATCCCGGGTTCGATTCCCAGGTGGTTACCTCATTTTTTCATTTGTTTCGTTCTCTCTCTCTCGTCTTGCGCGGAATATCTCCTATACAAGCGTCGTTCTTTACGTTATATAATATATATATACACACAGTATATTATATATATTATATATATAAACCTTTGGTTAGCTTCCGCCCGAATTGTTCATTCTGACGAAGGTCAAGCTTTTCACTCCACCTTAGACCTACAGTTTAACGTGGAAGCCGAATCACGCCCCTCCAGCAGCCCAGCGTCTTAACCACTAGGCCACCCAGGCAGGGCCGGATTTTCCAATAGGCAACATAGGCCATTGGCCTAGGGCCCACCAGTAACTGGGGGCCCACTGGGGACCTCCTACAATCCCTTGACACAAACAGCATCATTGACAAATTTGCCATAGAAAAAAGCAGGAAAAAGTCATTTTGAACTTCACATAGTTGTGCTTGCAAAATTTATTATGCTTCAGTTTCATTGTATTTTTCCATTATTCCTATGTGTAAGATGTACAGTACATGATATGGAACTTGATTTACTTTGATGTACTTGATATGGAACTAATTTGATTAAAAATTATTAATGTGTAATGTATTACATTATGTTGTAATTCTTATTGCAAAATTTATTATGCTTCAATTTGACTGTATTTTTTTCCATTATTCCTTTGTGTAAGAATAAGTTGTACATGATATAAAACTAATTTGAATAAAATTATTGATGTGTTACATTATGTTGTAATTCTTTTTTTTTTTACATTACAATATTACGATATATATATATATATAATATATATAATTTTTTTTTGGGGGGGGGCACTGATAAGGTTTGGCCTAGGGCCCACAAGCAAGTAAATCCGGCCCTGCACCCAGGGTACCCATTTATCTACCAACCACTTTCTTTATATATAATGCAAACTCACAAGGAAAAAGAAAAATAATTCCAAGGCCTTTCGTGTATTCAGAAGTACAGCTCGTCATCATTCAATCATTTCACGTGTTTAATTGTGAAATTCATCCCATACATATATATATATATATATACCGGAAATTTCTTTTCCTCGTCTCCTTCTCATGGCTTGAAGATGTAAACCAAGGTGGTTAAATCCAAACACGTAGGCAGAAGCCCACATAAAAATGCAGATTTCGCTTTGTCTCCCGAAAAGTTCGCACCAAACAATCACGCCTTCAGAGAAACTATAAAAACGTGAGACCATTTCAATTCGTCCTCATTCTGCATTCCTCATTTTTCTCATCCTTACACTCCGCTCTCCAACCTTCGTCGCTGAACTCGACTCGCACTAGGTCTCATTCCAGCCTGCCGACCTTCGAACCTGAGCTTGATCCTACGCGAAGTGCAACACCGTTGCAGGCCTGCAACTATTTCGCCCTCCACTGTCGTAGCACCATTATTTCTGCAAAAACTCGACCTGGCCCCGAGTCTTCGCTGTTCAACCGGCTCAGTGTGTCTCCCATTTTCATAGCCTATCTTCATCATCAAGACCCAAGTCTGTAAACCTCGCATCGGCTACCAGCTCACTTGGCCTACGGTGTTTTACTTCTTCGTGCTAAGCTACTTTGTTACATAGCCTACAAACTCAACAAACTCTCAGCCTAACCGTAGAGGCTCTCTGAAGTGTTTTCATACCATTAAATCGAACTCACATGTTTACGGCTGCAAGTAGGCCCATGTTGTGTATTAATAGCGTACATTTTATTACCTTAATTTTGTTTCTTATCACCATTGCATCATTTATTTCTTGACCTATACAAAATCACTCCTATTGTCAAAAATCATTCATTTATAATATTGCCAATTCCGTACAAATAACACTGGCATTTGTTGTTTCAACATACATAACTGTTTTTTATCAATTCAGGTATGCTGAATCCAAAGATCACATCCATTTTTTCTCATCACCACGTACAGTTTTCTGGCAAATACCTATCACCCAATTTGTATGAAACGGGAAGGCTCGGAAGAAATGCAGCAGCACAAGAAGTGAGCAAAAAAAAACCCGGCGATTTTCTCCTACTGATCAAACATGATTAATCTATTATGTATCATTTAAGTAGCAAAGATAAATTTACTTTGAAATGTATTGTCTTTGTATTTTTTATAATTTTGTACTCTTGGAAATTTAGTTGTTTAATACATACTATGAATATATATGATCTATATTTTGTGAAAGACCCTGACGTGATACATAAAAATGGTTATGAAATTTGAAATCAGCATGGCAAAAATTGTACAAGATTACGAAATAGAAATAAAACACACTTTTGTACTTGGTTTGAAATGAAGACTTGTGTAATTGTTAATCGCTGTAAACAAATAATTATAATTAATTTATTTTTCTTATTAAACTAAAACTACAAAGCCCTTTTTATCTCCTTGGTAAGATATATATATATAAGGTTGTTCAAAAAGAAACGCAACCCATTGAAGAATGCATATATCATTCTAACCTAACCATTTTCTTTCTGTTTCAGCGATCATTAAGTACAAGAATGGTATTCACAGTTCAAGAAAGGATTTTAGAGCACATTGTTTATTCATATCACCCTCATACACTGGAAGAGCCACAGCTCAACATTCAGCGTACAGTAGACGGCATATCAAGAGAGACATTAAAACGAGCGTTCGATAACATGATTCGTTGTGTACACTTGCGAAAATTATAATGGCAAACATATTCAAAAAATTTTGTAATTTACTAATAACATACATTCCTGCAATGGGTTGCGTTTCTTTTTGAACACCCTGTATTATTTATTTGTTTATGGTCGAAAAACCATTTAGTGACCTTGCTTAAATATTTATTTTTTTACTCAATTACTTCATTTATGTGGGCCTACCGATTACAGGCATATGCGATAAATGTCACAATTTGTGTATATATATATATAATATATATATATTATATATATATATATATATATATATATATATAATATATATATATATATATATATATATACCAGGTGAACCAAAAGTAGGTGGACAGTAGGTTGAATAGGGTTTGTGTTATATTATATTATAACTATGGTTATTATACGAATTCTGAAATCTATTGGGTTGAAAGCTTATCGTCCACGGCTAATTCATGGCTTATTGGAGGATGACCCAGACAGGCGGCTGCAATTTAGTGAGATCATGCTGAACGAAATTGAAGGAAATCCAATAATTTTAGATAACATTGTGTGGACTGATGAGGCTTCTTTCAAATTATCAGGTCATGTTAACTGACATAATTGTGTTTACTGGTATAGTGAGAACATGCATTTAACATTAGAGCAGCAACTAAACCAGCCTGGTGTCACTGTTTGGGGTGGTATTTCAAGTTCTGGTGTTTTAGGACCAATTTTTGTTGATGGAACAGTCACAGGTGATAAGTATCTCGAAATTCTAATGAATGAAGTTGTTCCACACTTACAACAACAGCCTAATTCACATGACCTCTATTTCCAACAAGATGGGGCCCCTCCACATTATTCAAGAGCAATCCGTGAGTATCTTGATGAAACATTTCCCGAGAAATGGATCGGCCGAAGAGGTCAAATTGAATGGCCTGCACGTTCATCTGACTTTACCCCAATGGATTTTTTCTTTGGGGAGTACTCAAGGACAAAGTTTATAGTCGAAAACCACGAAGTGTTGGTGATTTGAAAAATTACATCAGAGATGCATTTCAAGAAATTAATGCACAAAGAAACTTGTGCAAAAATGTTTGTCGAAGTGTGAAAGGTAGACTTCAAAGCTGTGTAAATTGTGATGGACAGCAATTTGAGCACCTGCGTTGATAAAATTTTCAGTGCTTTTGTATTGTATTGCCATAAGTTAATTTTTTTTATTTATTTTGTATTATAGTATACAAAAAACTAAATATAATTGTATATGTATTCTCAAATAAACGTTATCATTTACTGTCCACCTACTTTTGGTTCACCCGGTATATATATATTATATAATATATATATATATATATATATATATATATATATATATATAGGGCGTCCCAAAAAATGTATACACACTTTAACAGCTGATAGCTCAATTGATGTTTCTTTCTTTCCAAGTTAAACCCATTAGAATTAATAATGGCAGTCAGACTAAGCTTTGAACAAAGGAAATTCATTATAAAATGCTACTGGAAGTGTGAAAACGCAGTTGAAGTGCAAAGACAGTTTAGGAGGGAGTTTCAAACAGATCCACCAACGCGACTTACCATCACTCGAATTAGAGATAAGTTTGAAGCCGATGGAACTGTTCAGAATGTCCACAAGAAGCGTTCCGGAAGACCACGGACATCGACAAGCCCCACAAAGCAAGAAAGAGTACTGGAAACGTATCACCAAAGTCCAAGAAAATCTGTGCGGCAAGCGAGTCGTGAGGTAGGAATTTCAGAATCGTCTGTCCAACGCATTTTGAAGCGCTGTCAATGAAAAGTTACATTCCAAGATTAGTCCATGCTATTAATGAAGATGATGATGATCCGGACCGAAGAGTGGAGTATTGCGAGTGGTACTTGGCACGATGTGGATGTGGATTGGACGAAGGGGTTTCGTAGAATACCCTCCGCGTTCACCAGACCTCACACCACTAGACTTTTTTTTATGGGGATACTTAAAAGACAAAGCCTACGCTATAAAACCTGCAACAGTCGCTGAATTGAGAGCAGCCATTGAACGAGAATGCACACAAATACCAAACGAAATGTTTCGTGATGTTTGCGATTCCATTGCTTCGCGTTATCAGCAGTGCCTGGACCAGAACGGACGTCAGTTTGAAAACAGGCGTTGACAAAACAATTAAATAATGTCTGTAGATTCTATTACATTTTGAAAATGAAATGTATTTTAATAAACACTGCCTTTATAAGTATTTAAAGTGTGTATACATTTTTTGGGACGCCCGTGTATATGTGATGAATGTCACAATTTGCATATATATATATATATATATATATATATATATATATATATATATATATATATATATATATATTATATATAATAGGCCTGTAATCGGTAGGCCCACATAAATGAAGTACTGTAATTGAGTAAAAAATTAAATGTTTAAGCAAGGTCACTAATGGTTTTTCGACCATAAACAAATATATATATATATATATTACAGGGTGGGCCGTAAGTTTCCATACATAGGAAAATTAAACGTTTGTTTTTATGTTTCAGATACCCTAAGAATATGCGTTTGACGTAAGATCTTGTTTACTGATGAAGCAAATTTTTACGTCAATGGAGAGGTTAATCGGCAAAACATACGTTATTGGAGTAATGCTAACCCTAACTGGCTGAGTCCGACGAAGATGCAAGGTGCCGGTAAAGTGATGGTGTGGGCCGGGATATGGGGTGACAGAATTATTGGACCAATTTTTTTTGTCAGTGGAAATCTTAATGCCGAAAGGTATCTTAACATGTTGCAAGAAGAGATTTTCCCATCCCTGCTAAACGAGGAAGGTAACTTCCCAGTTTACTTCCAGCAAGATGGAGCTCCACCTCATTATGGTCTTCACGTGCGTCGGTATTTGGATCAGCAGCAGTTTCCGGATGCTTGGATTGGTCGGCGTGGTCCTGTGGAGTGGCCTCCCAGATCCCCAGATCTCACCCCCTTGATTTCTATCTTTGGGGGCACTTGAAGGCCATGGTGTATCAGGAAAATATACGAGACATAAATCATCTAAAGGAACGTATCACCAACGCCATTACAAGCATAACGTCAACTGTGCTAATGCGTGTTCATCAACAGTGGGGAACACGTATTGAAATGTGTTTTCAAAACAATGGCAACCATGTAGAGCATATTATATAAATAAAAATGGTTGTCCATAAAAAATGTTTATTTTTCCTATGTATGGAAACTTACGGCCCACCCCTGTATATATATTATATATATGTATATATATATATATAATTCCAAACGCCAGTACGTCAGTAACAAAATGACATTGTAGTTCATTTCCAAAATGATACTGCCATCAAAAGTTTGAGGTTCGTATTGAATCAGTATTCCTGAGAGCAAATTTGTCAAGTTACATGTACATTCAAAATTTTAGCATAACTTTTGCAGACTCAGCGTATATATGTTACAGGGAATCTGTGTAACTAGGGATTTCATGAAATTCCTAGTTACAGGGAAT
>JAJOZX010006150.1:200000-217500 GCA_023014485.1 Bathynomus jamesi
AATTAATTAAACAGTAAATTTAAAATTAAAGAAATTAGAAGTCGTAAGGAAACGCGTAATACTAAAATTAATAATAACAGCTACTCAAAGCTAATATTAACAAATAAAACTAAAAAATACGCGTAATGAAACGGCCAATGTAGGTGTTAAGTGGAACTATAGACAAACACTTTCATACAAGAAATCTATAACACTGGTATGCATCAATTTTGCTGTCAAGGGTTTTGTAAGTGATTCTTATAGAGTTTTTCCTGCTGATTTCGGATCTGCAATCCGTTTTTCTCAATCAGCTCAGGTTATCCGGCTATGGCCTCATAAGTAAAATAGAATTTTTCGTGATTTTGTCAAAGCGGAATTGGAACAGTAACATCTATCATCACTTGTTTCACTTGTATAATATCTTTTTTTACTTTTCAGGCATATAGATAAAATATTTCATAATGAATAGAGCGTGTAAAAATGATCCCAATAGATTCTGCTACATATGTGGGACGGTTACCATGCCAAATAACCAGTCCCAAATCACTAAATTTGTGAAGACAATGTATAGAGCATACTTTGGAATTAAGCTAGGGGACCAGGACAAAAATTTCGCCCCTCATATGTGCTGCAAGACGTGCATTGAAAATTTGAGAAGATGGAGCAAAGGCAGAGCGAAATCTTTGCCTTTTGGAATTCCCATGATTTGGAGAGAAGGAAAGGATCACGTGACAGATTGCTATTTCTGCATGACAAACCTCCAAGGTGGGCTTATAAATTTATTTTTCTTAAATATTTTGAAATCCTCGTATGAAACTTGACATAATATTCACCATAATGTAATATTCACCATATATAGCATAATATTCACCATAATGGTAATCATACATTTACATATACATATTGTTATAGAAAATACATTTACACATACATATTGTTATACAAGTTACATTTACATATACAATGATTGTATATTTTCTTTCTTTTTCATTCATATTGTCCCCGAAGGGACAATATGAATGAAAAAGAAAGAAAATACAGACTCCATCGACCTATTTCATATCTTACAGACCGCAGCCTTCCCTCACGAGCCGCCACTGTCTGAATGCTTCTTCTATTTCATATGCAAGTTTTATATCCATGTTTCTGTGTTTCTATTTTCAGGAGTTAACAAGAAGAATAAACACATTGTTGTATACCCTGACATTCCTTCTGCTATGAGACCTGTACCCCATGGTCCTGGAATTCCAATACCCGACCCACCTCAAACCCTGGACTTCGATGATTCTGATGATGAATCAATGATCAATGCCAATGACCAGTCCCAGTCGTATATACCTCAAAATACCGCTTCAAATGAGCCGAGGCCTCTCAACCAGGCCAAACTTAATGATCTTACCAGGGATTTAGGACTTTCCAAATTAGCTGCCGAGATCTTGGGCTCACGACTTCGAGAGGACACTTGCTGGCTCCGGGAACAACATTCTCCTGGTATAGGAAACGAGAGGAAGAATTCCGCAAGTTTTTTGCAGTGCACGAAAATACCTCTTCCTTAGTGTACTGCTGCAATGTTGAGGGGCTAATCGAATCCTTGGGCCTGCCATATAACGCATCAGAATGGAGGCTATTTATAGACTCGTCTAAACGAAGTTTGAAAGCAGTACTTCTCAACATTGAGAATAGGGTTGCATCAGTCCCTGTAGCACATTCCGTACAACTTACTGAGAGCTACGATAACATGAAAATTTTACTGGATGCTCTCGTATACGACCAACATAACTGGAGGATCTGTGGAGAGTTGAAGGTAATACTACTATCATAAGTAAACTATTGCTATTGACTATGTTGTTTTTCCAAAGGTTATTTGAGAGCGTATAAGAACACTTAACTTCTCCACAGAAGTGATACAGTCCAATGCATAGATTTTTTTATCTGATAGAACAAATTCTCTAAATTCTTTAAATATTTTCATTTTTTTTCAGATTGTGGCATTTGTATTGGGAATGCAAGGGGGATACACGAAATACCCATGTTTCCTCTGCAAATGGGATAGCCGAGCGGATGAGAAGCACTATGCACAGCGTGAATGGGCATCCAGAGAGAATTTTGAACCTGGGTCGCATAATGTCGTTTCAGTGCCCCTTGTACCACCAACAAAAATTTTGCTCCCACCACTTCATATTAAGCTGGGCTTGATGAAAAATTTCATCAAATCAATGAATAAGGAGGGTTCAGCATTCCGATATCTCGAGAGTAAATTTCCTCATATATCTGATGCTAAACTAAATGCTGGGGTTTTTGATGGTCCTCAAATTCGAACTTTGATCAAGGATACTCAGTTCGAAAACGCAATGACTCCAACTGAGAAGAATGCCTGGCAGGCATTCAAATCAGTTGTCACTGATTTTCTTAGCAAGCGTAGAAGTCCAGAATACGAGTCCGTTGTCGAAAACTTGATGGAAGCTTTCAAAGCTCATGGGTCGCGCATGTCCATAAAAATGCACTTTTTGTGGTCCCACTTGGACTATTTTCTTGAAAATTGCGGGGATTATAGTGAGGAACAGGGTGAACGATTTCACCAAGATATCAAAATAATGGAAGAGAGGTACCAGGGAAACTGGGATATCAATATGCTGGCGGACTATTGCTGGTGTTTGAAGCGAGACGTGCCCGAAGAAAAACACAGACGGAAAGCCAAAAAAACTTCATTCCTTCCTCAATAAACTTTTTTCCATATTCATTGTATGAATAAAAGTATTTATTCACACAATGTTTTCATTTTTCACGAATGTTCTTATAATATTACTCGTATCTACAGTGTTTAAGCTAAAAAAATCAATAAATTTGGGGATAAAATTGGACTTATAATAAATGGCCAATAGAGAAAAAACCTGACCTGATTGAGGAAAACCAGTGTCATTTTCGAATTCAGCATGGTCGAATTATATAATATGAGTTGAAAAAACCCTCACAGCAGACAAAACAATTTCATATGCATACCAGTGTAATCTAGAAGACATAAAGCGGGACTGATGAATAGCTTGGACAATTGGACTGTCTTGAGTCCGCAGGGAGGATCGAAACGTTTCGGTTAGCGAACATTTGAGAAGCTGAGCATCTTCGAAGTAACTTATGAAGCAGTCTAAAAGATACGTTATAAAACAAATTTAGAGTTCTGCAAGAACCTTTTTCGTAATTAACCCAGGGTTGCTATCCATAAATATAAGCGCAAAAATTACAAAATAAGAGCGTATATAGCTTCGCTTGTACAGAATCTGAAGTTCCTTACAATTGTATTTGCTTTAGCACAGTAACTTCGATATTGTTTCCTTCTGTCTGAGTTGTCATTCGAGGAGTTGGTGATAATTTGACTCAGATACTTAAATTCTTGTACCGTACCAGTGTACCTGTTCTACTGGTTCGGCTCTCATTTTGAAAGTAATATTAGCCGTTTGGTTTGAGCTTTTAGGATGGAAATGCGTAACCTTAGTTTTAGCAACATTAAAATTAATGTCATCGTTCTGTGAATATAATGTGCAAGTTTTCATAATATGATCTAGACCTTTGACCAAAGGGCTTATTATTAATACCATATCATCGACACAAATCGAGTTATTTATCTTCATGTAAACTATATAGCATCCCAGTCTTGCCTCATTATACGCATTAAACAAGAAAGCGAGGAGCCTTGTCTAACTCCGCGTGAGGAACCAAAATATTCGGACAAAGCATATTGACCCATCTGACCATAAAAGTTTGGTGAATGTCCCATAATTTCAATATATTTAAAACATACAATGGAACATTCCTGTTTTCTAATTTTTTAAATGGAATATTGTGATTCAATCTATCATATGCAGTGGCTACGCCACTGCATATGAAGGGGGGGTGGGGTGCATTCTTGTTGCTAAACTGAAGATTGAAAATCTTAAGTTTATCCTGTGAAAGAGGAATTGAATGAAGCATGTTTTTCGGCATATAATTAAGAATTTGATACTTTATGCAAATAATATCAATAACTGAGATATATCGAATAAAAATATCAAGCTCGTTACATTATTTGGTAATAAAATCATAAAAACACAGGCGGTAAGGGGCCACCTGGACCATCACGACCGCCCAACTCACAACCCAGGAAATAAACAAAACATTAATTTATGTAAAACAATATATATATATATATATATGTGTGTGTGTGTGTGTGTGTGTGTGTGTGTTTTACACACAGACCGTGCATGGAACAAGGAACTCTTGTGGGAAATTACATCCACTATACTTCAAATAGTTTTTCTTTTTCATGATGGAAGGCCCAACGTGGGCAACGGGTTACTCGCAAAGAGGCCCCAAAATATAGCTCCCCTCACCAGCTATTTGCCAAGCAGATAGGATCCAGCTTTGGGACAGGATCTAGAGTTTACAGCTACACCTACCCTACTATATTCAGAACCTCTTGCGTATATTGAGGTTCTGAATATAGTAGGGTAGGTGTAGCTGTAAACCCTAGATCCTGTCTCAAAGCTGGATCCTATCTGCTTGGAAAATAGCTGGTGAGGGGAGCTATATTTTGGGGCCTCTTTGCTAGTAACCCGTTGCCCACGTTTGGCCTTCCATCATGAAAAAAGAAAAACTATTTACCATTTACTATTACTTATTCGAACTATAGTGGATTTAATTTCCTACAAGAGTTCTTTGTTCCATGCACGGTCTGTGTGTAACAAAAGTTTCTCAGGAGACCATTCTGAGTTGTATTATATATATATATATATATATATATATATATATATATATATATATATATATATATATTGTAATACTAAATAATAGCAATGCTCATACTAAAGCGATAAAGGAATTATTACGTGAGAATAAATTGAATTTTGAACCTAAAAATTGTTAAGTTCTTATAGTTCATTATCATTAATGTAGAGTGTTGTGTGTTACATACAGGGTGTCCGAGAATTATCTGTACAATTTTTGGCTGTTATTAAAAGTCAACCATGAAGTGTAGAAATTCCAGTGTTGTCCCATTTTACAGAGAATCTCATTATGTTTTTTCTGATACCACGTTTTGACAAGTTTTTAGAAATGTACGCGGGTGACAGACATTGATGATTTAAAAGCAAGAATCACAGCTGCTATTGAGCGAATTGATGTGGATATGCTGCAGCGTACATGGCAACATTTGGAGTATCGATTGGATGTTTTGCGAATCACTAATGGTGCACATATCGAATGTTTGTAACAACGTTACTTTAATAAAAGAAACTTTTGAAAATACAGATTCTAAATAATCTTGTTTTAAGAATTTTACGTGTGTTATCAAGAATTTTATTAAAAGATGAAATTGTACAGATAATGTTCGGACACACTGGAATTTCTAAAAAACTTGTCAAAACTTGGTATCAGAAAAAACTTAATGAGATTCTCTGTAAAATGGGACAACACTGGAATTTCTACACTTCATGGTTGACTTTTAATAACAGCCAAAAATTGTACAGATAATTCTCGGACACCCTGTATTTCAAATTGCAATTTAGATATAGGAGACTGTTTCTCTTGAATCGCCAATAACTTTTCAATACAACCCCACTTATGTAGGCACGTATAACATCGCATATTTTAGATACGTATATTGATACTGTATAAATATAATGTATGATATATTGTATATAAACTATAAGCTATACTGTAAATGGGCCCCTCTAGTACTTTAATTACGCGAACTGAAGTCGTCTTTCGACTCCAGAGAACTCGTCGTCGTCAAAAAGTCTTTCGAACAACCTACCGTCGCGGTATGTTTGAAGCGCATCCTTGCCGCTCTGTACGCTTTCCAAAGCACTCAATAGGTTTTGTTGTTGTTTGCCTTGAAGTTTTTCGGATAAAGGTTTGGTCACGTTTAAAACAGCTGTTAGTATTTCCAAGCATGCTTGAAAACTTTACAATATTGTGGCTAAGCAGTATGCAATTATGCGTCCCATTTCAGTCGGCATTTCCATCTAATCCTCGTATGCAAAAGGGGGGGCATGGTCGTATGGCCCCCACCCCTCCCTACGCCTATGATCATATGTTTTGCTTATATCCAAAAACCAACTATAAATAGTTGAATTACTGACAGTATATCTAACTAAAATCGCCTTCATAAATACACAGGTCATTTGAATGGCACCTCTTAAAACTAAATTGACAACGAGACGTCTGCAAATAATCGTGTGTATATATATATATATGTATATATATACACAGTATATACCGTAATTCTGCTCCCGCCCCAATTGTTCATTTTGACGAAGGTCAAGCTTGTTGTCCCACCTTAGACCTACACCTTAACGTGGAATCTGACCAGGGAAGTCAGAAACTACAAAGCCCTCACTCGGACTCGATCCCACGACCTTCTTATCAACAGCCCAATGTCTTAACCACTAGGCTACCCGGGGGTACTCATTTACCTGTCAACCATTTTTTTTTGTATGGAAGAATGTACAGCCGAGTGAGCTAAGCGCCCCTTGCCCTCGCCCCGAATTGAACCCAGTGCCAGTGGATTTGCTGTCAGCGATGCTAACCAGTATATAATATATATATATATATATATATATATATATATATATATATATATATACACAGACACAACATAAGAGAAAGCTTCGAATGTCCGAAGATGTTTGTGTATCCTAATGTTAATATTAAATAATTAATGAATTACCATTCGCGTTACTTCATGAAGTTGAGGAAGTCAGCGGGAGGCTGATGAGGTCTTAGACACCCCCCTCCTGAACGGAACACAAAAGGTCTCGTTATAAGGTATAGGATAACATCATTAGCATGAGCTCATTTATTTATTTGTAAATTACATTCGCGCATGCGCACACAGTCCAAATAATGATGCACGCACCTCTTTAATGAAAGACACTCCCGCTGGTCCCCATTTAGCAAAGAAAAGTTGCACACACACACACACACACACACACACACACACACACACACACACACGGGTAATTTTGTATTAATATGGCATTGTTATACACGAGTGAAGTCTTAAATGCGTAACTTTTTGATCAATTTAAAGGTTAAAATTAGCGCGTCAGAATTAAAGTTTTTGTTTTTACATGAATTTATTATTCACGATTCCAATTGTTAATTAAAATAAATTACAAGACTTCCCACCGACTGCGCACTATGTCTTTAATAGTGTTTCCTGTCCTGTATGTGTCACGTAGGAAACGTACACACACACACATTCACAAACATAATATATATATATATATAAATATACACACACACACACACACACACACACACACACACACACGTTCGACCTAGTATTAAACAAAATAGAATCCACTTTTATTTGGATATTTTAGTCGTATTAGTGACAATAATAAAATTGTAAACCAAAACTCATTTGCTTATTGACAGGTGATTTTTATTCTTTCTTTAGTTTTTAGGCGATTTTTTTTCCTGAACTGTACATATCAAATCCTTCTCCCATAATAATCTTTCAGGAGGGCCACAAACTGGCACAACACTCGGGTCAGACAATCGCACCCCCTACACCAACTCCAAGATTAATTACACTGTACAACAAATTTTCGGTTCATTAAAAAAACGGGACTAACATTCGGTCATTCTTAATATTTCGAGTGTGCTGATTCCAAATCTGAAAATATTTTTTTCCTATCACGTCACGTTTTTTTGTAATGACTGCTTAAAATCTTCATACCAAAAAATAAGAATATATTGATAAACAGATAGGCTTTATCATATGGAACAGTTTAATTATTGCTATACTTCAACATATATGCACAAAATTAACATAAAACACTCGTATTATACTGTTTTCAACTCATTATTTGTATTTATGCTGGCGTTTGTGTGATGCTTCTGGTTGGTCACGCTTTAAATTCCAGCAGAAATCGGCCAGCATAGCGGGACTCCACTTCCCGTTGTATCGACTCTCCATTGTGGCTATTTCCTGGTGGAATCTCCCCCCGTGTTCGTCGCTAACAGCAGATGCGTTTTCCGGAAAGAATAAGAGATGTGAATGCAAAAAATGAATTTTCAATGACATCTTACATCCGAGACGTTGGTATGAGTTGATAAGTTGATCCACAAGTGCAGCATAGTTGTCGTATTTAGTCTTTCCTAGTAGACCGCTGCGCACGTTTTTGAATGCACGCCAGGCTGCCAACTCAACCTCATCCATCACCGCTTCAAAGTGTTCGTCTAGCATGAGTTGGCGAATTTGAGGGCCGACGAATATGCCTACTTTAATCTTGGCATCACTTATTTTGGGGAATTTTTCCTTTAGATATTTGAAGGCAGGCTTTTCCTGTTTCAACGCCTTTGCAAATTGTTTCATCAGCCCTAGTTTTATGTGAAGTGGTGGCAAGATAACCTTTTCCTTTCGTACTAGTGGTTCGTGAATAACATTATGAGATCCAGGTGAGGAATTGTCTCGCGGCGGCCATACTGAGCGTGTGTAGTGTTCAGACCTTGCTCGGCTATCCCACTTGCATAGGAAACACATGTATTTCGTATAGCCAGTTTGCAATCCATTGAGAATAGCCACAACCTTCAAATCTGCGCAGATAAGCCATTCATGGTCATTGTATTTTATACAGTCCAGAATAAAATCAACATTGTCATACGTTTCTCTCAAGACGACTGAATGAGCGATCGGAACAGAAGGCATTGTGTTCCCATTGTGTAGCAGTACACCCTTAACACTGTACAGAGATGCATCAATGAACAATTTCCACTGATTCGGTTCATAGCACAAACCCAGAGCATCGAACAGATCATGTATATCAGTGCAATAACAAAGATTGTTCTTCATTGTGAAATATTCCTGCAAATCCAAGGAGCGCTTTCGGAATGCTGTAATTCGTACGTCTTCCGCCAGCAGATTCCATTCTTGTAGACGTGAGGCCAGCAGTTCACTTTGTTGCTTGGTAAGTATTAAATCACGAACCAAATCATTGAGTTCAGGCTGCGTGATAAGATGATGTTCTTTCTTGGACGCGATTCTTGGTTCTGATTCCGATTTGTCAGCGTCTGTGTTATCGGTCGGCATTTCAGCTGGAGGACGAGGGATGGGTATATCTGTAGAATGTTCCACAGGATGCATAGCAGAACGAAGATTTGGGTAGACTATAGCCTTTTTCCCTTTTCTGTTGCAACCTGTAATGTGAGACAATAGACATTGTTGACTACTTAAGATAGCATAATTGTGTAATACATTATGCAGAGTAGGATATGCTAAAATGTGCTAAAAACGCCAAATTTGACGTATATTCAGAAAAATAAAAGATTCAAACCTGTGATGTTCGTTAAGCAGAAATAGCAATCAGTTGAATGGTCCAGCGGCTCTCTCCATACCATTGGGACACCGAATCCCAGACTAAGGACCGGTGCCTTTAAACCATGCAGATAACGAGCTTGTACATCTCCCACAGCAGATATGAGGCGCCCAGTGCTCAGAGCTGGGCAGTATTTAAATACATTTGTATTTAAATACATTTGTGTATTTAGAACTGTATTTATAAATACATTGTTTTTCATGTATTTAAATATAGTATTTAAATACTTTAATGAGTATTTAAATACAATGTATTTAAATACTCAAAATATAAAAATGTAAATACTTTTACTGGTTTAATACACGTTCTGTACTAGCACAGTATGACGCGTCGACAGTGTAGTACAGCATGGTTCATGTTTCAACGTGTCAGTTCAATCAGTTGTGTGCCACTCTTAGTCGAAAGCGGTTGATTTCTTTATCGTGTGCGTGTCATGGCTTCAACAAGCAAATCCGGTGAATCAAACAGTGATATATCTGCAGATAACAATTTAGTGCACCCTCTGTTTGATGGAAAATACTTTAAAATTAAATCTAAAGACGGTAATAAGGTAAAGTGCACCTGCTTGCTGTGTAAACACGAAGTCTCTGCTGCAAGCAATGCTACAACGAATCTGTACACTCATCTGAAGGTAAGTGTTTTTTTAGACATCAAAAAATATCTTAAATTGACCGAATAATCGTACAAAACGGCTCTGCCTTAAGTGGGCCTGTGTAACTAACTCGTTGCAATCAATCCAATTTGCGATGGAAAATTCATTGATGAAAAAGCTTTTAAAATCATCTGATCTATCGAGTGGTGTATTTATTTCGAAATTCACCGTGTCCCCTAAAGTAGAAATTTATCAAAACATGAATTAGTGAATGCATATGCTAAAATTTGTATGTATTTAAAATGTATTTACAAATGTATTTAAATACAATTGATGTATTTTGTATTTAGTATCTAAATACATTCGTAAAATGTATTTAGTATTTAGTATTTAAATACATTTCTCCCATGTATTTAGTATTTAGTATTTAAATACATTCAATGTATTTATTGCCCAGCTCTGCCAGTGCTTGTTCTGACCACCAACTTTCATGCGAAGTATAATTCATAAAGCTTTTTCACATGAGAAGTCAACTTCCTTTTATATATACTGTTTTAACGTTAATGTCCCACAAATATAACAAAAACTGTCTGGCGAATTTTTGCACTCTCTAGGCATTGTAGCATAACATCAATAAAAACCTGTAAAATAAGAAAATGATAGATCAATTTGCAATTTCACACAATATAGACGTTGTCGGTGAAATATACATAATTTGACAGCTGTTATTCAATAATACTCACTTATAGCACCGATTTATGATAAAATATGGCTGACAGTTTTGTTTTAAATGATTAATGAAAGAAATTTTTCATAAAATCAAAGTGGAAACACAGAGCCGAACACCACCACCACAGCATACGCGACTGAACAAAATGTAAAAGATGCGTTCAAAGAACCAGTGGTTCTCAAAATTATACAATGAAATAGGGTCATTTTCATAAAATCGGTGGGTGATACAAATAAATGAGTGTTATTTTCGCAATCTACGCATATAATTAGCCATAAAAATGACGATCTCATTTCCGTTTTTTTTTCAGTGTTGTACAGTGTTATTATCAATCAACACCATTGGGATTCGAACCCCCGACCTTAGTGCGTTCACTTCGCTTATAGGAAACGGTTACCCATTAAACCACGCATGCATATACCCTTGATTCCGTATGTACATTTTACCATCCCATATATGATTAAGTTATGAAATAACTGTTAATATCAACTGTAATACCCTCAAATATAGATACTTAAATAATATATATATATATATATATATATATATATATATATATATATATATATATATATATATATATATATATATCGAAACTACTAGAAAAACTCTTGTTACGCCGATTAAATGATTTCCTATGGACATCTAGACTCCTAATCAGTTTGACTTTAAAAGGTCCCACTCAACTGACCTGTGTATGTATGTACTTAAAGAAACAATATCTAAATACATTGACCAATCCTTCACTGTTAGGTGGGGCAATGTACTATCCGAGTGTTTTGGCTCCTCTTGCGGAGTGAGACAAGGCTCCTTGCTCTCCCCTATGCTGTTTAATGTGTATATCGACGGATTAATTGCTTCACTTAATGAGGCAACAGTGGGATGTTGTATACATAACACAAGGATAAATAACTTAGTTTATGCCGATGATATGGTGTTAATAAGTCCCTCTGTTAAAGGTCTGGATCGGCTACTAAAAGTCTGCGAAGTGTATTCGCAGAAACATGATATTCTTTTTAATGTTAAAAAAACTAAGGTTATGCAATTTCATCCTAAAAGCTGTAATCAGCCAGCTGATATAAGGTTTAAAATGAATGGTGAAGTAATTGAGGAAGTACAAAAGTTTAAGTATTTGGGTCAAACTATTACCAGCTCCTTGAGTGATGACTCTGATATAAGAAAACAATATCGAAGCCTGTGTACTAAAGCGTATGACCATAAGGAACTTTCGATTCTGTACAAGTGAAGCTAAAGACACTCTCTTTCGTACTTTCTGCAGTAATATATACGGACAGCAACTGTGGGTGAATTATAAAAAAGGTTCTGGCAGAACTCTAAATTTGCTGTCCAACGGGTCTTTTAGACTCTTACATAAATTACCCCCGAGATGCTCAGCTTCGCAAAAGTTTGCTATGTCCCGAGCTTCCCGGAGGTAACAAGACGTGCTCAACACAGTCTAATGCAAAGAATTAAAAAATCAACCAACCCGATCATCCACGCTATCCATGAGTCCTGCCATTTATCCTCTAAGGCCCAGGGGTCCCCAACCCTGTGCCCGCGAGCACCATGGTGCCCGCCGACCCTTTTGCGTGTGCCCGCCACTGACTGACTGCGATTGATGTTTTTATTTAAATTTTTAATAAAATGTTAAGTATGTTACATATTTTAAATATTTAGTTACTAAATATTTAAAATATGTAACATACTTAACATTTTATTAAATTTTAGTAGTTAATTACAGAAACAGATGCTCATTTATTTGAAAATAATTATTTCTTTATAAATAAATTAAGTTATCGTTTTGATAATTTTTCTAAGATTCTTAGTTAGCCCATCCTTGTTTTTTTTTGGGTATTATGTTCATTATTTTACATAGGAATTAAATGTTTTTTTTTGTGTATTATGTTCATTATTAAGTCCAACTATAAATTTGCCTTGAAAAAGTAAATGGTGCCCACCGCACTACCGATAGACTTGAATGTGCTCTTCGGCACAAAAAGGTTGGGGACCCCTGCTCTAAGCTATGGACTGCTTGGTACGAAAACGTCTGTCTGTAGCTCCACTTAACTTCGACAGTGCCGTATTATTTCTAATCAAATGTATATATTTCTATCCTTAGTATATGAACTGTCATTGTATTAATAATATTTGTCATATGGACTATAGTCTGCTAATAAACCTTTTCATTTTCATTTTCATATATAAGGTATCACCCCCCCCAAAATATCCTTATATTCAAATAAATGTTCTAAGCTAAAAAAAAAAAACGGAATCTAGAGACATAGACAAAAACCATGATGGGAGTTTATTAACTTTAATTAAAGAACATCTTCAATGTAATCGTCAAATATTTAACCTTACAAAAATGTTTGACAATTATTGGAAATAGTTGAACTGGGATGTTGTTGATTACCTCATAGGGATCTTTTAAACTATTTCTCCACCTCCCCCAACATACGCTTTTCAACAATCACCACCCGAATGTTGATCTTTTCAACATATCCTCCCACCCCCACAAAGTATAAACTCTGCAAATTAACCAAAATAAGATAAGAAGAAAATAACAACAAATTTATATTATATTGCAAACATATAATAAATAGAGAACCATTATTTACATAGGATAAAATTTGAATGCCCGGTTAGGTCAAGTGTATACCCTTGACGATTGGTTAGGTTTAGTCGTGATATTTGTGTTAGTTTTAACGAAAATATCACGACTAAACCTAACCAATCGTCAAGGGTGTACAGTTGATCTAACCGGGCATTCAATGAACCTAACCAGGTATTCAGTTGACGTAACCGGGCATTCAACTAACCTAACTGGGCATTCAGTTGACCTAACCAGGCATTCAATTAACCTAACCGGGCATATATATATATATATATATATATATAATATCGAAACACAGTAAAATTATTGAATGCCCGGTTAGGTCAACTGTACGCCCTTGACGACTGGTTAGGTTTAGTCGTGATATTTTCGTTAAAACTAACGAAAATATCACGACTAAACCTATAAGCCGGAAATATGATAGAATATAATAGAATTTTCAAGATATGTATCTTATAAGTTATATACATATCTTAAAAATTCTATTATGTAAATAAGATAAGTAAAACCTGTTAAATTATCTCCCCCTAATATTGACCTTTTAAACTATGTCCCCCCTCTCTGAAGCTGGGGGGGGAAATAGTTTAAAAGATCCCCTCATAGACTTTGGTCTTTAGGTCTTCAAGCGTCTTAGGCTTGTTAAAATAGATTCTGTCTTTTATGTAACCCCACAAAAAGAAAGTCAGGGAATGTGAGGCCGGGTGAGTTTGGTGGCCATACCACTATTCCACTGGTTCATGAAAGGAGATTAGTCGGTCGGAAGATTGCTTCCTCAAAAAGTTGAGTTTCACGAGCAGTGTGTGCAGGTGCTCCATCCTGCTGAAGAGTAAAGACTTAGCTTTCCTTAAAGTCTATAGCCTAGTGAGGCCTCCTATCGCCTTACTAGACTATAGTCTATTGGTAGCGATATAGGGTGTCCATAAATTATTCACCCCATTATAAGCCTTAATAAATTCGTTATTATAGGAGCTATCTTAAAACGGTTTGCGGCAATTAATAACACAACTCAAGAAATTTTTGTTTTAATTTAGTAAACCTCCACGAGAGCCCGCCATGGAATAGGGCCATCTCGCCCGATCCAACGAGAAGGGAACTTTTCATTGAGGAACCTCCGCACTTCTAATCCCCACTGTGGCGGTGCCCCATCTTGCTGAAAGAACACACGGGGCTGCATATCCTCAAGCTGAGGTGCAGCAAATCATTCAAGCATATCTAGGCAATTTGTAGCCTTCACAGTGTTCTCATGGAAGAAAAATGGTCCAATCACACGGTTATGGGAGAGAGCACACCAAACGTTTATCTTGGGACTGTTGCGTTCGTGTTCAATAAATTCATGCGGATTTTCTGATCCCCATATACGGCAATCGTGTCTGTTGACTTTACCAGACAGATGGAATGTCGCTTCATCACTGGAAACGACATTGTTCAAAAAATGCTCATCTTCATCAATACGGTCAAGAATGTCAACAGCAAACTGTACCCGTTTGGGTTTGTCATTTGGTAGAAGTTTCTGCAAGGTTTGCAATTTGTAGGCATAAAGTTTCAACCTCTTGTGAACCACTTTATGCACTGTTGAACGCGGTATTTGCAGATCTCGGCTTGCTCGGCGGATGGATTTTGTAGAACTTCGGATAAACGCCTCCTGAATTCCTGCTATCTTATCTTCAGACACACTAGGCCCACCAGCTCCTTTCTGATGTAGCATACTGCCAGTTTCTTGAAATTGTTTCAGCCATCGCTTGAGTGATTGCTTTGTTGGTGGAGTTTTCTGATATTCCTCCCGAAAACGTCTCTGTACAGTAATTGGAGATTTGGTTTCCCACATCCACAGCACACACATTGCTTTCTCCTTCACTGTCGCCATTGTGCCCCTAGTCGATGTTCTGCGAAATAAAGAAAAAAATTTCTTGTGTTATTAATTGCCGCAAACCGTTTTAAGATAGCTCCTATAATAACGAATTTATTAAGGCTTATAATGGGGTGAATTTTGTAGAAACTAGGAAAAAATATTGTCTTAAGTATGAAATGGTGAAAGAATGTTTTTTTTTAATTTATAATTGTGAAGCTCGACTATTTATTTAATTTAATTTGGCCTTTAAGCTTTAGGCTTTACTGGGCTCTTATTAAAAATAAGCAGCTAGTTGTTATAAATTAATAATAATATATAAATAAATAAGTAAATAAGTATTATTAATAGTTAAAACATGTATTACAATATTAAACAATATTAGTGGACATTAATCCTAAATTTTTGTTAGTACCTATGCCATTATTAATCGGGATTTCAACTTGGTTTTAAACAAATTTACATTCACAATATTTTTTATATCGGCATGCAAGTCATTCCATAGTTTCAATCCAATTAAAATGGGTAGTTTTTGAGATGAAGACAATCTAAATTGAGGTATAACGAGCTTTGATCTATTTCTGGTCTGATACGAGTGGATTTCTTGATGAGTTACAAAATATCTATTTACCCATTGCAAATTAATGATTTTGTTCTTACACTCGTAAATAAATATAAAATGTGCCAGTTTGGTTACATCGTTGAGCTTTAGTAGGTTTAGCTCTTTAAATAATGCACTAGAGTGATCAAGGAAATCAGCATCAGATAATAATAACCTTATTGCTCGTTTTTGGATGACAAAGATACCATTTAATGCGTTGTTAGCGGAGTTTCCCCAAACAAGGGTGCAGTATGTTATATAAGGAAGAACAAGAGTATGATAAAGAGTCAACAAAACTTGTTTAGGGACTACATTTCTAAGTTTAAACATTAGAGCAACGCTCCTTGAAATCTTTTTCGCGATATAATTTACATGATCACTCCATTGCAAATTCTTATCTAGCATTACACCAAGAAATTTTGTTACAGTACACTCCTTTATGGCGATTTCATTAACATTAAGTTCATCAAGATATACATTTGTTTTATTAGTAAAAATCATGAAATTTGTTTTACTGGTATTTAGGAAGAGTTTATTGGTGGTCAACCATTTCGTTACACTGATGAATTCTGAATGAAATATATTCTTAGCTGTATTAACATCTTTACAAGAAAAAGAGACAGTTGTATCATCTGCAAACATTATGAAGTTCAGTATATCAGATGAACGTGGAAGGTCATTTATATACAGGTATAATAAAAATAACAGTGGACCCAGAACTGAGCCATGTGGCACACCATGTTTGACAGGCGCTTTAGTTGAGCAAACCTTATTTACTGATACAAAATGATATCTATTGGACAAATAACTTTTAAACCAATCACTGATTGCTCCTCTGAAGCCGTAACAATATAATTTATTAAGTAGAATATTATGGTCTATTACATATACACGGTGTCCCCCAAAAAACTATATACTCTTTATAGCATCATATATTTTATAATTTAAAAAAAACCAAACAATATATTGTTATAGCAATTGCCAATGAAAGGTAAATTAGTAATCTAAGTGATCAAAATGTTATAGCGAGTTGTTTGCATATAAAATTTAATTAACTACGCCAAGTGCTCAAAATGTTCTCCGGCGGCATGAATGCACTTTTGAATGCGTCGACTAACTGATTCGCAGACATGGACTAATGTGGATTCTGTGATGGTCCCGCACTTTTCCCTAATTGCATCCTTAAGGTGTTCGAGTGTTGCGGGTCTTGTACCATAAACTGCATCCTTCAGGTAGCCCCACAAGTAAAAATCAAGTGGAGTCAAGTCCGGTGAACGTGGAGGATACTCAACGCTTCCTCTTCGTCCTATCCAACGGTTAGGCAACGTTTCATCGAGGTACCTTCTGACATCACAATGATAATGAGTGGGGGGCTCCATCTTGTTGAAAGTAAAAGTCGTCGTTTCCAAACAACTTCCGAACTGTAGGTATAATTTCTATCCGCAGCATGTCGAGATATGCGACACCGGTAACTGTCCCATTAGAGAAAAATGGTCCAACCAAACCCCTGGATGATAAACCACACCATGCTGTTAATCCTGGTAAATTAACATGTTTATCCACATAAACGTGTGGATTATCAAGTGACCAGTACCTGCAGTTGTGTCGATTTACTGTGCCATTCAGCTTGAAGATAGCTTCATCAGACCACACGATTTTGTTGTATTGAAAGTGCATTCATGCCGCCGGAGAACATTTTGAGCACTTGGCGTAGTTAATTAAATTTTATATGCAAACAACTCGCTATAACATTTTGATCACTTAGATTACTAATTTACCTTT